>PVHT020004020.1:50470704-50530255 GCA_004024745.2 Catagonus wagneri
TAAAAGGACTGAAGTGATCGCAAAACAGATACCAACTTATGGACAGGAATGGCACAGACGCCAGAGTCGGGATGCTTCAAAGGCACGTAAAGGCCATCTCAGCCGTCACTGGGAACACCCAGAGGCAGCTCAGTCAACTACTCAGGCTGCATGGAACGTGACGTTTGCTTCTAAAATATTCATTATTTTTATTTATTTACTTTAGGGCCGAACCCACAACATATGGAGGTTCCCAGGCTAGGGGTCGAATTGGAGGTGTAGCTGCCAGCCTACGTACACCACAGCCAGCAGGATCCGAGCCACATCTGCGACCTACGCCACAGCTCACGGCAACGCCAGATCCTTAACCCACTGAGTTAGGCCAGGGATCGAACCTGCATCCTCATGGATACTAGTCGGGTTCGTTACCGCTGAGCCACAATGGGAACTCCCCCAAAACATTCTTTAAAATAAAAGCAGGGCGCTAGGATTCTGGACTCTGAGTGACTTCTTTGTTCTGCTGCTAAGTTTATTATTTTCATAAAAGCCCTATCCTAAAAATGGTAAGAAAGAACAGAACCAGAGAGCACAAGAAAGTCGGGACCATGCGTGTCCCTCAGAAGGCAGCTTGTAACCCTTAGCACCGGCAGCTGCATCCACTGCTGGTCAGAACGGAGCCAGCCCCTGGGAGAAGCAGCAGCTACAGAAGGGCTTAACCTACAATTCAGCCTCGGCCACCTGTGCGTGCATTTGGCCCCTGCTGCAACATCGAGGGTCCTGGCAAGATGGCAACGGGAAAAACCTGCTACATTACAAAATGTTTCTACCTTTAAAAAATGGAATGAAAATCCAGCTGGCCAAACTCTTTCCTCTCTTCCAAAATCACCACACCGACCTCTGGGAATACCCACCTTCCCTCCCTGACATGTTTAATGTAAAAACACAGTGTCAGAGTTCTGCTGCATCATTTTGCTTGTCACCAATGGAAAGAGCACTAGAAAATGTTAAGAAAAAAAAAGAAAACACTGCTTTGGAATCCAGCAAAAAGCTTAGAACTCACTACCCAAGAGCAAATTATCACTGTTTCCTTGAAAACCCTTCTCTTCACTAATACACTCTCCCTAAAGTAGATGCTCCCTAAATGCGGTCTCAATTCTTAAGTTTTCCCCTGAAATTCAGCCAGATAGACATGGTGCTTCCAATAAGTAGAGGGAGAGCCCAGACACCACCTGATTCACAGGGAATCCTGACTTCTTCACAAACTCTGAGCATGCTACAATACAGCAGCTTATCAAAAATGAAAGATTTTTTTTTCTTTTTTGGCCACCTCATACCCTATGGAGTTCCCAGGCTGAGTATCATAGCCGAGCCGCAGTTGCAGCCTTCGCTGCAGCTGCGGCAATGCTGGGTCCTTAACCTACTGTGCCAGGCTGGCTGGGGTCAAACCTACATCCCAGCACTCTGGAGATGCACCACAGCGGGAACTCCTCAAAAATAACAGATTTCGTAGTGACTATGGTACCATCAACGGGGAAATTTTCTTGTGTTTAAACGTTAGATTTTTCAATACATTCTAAAACCAGCAACACTGCCTTCCTGTACTAAACTGTCAAAACTATAAACAGACGGAACTCGTTCAAATTCATCTGTATGTAGGACACAGAACATCTGTTACACATCTGGGCCTCTGCAAGACCAGGGTGGCAACCCAGACTAGTCCTGTCAGCTGTTTCCATGCCAGTTCCAAAAATAAACCATGTCTATTTATTAAATCTCTTGAATCTCAGGTAAGGAAAACTGCTAACAGCCACTGTTTTTCCTAGCATTGGTGCCAGTTCTCAATTCCAAACCAAGGAGGCACTTTCCATGTTGGCCAAAACTCTCAATAAAATACACTTCTGGGAGTTCCCGTCGTGGCTCAGTGGTTAACGAATCCAACTAAGAACCGTGAGGTTGTAGGTTCGATCCCTGGCCTTGCTCAGTGGGTTAAGGATCCGGCGTTGCCGTGAGCTGTGGTGTAGGTCGCAGACGCGGCTCGGATCCCGCGCTGCTGTGGCTGTGGCGAAGGCCGGCGGCTACAGCTCCTGTTAGACCCCTAGCTTGGGAACCTCCATATGCCGCGGGTGCGGCCCTAGATAAGGCAAAACGACAAAAAAAAAAAAAAAAAAATACACTTCTGGGAGTTCCCTGGTGGCCGAATGGTTAAGGACTCCACCTTGTCACTGCTGTGGCTCAGGCCACTGCTATAACACAGGTTCAGTTCCTGGCCTGGGAACTTCCACATGCCGTGGGCGCGGCCAAAAAAAGAAAAAAACCTTTCTACACTTGTAATACTATTGTTACAACTTTTTTGAATGTTACCTTTTTTGAATTTGTCTTTTTTTTATTTATTTATTTTTTTTGGTATACATTTCTGTGAATTTTAACATATGCACATTCCCATGTGAGCAGGACAAGAACAGTCTCATCCCCAAACTCCCCCGTGGCACCCCTTTTATGGTTGACACCTTCCTTGTCCCCTCTCCCAACCACTGGGCTGTCCATCTCTACAGTCTCCCTGTGACTTCTTCATTTTCAAAGGCTTGAACGTCAATTTTATTACATTAATTTATTATACATTAATTATAAAAATTCCTCAACAAATTTTATTCATGGCAATGGTATGAGTTTAGACACAAATACCTTGACTAGTCTCTAAATTTAAATAAATAAATAAATAAATAAAATAAATCACTTCTTTAGTGACCTCTAGTGGAAAGAAAGAAATCTGGCAAAGCTGTAGCCAGCCTGCACTGGTAAGTTCCTCTGGTCTACAGGGATTTCATGGATGAAATTTTTGTTTCCCTTAACCCTAAACTAGCACTTGGCCTTGACCCTCCAGTGTGATCCAAGGGGCTCTCTCTCACCTACTCCACCATCTTCTCCTCCCTTCACAATATTGTCCAGCTAATAAACCTTTAAATGCTCTGCCCACGGAGGGGACGCGCAGTGTTTCACTGAGCTGGTCATCTCCTACTTCTCTGTCTCCCAGGCCTACACATTAAGCACAAGGAGCTGGTCCTCAGGCAGTTATACAAAGACAGAGCTATTCCCCACCCCCTCATCCTGTTAACTAAAACTGAAAGGACCGCCAGGATCCATAAAGCTGCAGAGAAGCGACACTCCTGTGGGCAGACAGCAAGCCCTGACCGTAAATGAGCAGTCATTCTGTGGGTACCAGTGACACAGTTCCTTTTCACGGAACAGAAAGAACCGACGTCACTCTAGGAAACGGGCTGGTGGGAAACGAGAAAAATGCCGCAGGCCGTTCAGCCTGTCTGATTCCAACAAACTCCCTTCACAGCGATTAAAAATTGAGCCTAGAAAAGCAATCAAGAAGAACATTTCCCCCAACTACACACGCTCACACGCACTTACACATTAGTGTGAAGCTGGAACTCATCGGTCTTGTAGCCAACTGCAAAGTTGCTCTGGGTCACTCGGGACTTGGCGGTCTCAAAATTCATCTGATAGCCTGCCAGCCAGCCCTCGTAACCCAGCACGAGAGCGCCGCGAATGGAAGGCCCGGCGATGTCGAAATCCACGTCACAGCCCAGGTTGACATGCTCCCGCTTATACCCGGTCTTGATTTTGGCATTTTTTTTCCTAGAAGAAAAGAAATTGTATTAAAATCAGAAGCTGGGAGTTCTCTGATGGCCTGGTGGGTTGAAGCTCCTGCGTTCTCACCACTGTGGTTCTGGTTGCTGCTGTGTGGCGCAGGTTCGATCCCTGGCCCAGGAATTTCCACATTCTACCTGTGTGGCAAAGAAGAAAAGAAAGAGAGAGAGAGAACTTGAAATAAATGTTGCAACTCTCATTTCATAAATAAATATATAAATAAAATCAGAAGCTAACTCATCTTCTGACAAGCATGACAAGAAATGGAATTTGGAGGGGGTCTTTTTAGGGCCTCACCCACGGCATATGGAAGTTCCCAGGCTAGAGAGGTCTAATCAGAGCTACAGCCTCTGGACTATGCCACAGTCACAGCAACGCCAGATCTAACCCTCATCTGCAACCTACACCACTCCTTGTAGCAATGCCAGATACTTAAGCCACTGAGCGAGGCCAGGGATCAAACCTGCATCCTCATGAATACTAGTCAGATTCTTAGCCTGCTGGGCCACAAAGGGAACTCCCAAGAAATTCAAATTTTTAAAAAGTAATCCCAGCTTGCATGGCGGGGTAGGGAGACAAAGTCAGATCTCCCTTAAGCAGCTGCTGTGCCACAACGTCAGAACACAACCTCTCTTCAACCAGAATCTAGAAAAATGTAGAAAGGCCACCATAATGAAGCAAGAACACAAGCAGGAAAAGCTTGGAAAAGAAGCACTAAGCAAAAGCTTGCAAAAGAAGCACTAAGCTGCTGTGCCACAACGTCAGAACACAACTTCTCTTCAACCAGAATCTAGAAAAATGTAGAAAGGCCACCATAATGAAGCAAGAACACAAGCAGGAAAAGCTTGGAAAGGAAGCGCTAAGCAATTTTTACTATCTTCTCCCTATGCTTAATGTGGTGGCCTACACAGGCATTCATTAGGTAGCGTGTCACCGTGTAATTATGGAACAGATGCATCTTTGCTATTTTCCAAATCTGTGAAAAAGATACATCTGTCATGAAGGCAGCTATCTAAACAGCAGCTTTTAAGGAGACGGTCCTCTTCTTATTTCGTGGCTCACTTAGTAAATAAACAAATATTAGATCCCTTCCGAGTATACACAACAGTTAGACAGCTTTTAATTCACTCTTCATACGATTTCAACGAGTATATACTTCAGCGAACTGGGTAGTGAGGCGGCACCTGGGCCCTGCAGTCAGAGGAGGGGGCCAGGAAGCCCTTTTGGGCCAGATAAGACCCCAGGTCTTGTCTGCTGATCCCAGATTCGCACAGATGGCCAGATCGGTGCCTTCCCTGCCTATCACTCAAGACCTAGCGTTTCTCAGGAAGGGTAGGTGAGTTGTGTCACTGGCAAATATATCATCATCATGCCTTTTGCCAAAAGTCAGCTTTAGAGATAAGATCACAGCTATCGAACAACAGACTACTTTCACCTGATTTGTTTCTGTCATTCAGACACAAAAGGACATCTCCCACACAGCAGGCTGCATTCTCAGCAGAGACCACAGGAGAAAGCAGATACGCTTCAAAGCTGAAGAAGCTCACAGCCCTGCCCAGCCCAGCTGCCTCCACACTGAGGTTAAAGCTTCCTTCCCAGCAGCCAGACCGTGGGCCCTGAATACCATTCCCTCCTAAACGGAACCAGTGCGCCTCTGAAAACTGGAGATTACAGGTTTGGGCCGGAAAGGTACAAGGTGAGCTTGAAGCACCTATCAAAGTTATGAAAGACCTTGGGGGTGGGGCACAAGAACTTGAGAGCTGAGATGAAGAGGCTCCCAAGGGCTTCAAACATCAGACAGGGTGAGCTTCACTAAGAATAATATCGACAATGGACTGAAGCATCTCAAATATGTTTAAATGTATGAAATTATGACACTCAAAATACACATACATTGATCAACTTCAAAGAACCAATTTGTTATTTTGAATACAGTAATACGAAAATGAATCAAATATTTATTTCACCATGCCTATACTAACTAGATCTCAAGAAACCAAAGTGCCAATTAGAAGTGGCTCTTTACTGAACTATTCCAGCTGAAAAATGAAGGAGTTCCTGTCATGGCTCAGTGGTAATGAACCCGACTAGGATCCATGAGGATGCGGGTTCAGTCCCTGGCCTCGCTCACCGGATTAAGGATCTGGCATTGCCATGAGCTGTGGTGTAGACACAGATGCGGCTAGGATCTGGCGTTGCTGTGGCTGTGGTGTAGGCTGGCAGCTGTATCTCCAATTCAACCCCTAGCCTGGGAACTTGTTTTAGGGTGAGGCCCTAAAAAAAAAAAAGGAAGAAGAAGTATGAAAGAAACATAAAGGTAGATTTATCACTGATTTGTAACCCCTTATGAGTAGATGAATGCCACTAACATACAATGAGAAAACCGGGTCTTCTATGCGCATCCCTATGGAAGCGTGTTTCGGCACCACACACACCCCCTCAAACTGAATCTTAAACATGATGAAGCCTCTAGACTTACCAATTCACAAGAAATATGGGGGACAGGGGAACAAATTAAATAATACCAGAAAATGTAAGCAAAATGTATCCTGTATATAATTCCATAGGACAAATGATTTAGTTTTTTGTTTGTTTTTGGCCACACCCACAGCATGTGGAAATTCCCAGCACAGGGAACAAAGCCATGCCACAGCAGTGGTCCAAGCCACACCAGTGACAATGCCAGATCCTTAACTGGGAGGCCACCAGGGAACTCCCAAATGATTTCTTTTTCTCTCCTCTTTGAAGGCCACACCCGAGGCATATGCAAGTTCCCAGGCTAGGGGCTGAATCAGAGCTGCAGTTGCTGGCCTACACCACAGCCACAACAATGCAGGATCTGAGCCGCAGCTGCGACCGACACTGCAGCTGACAGCAACGCTGGATCCTTAACCCACCGAAAGGAGTTAGGGATCAAACCTGTGTTCTCATGGATACTAGTCGGGTTCGTTACTACTAAGCCACAGTGGGAACTCCCCAAATGATCCCGTTTTAACAAATTAATTTGCAAAGGGGAAAAAAAAAGAAAAAACAGAAGATCTAAAAACCAAGATTTAGGAGGAATGTGAAGCAATTTCTACCATTAGGCATGAACATTTTTTAATTCTATAAAAAAAGTTATGAAATCATGTAAATTTGAATAAACAGATGGCGATTTTAAGGAATTATGCATAATTTTTTATAATATGTTATTGTGGTTACACTTTTTTAAAGGGAATCATTTAAAGATACATATTAAAATATTTACAAGTAAAATTATGTGATATCTGTTATTTACTTCAAAATAATCTAAGGGTGGGTGGAATTGATTATGGATGTATAAATAAAACATGGTTGGCTGTGGGCTGATAATTATTAAAAGCTGGGTCTTGGGAACATGATACCTTTCTGCATCCTTTTGCAGGTTTGAAATTTTCCATCATAAAAATTTAAAGATTAAAGACTCCAAGTTCTCTGTGAAACACGCATTTCAGGGGTCCTAGGTAAAAATAAAGCCAATATCCTTCCCTAGTGAAAATGAAACTTGCAAGTTGCTTTTGTGCATTTGTGCAAGCTTTGAAGGAAAGGATTGGCAACCAAGCAAATTACCTCAATAAGAAAAACTTAAAATAAACCTATTCTGGTCTGCCTACTCTTTAGAGGAAGAAGCCTGGGTTATTACCAAGTATTTCATTGGCAGCAAGAAGGGTGGGGTGACTGATGAAAAGACAGCTGCTCAGAGGCTGACATTTAGAAAGAGGGGAAGATTAAGATTACATAAAGATCAGTTATCTCATAACCACTGGGTAAAAAGCCACTGCTGACACAAAGTGTGACACCTGTAACAGGGCCTCTGACCAGTGGCATTCGCCAGCCACACTGGACGTTCACTGGCACCTCCACACACGGCCTCACTGGATCCGGGCCAGGAGGACCAGGGAATGGGCACTGCTAAGGAAGTGACTCAGGTTTCTTTCCAGGTTTGTGCTCTAAGGCAGCATTTCATGTCTTTGGAGCTTTTCCTCTTTCAGATATTACTGGGATTTGTCTAAAGCTAAACAGTGGTGGTAATTTGATAATCGCCTGAGAGAGGCATGACTCTGATCCGTGGTTCACAAGCTGGCTTTATCTGTGGATGCTGATGAGAGCCGTCTGCAGCCACAACTAGGTGTGGATGCTCAGCTCCTTATGGAAGCCAGGATGCTCCCCCAGGCTGCACCCCTCAGTCACTGTGCAAAGCCAACTCTCATCTCCAATCTCCATCGAGCTATCAAAACTTCTCCTCCAGGAGCAATGAGGACACTGTATGCCCACAATCTTGGTTTATAAACATCATTCTTCAATGAAAGGAACCAAGGCTCCCTGGAGAAATGGCTGAGAGCCGGGCTAAGGAGGACAAGTAGAAGATGACCTGGTACAGGTTCTGAGGAAGTGGTCCAAAAAAAATGACAGGGGCTTGTCAAAAGTATACAGGACGTTGGAGTTCCCGTTGTGGCGCAGTGGAAATGAATATGGACTAGTAACCAAGAGGTTGCGGGTTTGATCCCTGGCCTTGCTCAGTGGGTTAAGGATCCGGTGTTGCCATGAGCTACTGTGTAGTTTGCATACGTGGCTCAGATCCAGTGTTGCTGAAGCTGTGGTGTAGGCCGGCAGCTGCAGCTCCAATTAGACCCCAGCCTGGGAGCTTCCATATGCTGCAGGTGCGGCCCTAAAAAGCAAAATAAATTTTAAAAAAAGTATACAGGATATCAACTTGAAGGCACTCCCAATGGCCATATCCAGGACAAGAGTGACAAAATAAATGAGATTAACAGAATATAACCCATAGACTAAAACAAGCATCCATGAATGCATACTGATATAAAAAAATAAATGATTAAATTTAAAAAAAAAGGTGGAAAAGAAAGAGCTCTTCCTTCTAGTAAATTCCTAATTAATAAATGTAGAAGGAATGATGGGAACAGAAAATCCTTATTTGTCAAACATAATTGCTGCCGGCAAGACTCACCAGTGGATTCTAATATTTGTGAGTCAAAGGATAAAAAAAAAGAGAATATTTTCATAGTCTCATATCATCTCCCAAGATACTCGTTACTTACAAAGAGAAAAATAGTAGCTTTTAGAGAAACATGGCAAATGCCACTTTCATCAGTGATTAAAGTGATATCACCAGTAATGAGGCACATTGTCATACACCTCCTGACATCAGCACCAGGATGGACACAACACAACATCATGTCTATGGTTGTCAAAAATGCATAAACAGGCAGGTCCCCTCATGGCACAGCAGAAACGAATCCTACTAGGAACCATGAGGTTGTGGGTTCGATCCCTGGCCTCGCTCAGTGGGTTAAGGATCCAGCGTTGCTGTGAGCTGTGCTATACAGGCCGCACATGCAGCTCGGATCTGGCGTTGTTGTGACTGTGGTGTAGGCCGGTGGCTACAAGTCTGATTTGACCCCTAGCCTGGGAACCTCCATATGCTGCAGGTGTGGCCCTAAAACAATGACAACAACAACAAATGCATAACCAGGAGGAAACATCAGAAAAATCCAAATTGAAGTATTCTGCAAAATAACTGGCAATCCTTTTTAAAAGTGTCAAGGTCATGAAAGATAGACTATACCCCAGATTAGACGAGATGAAGGAGACCTGAAAATTAAATGCAATGTGGTATCCTGAACTGGATCATGGACCAGAAATAAGACACCAGGAGGATAACAGATAGGTTAGTGATATGCTATCAACATAAAGTTCCTGGTTCTGGTAATTGCATTACAGTTCTGCAGTGTCCCTCTGGATAGCTTGTGCTGGCATGGGTGGGTACCTAGAGGGAAGTGCACAAGCAAGAAGGCAATGGTCCTGCGGGAGAAACTACGGCAGAGATGAGAACAAGAGTAAATTCAGCTCCCAGCCAATGGTCTTGAGACCATCCACAACCGATTTCTAAAGAGACCATAACCTCCAGAGGCAGGAACCTTGTGTACTCAGTCCCCATGGGCATCCTGCACCAAGGGTCTGAACACAGAAGATTCTCCCTCAAAAACATTTGTTGGAAGAGGAAAAAAAGGAGGAGAGAGGAAAATATGGAACAGCAAAAATTATACTCAAAATGTCACTTAAAGGGAGTTCCCATCGTGGCGTAGTGGAAGCGAACCAGAATAGTATCCACGAGGGTGGGGGTTCGATCCTTGTCCTCGCTTGGTGGGTTAAGGATCTGGCATTGCTGTGGGCTGTGCTGTAGGTCGTAGACACGGTTCGGATGCCCCATGGCTATGGCTGGTGTAGGCTGGTAGCTATACCTCCAATTCAACCCCTAGCCTGGGAACCTCCATATGCCATGAGTGCAGCCCTAAAAAAAAAGAAAAAAATGCCACCTAAAGATGGCTGAGATGGTAAATTTTATGAACATTTTACCCCAATTTTAAAAAACAAAAACACTAAGAAATGAAATTCTTTTTTTTTGTCTTTTGTCATTTTTTTTTTTTAGGGCCACACTCACAGCATGTGGAGGTTCCCAGGCTAGGTGTCGAATCAGAGCTACAGCTGCCAATCTACGCCACAGCCACAGACACAGCAACGCGGGATCCGAGCCACGTCTGCAACCTATACCACAGCTCACGGCAACGCCAGATCCTTAACCCACTGAGCAAGGCCAGGGATCGAACCCGTAACCTCATGGTTCCTAGTCAGATTCGTAAACCACTGCGCCACAATAGGAACTCCAAAAATGAAATTCAATACATGCCCTTGAGCCTGTTATCAGCGTGCAAAACAACCTTACCTGGATTAGGAGACCCACGGCTCTGAGTAGGAAAAAAACAAGTGTTTTCTAGAAGAGAACTCCCTTTAGCACTTTGAAAAGTACCAGGAGTGGAGGCGGACCAACAAGCCCCCTGGCCTCCTGACGTGCCCAACGACCAGCAAGTCTGATCTGTGTGTGGCCCCAGGACCTGGAGCAGCAAAGAGCAGCTTCGGGAGCCACCTTGCAGGTAAGCCCACACACTCTCAGTGTCCCTGAGTAGGAAGCTGGGGAAAGTGCCATCAAGCCTAAAAAACGGGGCTGGCCACAGGGACCCTTTAGGCCCCGCTTCCGAACATCACCCGCTGCCCTATGGCTTGGCCACTCACATTACCGGCAGCCCTGCTCCCAGGGAATGGAGACTTCCTGGACCAAAAATCCTGCAGCCTTCGAGCTGAGGCCAGCAGAACAATGACAGACAGCGCAGAATCTCACTATAAAACACGGCTAACTGTCTTTAGGGAGAAAGGACACGGGATGAGATTCTTACCCGGTGTTTGGTGAGAAGGATGAATCAAAGGTCAGCTTCAGTCCATGTGCAAGCTGAACAGAAAAGAAATTCGCCAGCAGGGTTAGTCACAAGACAGGCCAGCAGATGTCCCTTAATAAGACCATGTTTTTTAGCAAGTTACCTGATCTTCCACAGTTATCTCCGTGCCTAGCGTGTTGTCAGTGTTCCATTTCTCTGTAAACGTCAGACCATATTCGGTCCATCTATACTTGGTTTCCAGACTTCCCGTCACTTTGGTTGTTTCAGTGTTGGCTGAACCTGAGCTTGTAAATTCCTTTAAAAAAAAAAAAAGAAGAAGAAAGAGAGTCACGGCCTGCATGCCAACACTTCGTCCCGCATCACGCCCCCCCCTAAATGTTGTGAGCCACTCAGGAGGCCCATGCCACCCCTAAGTGGATTGTGTCCTCCTTTATGCAACAGGTGACACCTTGAATGCGTGGAGGAAAAGCCTCGTTCTGTGATTCAATGAGATACTTAAAGTACAGATGGAGCCCGCTAATTGAAGGAATCTTATAGCAAATTCTTTTATTGGCCATGCCCACAGCATGTGAAAGTTCCCAGGCCAGGGATCGAACCAGTGCCACAGCAGTGACCCTGAGCCACTGCAGTGACAACGCCACATCTTTAGCCTACTGCACCACAAGGGAACTCCACTACAGAGAATTCTTTATCAGGAGATGGCTTCCTTCCTCCCTGTAACTCTTCAGTCTGGACAGGAAGGCAATCCTTCCGTCCCACCTCCAACCTCGAGAGAAAAAGCTTTTGAGCTAAAGCTAACCTGGCAGTAATTCAACCCAAAGTATCCTTCTTCCAACAATTACCGTATACACAACCCAAAAGGGACTAAAATTTTTGTTTTAGGAGTTCCCATGTGGCTCAGTGCTAACGAATCCTACTAGTAACCATGAGGATGCAGATTTGATCCCTAGCCTGCAGTGGGTTAAGGATCCAGCGTTGCTGTGAGCTACGGTGTAGACTGCAGACATGGCTCATATCCCACATTGCTGAGGCTGTGGTGTAGGCCGGCAGCTGCAGCTCTGATTCTACCCCTAGCCTGGGAACTTCCATATGCTGCAGGTATGGCCTTAAAAAACAAGCAAAAACAGAAAGATTTTGTTTTAAACAATCACATGGTACGGAACAGAAGCCAATTCTGAAATAAGAACCATAAGGTAAAATAAAACTGAAGCCTGCCCCATATTCCGACTAGAATTCAGGTAGTGAATTGGGAACTTGGTCACATGATTTTCCTGGACCACAAATCCTACACAGGATGCAATGAAAGTGACAACTACAAGCTGCCACCCAGATGGAAACTATTTATTATATACTGTTCTACAATAAATACCCATGCTCCACGGGGGCCAGACAACTTACCAGTCCATTCTCAGATTTTGTTTTCAAATCAAGTTTTATTAAGCCAAATCCTAAAGAAAGGAGATGGTTACTGTTAGTAGGTTAAATAACTCACTTGAGAACAGCATCTCCACCTCCCTCGGTCTGCTTTAACGTGCTGTGACTGCGAGGGCACCAGTCTCCACTGCTGCGTGCGTGCGTGCGTGCGTGTGTGTGTGGAGCCTGGTTGCCATGGAACTGTGAGCGACAGAATAGGCCCAGGCCCCACCTGCGCTCCCAGCGGAGTCTGAGAAGAAGGTGCATGACCGCGTGGGCACACGCCTAAGGACAAGCTAAATTTAGAAGCTGCAATCCACTGCAGCGGCATCCACAGACCTGCTCCCTGCCTGGGAGAGGAAACAAGAATGCCCGCGCGTTCGCAGCAATTTGCAGGCCTACCTGCACGGCGTGCACAACCAAAACTGCCTGACCAGCCATAGAAGGCTTATCTTCCTTTTCCTGACCTGAAAGGTCTGAGAGCGGACTGACACGGGTCTTTCAAAACTCTGATGGGCAAAAATCCCAAACATGCCAACCCCATCTCCAAGCTGGAAGGCCACTCCGTGCCGACACTCACCATAGCCCTTGGTGAAGACATCCCTGGCAGACTTGCCAAGATCGGCGTACGTGGGAGGCACAGCCATCTTCTGCTGCCGGGAAAGAACCACCAAAATAAACACATTGGTAATGACGGATATTAGTTTTCCACCAATAAAAATCATCAGCACTGCTTTCCAGGTACCTGAATCCCCCAGGGGCAGGATCCTGCTTCTTTTTTTTGACCAGAGCTTGAAACGCCCAGTAAGTTTTATTGAGAGCAGACAAGCCTGACTTTTCGTTTTTTGTCTTTTGGGGTTTTTTTGCTTTTTAGGGCCGCGCCCACAGCATACGGAGGTTGCCAGCTAGGGGTCCAATCAGAGCTGTAGCTGCCAGCCTACGCCGCAGCCACAGCAACGCAGGATTCGAGCCACGTATGCGACCCACAACACAGCTCAAGGCAACCCACTCCTTAACCCACTGAGCGAGGCCAGGGATTGAACCTGCGTCCTCATGGATGCTAGTCAGACTCGTTAACCGCTGAGCCACGACAGGAACTCCCAGGCTGACCTTGGACCTCTTCTCCTAGGCGTCCCTAGAACGGAGCACAGGCCCAGAATATGGGAGGAGTCGGTCAGCATCTGCTAAATGAATTCACTGTCAAAGCCACACTTCCAGGAGCCAGCTACTTCACTGAACAGCAGCACTCTTGCCAATATAGCATATCTCCTTACAAAATATCGACTGCCAGGACATTAATACACTGAACAGAAATCAGAGCTTCTCATAGCAACCCATTTTCCATAGGGTTCTAATTTCATTCATACAACAAATATTTATGGAGTCCCCACTATGAGTCAGAATGGACCCAAATTATCACAGAACTTACATTTTACAGGAACCAAATTTTAGAGTATCATATTCCGCACAGACAAAACAATAAAACTGGAATTCCCGTTTTAGCTTAGGGGTGATGAACCCGACCAGGATCCACAAGGACTCAGGTTCGAACCCTAGCCTCGCTCAGTGGGTTAAGGATCCAGCATTGCCATGAGCTGTGGTGTAGGTTGCAGATGCAGCTCGGATCCCACGTTGCTGTGGCTGTGGCGTAGGCTGGCACCTATGGCTCCAATTTGACCCCTAGCCTGGGAACCTCCATATGCCGCGGGTGCGGCCCTAAAAAGCAAAAAAAAAAAAAAAAACCAACAATAAAACCTAAGTAGGCAACTCTTCATATGGAAGGAAATGCAACAACTTCTCCCTCAAATTTAATTCAAACAAAAATTTATTGAGTTCTGCTATAACTTTATTTTTAAAACCAATTATCAACGTACTAGTTGGGATTGTTGCACATCATTAAGCCAGTCAACAAGCATTTATAAAGCACCTCGGTGTTCAAGAAAGGCAAGGACTTTCAAATAGCTCTTGCCCTATTTAAGGACCACACTGTGCCGCTGGGAGGCTCCGTGATGACACATTATGTACAGAGAATTAAGATCTGAATCCAGACAGCTCACACTCTGTGCTCCATCCAGGAGAAGAGAACATGAGAGAGCAGCACCTTCCGTATCCTCTCCGTCCTCAAAATTGTTGGTCTCCATCAGCCAGAAATTCACTTAGCCCAAGGATGGTCTCCTCCTTTTTAAATACAGTGTATCTAAGTTACCAAGCTGGATCTGTACACACCCCATCTAAAGTCACATACATACATACGCGCACAACCACCCACACGACATGTTCCCGGTTAAGCGGGAACCCACTGAAAAATGGTCCAGGTGATCCCAGGGGAACAACAGCACAACTGGAAGTTTGCATCCTGAGCAAAGCCTTCACTTCGGATGTGACAGGAAACCCCACAAAACCAATGAATATCATGTTAAAAAAACTAAAAAAAAAAAATTCCATAATTTTACATTATAGAACTATGGGCCAAGTCCTATTTTACTTTTTTCAGAGGTTTTGCCAATCGTGTCTCAGCTCCCTTTTGTGTCAGAGCAGAGAGGAACAGCCCAGTAAGCTGTTTACACTCCGCTATTTTTGTTGCTGTTGTTATTTCTTGCACATGATCGGGCTGGAACCATGGGCGAAGCAGTCCGCGGTAGCATCAGGCCACAAAGAACGCGGGGAGAGACCCACTTTAGGCTCCTCCCACTGGCTCTTTCAAGTCTGCAGACGCCCTCTCCCAACGTGTTCCCCTTCCACCCCAAACAAACCCGAAGGGCTCCCACCTTGGCACAGAGCAGAAGACCAAGCACAGGAGACACCCTCTCCCAGAAGAAGCAACGAAACTACCCTGGATCACAAGCTGAGGTAACAGAGCCAGAGGAAATGTGCAGAACATCTCAGCAAAAGGCCCAGAACATTCTCCACCCCCATGAGCGCTAACGGGTATTAGTTTGTGCCCCCTACCCAACCGGGCCACAAACTCACCCCGGCCAGGTGACAAGTGATGGCACTACCTCCGGGTCAGCTAAGACCTCCTGTACCTCAGGGGTCGGGGCCTTCCCGAGGACCCTCCCACGGCTCTAGGACCCACCCCAGCAGGCACACGCAGCTGTCACATCTGGGCTGGTCCATCCCTCAGGAAAAAAGCGGAACACTCATCATTTAAAGCTCCCCAAATGCCCTCTCTTATCCCTAATCCCCCAAACCGGAAAGCAAAGCCACCTGTCCAAAAACACTCTGCCCACAGCAAGCATCACCCTAAAGTGGCCACTAAGGAGATTACCATCCAAGGACAAGAGAGGTAGGACGGCAGAGGGAGCTCACATAAGGCCAGGCTCCCCTTGCAGCCCCAGCATAGCACCTGGCGGGGAAGACACACAGGAGCCAATTCCACTTGGACCAAGAGCGGCAAGAGGCTGACTCCCCCCACCAAAGGCCCCCAAAGGCCATGTGGCTGCAGCTTCCCCTTCTGCTTTTCGTGCAGGCTTCCTCTTTCCCCACCTCCTGTCTCTGGCTGCACTAATCCGACAGGACTGAAGCAGCATGTCTGCCTTACAATTGCAAACAATACAGTTCTCAGGACCCCCCTCAAAAACACTTTTATTGTGGGAATAGTGATTGCCATTCGTGCTTTTTCAGGTCAGGACAGGAAGGGAGAGAATTCAGGATCCTGCTTTCTCACCTAATAGCCTGCCTGCAGCGCCTGGGAGGCTGAACCCTGGTCCCGGCCCTGCCCTCCACCTGGATCAGCTCCAAACCACTCCCTGTCTTGTCTCTGCAGCATCCACCCCACCGTGCGTCTTCAGAAAAGGGAACTCATACATGGTAGGTGGGAAGGTAAACTGGTGCAGCCACTGAGGAAAAGAGCATGGAGATTCTGCTAAAAATTAAGACTCAAACTACCATATAACCCAGCACTTCCACTTCACAGTCTTTATCCAAAGAATACGAAAATACTAATTTTCAAAGACACATGCACCCCCCATGCTCACTGCAGCATTACTGACAACAACCAAGAAATGGAAATCAATCGATGAATGGATAACAAAGATATGGTGTGTGTATGATTTACATGTGTGTGCATACTACACAACCATTAAAAAAAAAAAAGATGAAATCTGGCCATTTATGACAACGTGGATGAAGCTTGAGGGTATTAAGCTAAATGAAATAAAGCAGACGGGGAAGATAATCCGCTATGATTTCGCTCATACAGGGAATATTAAAAAAAAAAATAAGTGAACAAACCAAAACAAACATACAGACACAGAGAACACAGCAGTGGTTACCACAAGGGAAAAGAGCAGTGGGGGGATGGGAAGGGGATCAAGTACACGGTGATAGACGGAAACTCAGATTCTGGGTGGTGGACACATGTAGAAATACAGGGTTGTACACATAAAACATAGAATGTTATAAACCAGTGTTACCTCAATAAAAAAATTAAAGAAGGGGCGGGGCGGGAGGCAGGGAGGCTAAACTCGAAGCAGGCGGCTCTGACGTGGGCAGGCCTCCCGCCCTGTGTAGATGGAAATCAGAAGACTGCCCGGGGAAGCCAGGACCCCAGACCTCTACACAGGTGAGGGCTCCAAGGCAGAGCCTGGGGGCGAGGTTCCCAGTGACACATGGGGAACGGGGAATGGGCAGGGCCAGGCAGAGCAGACCTGCCCAGAGTCACCCAGGCCTTTGAGAAGGGCTAATAAGGCACACCAGAAGACAGGAATCGCAGGTTGCCCTCCACTGCCTGTCAGCCTACCCACCAGAGCATTCCTTGGCTGACCTTGAACAGATTATGCAAGCTCCACTCCAGCTGAGGAATGAAAATCCAGCCCATACTGGATGCTCAGAAGGGGAGATAGTATATCGCCCAGCAGCCCAGCCTTGCATAACCTCCGTCGTGGGGGCGTACATATCCTCCTCGACTCATCAGCTGCGTGGCAGCAACAGCTGCTCCGCTCCCAGGGCCCCACCACTCCTGCAAACGCACACCTACGAACAAATCACGCCCTTGAACCCTGAGCAGCCCAGACCTTGGCACGCACACATTCACCCAAAATATGAGAAAGACTGCGTGGACAAAGGTGCCAAGGCCTGGCACACAGTAGGTATCCAATATAAATGTCTGTTAAATGAGTAACTGGGCAGTGAGCATTAGGGTATTTTCACAGCAGGGAAAAAAAAAAAGGAAACTTAGTATCTGACAATAGGGAGTAAGTAAACAATGTAACCAGTAGGCAGGAGCGCCCTCTACAGGGAAGCTGCCGCAACACCAGGGACAATGCACAAAGAGCATGTGCCACCCCTATAGCCGCCTAGGGAGAGCTGAACTGGAGCGGAGGAGACAAGCGCCTTCAGAAGCAAGGACTGTCACTTCCGACCTCAGAACAAGCATGGATTTTATTCAAAGGGCCTCTGGGAGCCACAGCGGAGAGACTGACACGTCTGTGTTTGGGAAGCTCACTCACCCCACAGACACAGAAAAGTGTCAACAATAGTATCTACAGTTGGTGTGGGAAATTATGACGCTCATTCACGCCAAGTGGGAGTATTGCCTGCAGGAGGAACCCCCGGGGAGCCCATTTTTGGGCAGTGCCCAAGCAGACATGCAGAACTCGAGTGGCAGTTCTACTGCTAGGAGCCCACCTGCAGGGGTACCCACAGCACCCAGAGACAGGTACACAAGGATGCTGACTGCACGGTTATCTGTAACACAAAACTCAGAAACAACCTAAATGCCCCTCAGTAAGAAAATAAATGCATAAAAATTAAGGTTCTTGCAAACTAAGGAGCACCATGTGGTAACCAAAAAGAATGAGGTGGATTTCTACACAGTAGCACAGAAAGCTATCTATGATGTCGTTCAGTGAAAAAAGCAAGTCACGGAAAATGTATAATTCCATGTAACTGGAGGAAAACCTTTTTGCACACTCATCTTTATATGTTCTGTATCTGCGAATGGATAGAAAAGTATGTGTGAGGGAAGGATACAAGTTAATCTGTCAATTGTGGCCGCCTTGGAGCTGCTTCTAGAAAGAATGAAATTAAAATAGGGTTTTCATCTTTTATTCCACTTAATCACTGAAGTTGTTTGTATATTTGATTCCCTTTTTTTTTTTTTCTTGGCTGCACCCATGGCATACGAAAGTTCCCCAGCCAGGCGTCAACCAGCGCCACAGCAGTGACCCAAGCCATAGCAGTGACAACGCCAGATCCTTAACCCACTGAGCCTCCAGAGAAATCTGATAAAGACAAAAATCTTTTTTTTTTGTCTTTTTTTAGGGCTGCACTCACGGCATCTGGAGGTTCCCAGGCTAGGGGTCAAATCAGAGCTGTAGCTGCCGGCGTACACCACAGCCACGCCAAGTCCAAGCCGTGTCTGCAACCTACACTACAACTCACAGCAACGCAGGATCCTTAACCCACTGAGCGAGGCCAGGGATCAAACCTGCGTTCTCATGGATACTAGTCAGGTTCATTAACCACTGAGCCACTTCGGGAACTCCAATTTTCTTTTTAAGGACAGAAAATTAAAAACTTAACTAATGAGTCCAAAACTGAGCCATGTTGCATTTACAATGACACAAGTCACATTCTAAACAGCTGCTGCAGCAGAGGTGTCAGAGAAGCTATCTAGAAGGTGTCTATACTGGTTCCAAAGACCAATTCAAAAGACGCTGAGGTGGATCACAGGTAAGGCTTGCGGGGGGGCACATTCTACCCCCAGGGGACCACTGGTGGCTCTGGCAACCCTACCCAGAAGGCAGTAGGGCAGAGTTTGACTTCAGGCATTTGTTCAAAAGCCTGCTTCCCTCTGACTCAGCCTTTCACTGCCTGACACACAAGCAGGGCAGCCTTCAGATGCTGCTGAGCCAGCCCAAGCACCCACCAGAATTCCTGCCTTGATCTATGCACTTTTTTCTGCAGAAGGCCCCTCAGAAGGACCCAGGCAGGGAAGCCTGGGTGCCCCCAAGAGAGCCAACCACCACTGCAATGACAGAGAGCAGGGTGGCCACAGGCTCCGGGGCTCAGTCAGGAACAACTGAGAGGAAATGATTTCTGAACACGGGTAACACCCCATGGGTTGAAAGACATTTTCAAGGGCAAGGGTATAAAAGGGCTGGGACCTAAACAGCAAGAGCCACCCTGCCATGGCACTTCTCCACCCATCTGAGTAAGCAGGGCACGGTGACTAATGCAAGGGGTTACGAACCCGGCAGAGGATCTAGCCAGTGCCAGCCTTTACCAGGTAAGTGACTCTGAACAAGCCACTTACAACTTGTACTCCCAGGGTCTTGTTTTGCTCATCTATATAATGGGGCTAACAATAGTGCCTTTCCATCGCCACAGGGGCAAGGCAAATAGAACATGGAGAAAAGTCTGGCACACAGAAAATGGTAGTGTAACCACACTCCATTACTCTAGATATTGTTTGCCCCTCTGGATCCACTTTCTCCTCCATCCTGCCTGTGCCCCCAAGAGCTGACCATTAGGGACTGTTATCGGTGGGCTATGGGTTAGGTTCAGCCAAAAGGAGGCACCAGCAGAAGATGGGACAGTGAAGCTGGGGTGTTCACGCCCCAGGCTCCCTTCCTGCTGGGCCTCAGCGGGCAGTGACAGCTTTCCTCTACCCCAGGCCACGGTTCCTGCCAAAGGACACCTTCCTCATGCCAAAGGATGCCCCCCACCCCCGTCAGGTCCCCCATATTGTGCCCACACTTTTGCAAGTGATCCCTTCAGCCTGCTCTTTAATTACCCCATGCGCATGCACAGCTGGTTCCGGCAAGGACCCCGACCAACACAGCAATCGGCTCCATCACCGTCACCATCCTGGCTCGCCCTCCGCAGGGGAGAAGTGTAAGAAATAGCAGACAGAGCCAAAGGCTTTCCTACACCACTCCAGGCAGCCTGTGAGGGCGGAACTGGGCCACCCTCTCAGAGGAGCACCAGACCAGCCGGGGATTAGAGAGCGAGCAATTCCTCCTAACTGTGGGGACCAGGAAAAGCAACTTCCCGAGCGGGAGGCGGGAGCGGGCTCTGAAAGCCAACATGCGAGGCCAAGACCATCAGGAGCCTCCCTGCACACCCCCACCCCACACCTTCTCAGCCGGAAGAGGCAGCCCAGGACAAGAGCCGCTGCTGGGGTCTCCAGGATGCTGGCAAAGCCAATGCCCTGGCTCTGGCATCGGTGCCCCCAGTGCAACTGCGTCCCCTTCTCCCTTGCATGAGCGACTTGCCCGGGGTGGCCAGGCTTTCCAGGCGTTGCTTCTATTTTAAAACACGGGCACAGCCTTTCACAAGCCTCAAGGGAATGTAGCTGACTGAGGGATACCCTGCCCCCCACCCACCCACCCACCAAGAGGAGAAGACCTGGGCTGGCAGGCAGCCAGGTCTGGGTCCCAGGAGCACCTAGGCTTCCTGCCTGACCTTCGCATCTCAGATTCCCTGCAGCCCCACTGCCCGGCTTGACTCAGCGGGCGGTGGGGGTGGGGGGTGTAAAAATCAACAGCGGACCCGAGTTCCAGTCCTCCGCCACCACTCTCTCTGTGATCTTGGGCAAGTCACAACCTATCTGCATCTCCTTCTCCTTCAGCGCCACTACAGGGCAAGAGTACCTGACTCAGCATCATTGTGAGCACTGAATTAGATCGCTAGTGTAAAGCACCTAGCACAATGGCTGGTACCCAGTAAATAAGCAACAAACACAAGGAGAGCATTCATTATAGGTTTTCATTCTATACTTTTCTTATTGTAATTACCGCTGCTGCGCGGATGCCAAAAGATCACGCTGAATCACAGAGTCCAGAGTCCTCCCCAACCCTAGTGAGGTATGGTTTAGCTGAATATTATCCAGCCAGGTCCTGGAAGAATGCCTCCCGCCTCGTCCCAGGGAAAACTGATCCTTCTCCTGATAAACACTGTGCCACTCTTCTTGCAACACAGAGGGTGACTCGACTGAGCGTGGTCCACTGACAGCTAACCTACACCCAGCCAGGTAAACGCTCACTCCGATCAGCGCAAAAAATGTGACACTTCTCCTCTGAAGAGCAAATTCTACCCTTTGAAAGGCGCTCACATCTACCAGCTCTTAGCAGGGGCCCTTTGGAGTGGCAACTGCAGTGTGAAACCATCAGCAGCGGAGCTGGCCAGCCCAGGCCCTGAATCCCAAATCCACTTCCGCTGACCTGTGTAACCTTGGGACGGGTGCCTCGCCTCTCTGTGCTCAAGCCTTTGACCCGGAAAGTGGAAACAACAATACTGCTCTCCCGGGGCTTGGAGGATGGTGGATTCAAAGGCACAGTACATAGGGCAAGGCCCCAGGAGGGTGCTGAACAGGCCTTGATAAAGAATGACTGTCGTGGAGTTCCTGTCGTGGCACAGCGGAAACGAATCCAACTAGGAACCACGAGGTTGTGGGTTCGATCCTTGGCCTTGCTCAGTGGGTTAGGATCTGGCGTTGCCGTGAGCTGTGGTGTAGGTTGCAGAAGCGGCTCGGATCTGGAGTTGCTGTGGCTGTGGCATAGGCCGGTGGCTATAGCTCCGATTAGACCCCTAGCCTGGAAACCTCCATATGCCACTGCTGCGGCCCAGAAAAGACAAAAAAAAAAAAAAAAGAATGACTGTCATGATGATGATCACACGCTCATCTGGAGAAACTGAAGAACAAGAAGGTCAACGGACCCGTGCTTGACCCCATGGATCATAGCAGGACTGTGCTGTGATCTGCTCCCGGGGACTCTTCCGGCCCAGCAGTGGAAAAAGGGCTAAGATTCCCACTCACCCTCACCCCTCTAAGAGACCAAATGGAGAAATGGAGAACTGTGCCCAAAGCCAGCTGACGAGTCCTCTGATCACCTTTCCTCAATGGTGACCAGAAAGGAGGACAAGGCCACCCTGAGCACGCTGAGGGGCCGCCTACGGACTTGGGCTGGCTCTCTGCCACACGTGCCTCTCTTGTGCCAAAAATCACAGCTTGAGAAATCCCATCGAGGGCTAAGTGGACTTTGGGAGCATCTTACCAGTAAAGGTGTGGGTGGATGTCCCCCATGACCACAAGCTGGGAGATACCCAGTGGGGCCAGAGGCCACCCCTCACTATATGGTCCCCCTGAGCCCCTCTGTCTACAAACAGCCCCTGCCTACAGAATAGCGGAAATAAACTAATCACCTGAGTGCATCCCTGGGGTCAAGCACTTGAAGCCACTGACGCACTCACCAGCTGGGAGGGAAGAAAGGCACCAGGCCCAAGGGCTTTGGAAGAATCCCATTCACCAATGTCACCCTCCCCTGCAAACCCAGAAACACCAGTTCAACAAGTTTCCCGAAGGACTTGCAAAGTCGTGGAATGAAGATAACACGTTTAAAGCAGAGATTTCAAACTGGAAGAGTTTGGACTCTCACTGCTCTAGGGCTGTCCACATCATCCCAGCTCTCTAATTATTTGTGACTTTCTGCTGGGCAAGGCTGTTTTCTGGAAGTGACTGAGATCTGTCTCCCTCAAAACGGATGTTCAAGATCAAGAGACTGTAGGCTGGGAGTTCCCACTGTGGTGCAGTGGAAACGAATTCAACTAGAAACATGAGGTTGCGGGTTTGATCCCTGGCCTCGCTCAGTGGGTCAGGGATCCGGCATTGCCGTGAGCTGTGGTGTAGATTGCAGACGCAGCTCTGATCCTGAGTTGCTGTGGCTGTGGTGTAGACCAACAGCTGTAGCTCCGGTTCGACCCCTAGCCTGGGAACCTCCATAAGCTGCAGGTGCGGCCCCAAAAAGGAAAAAAAAAAAAAAGAGAGAGAGAGAGAGAGAGACAATAGTTTGGGCCTGCAGCCACTACATAGGCCCATTCAACAATCCCAAACAAATACTTAATGAGCACCTACCATAAGCCACACACTGGAATGTAAAAAAAAACTATCCTTCTGTCAAAAAGGGTAAGATGACTCCTGGATAAAAAGCAGGAGTACATTCACCCATACAGATCTTTCTCAAGTACCTACTGCGTGCCAGGTGGCACCACTCCAGGCACTGAAAACAAAGCTGTATAGGGCTTAAGCCTGACCTGTAGGAACCCAGTCCAGAGCTGGGGTGGACAGCAGACCCTGGGCAGTCTGCCCTGGTCTTTCCAAGAGCATATTAGACAAAGGAGGAGCTCATCCCTTTCTCCCCTGGCTGGTCCAGGGGCTGCAGGGGCCTCAGGTGGAACAGGCCTAGGCTTAGCCCAGGTCTGTCCCTACATTCACCTTCCTGCTCCAGCCTGACTTCGTACACTTAAACACTTTTGATGAATTACCCTGGAAGTTACTCAGTGCCTGACACACAATGGCTTAACAATAATGTGTAAAATAGGAGGGGCTACTTTATGGAACCTCTTCCAGAGCACCATGCGGAACAAAACAGTCTGTAGCAGGTGGGCTACATGCTCCCAGAAAGCCTCAAGGGTAAGTGTCAAGGTTTCTACCCAGGCCTTCTCCACGCCAGGCACTGTTCTGAACGTTTAAAGTTAACTCATTTTATTCTTCCCAAGATAAAGAAGGAAAGGCAGACTTGCCCCCATTCTACAGATGAAAAAACTGAGGCCTGGTACCTTCCCAGCCGTGACCTTGGACAAGTAGCTAGGGCCTCACATCCAAAGTGCTAGGGGTCAGTTTCAAGAATGCGCCGCTGCATTTGGTACATGAATGAGACACCGACCCGGAAAGGAATCCCTCCCAAGACCGCCTCGCTCCCCGCAGGACCTCCTTTTCCAAGGCCTGGCCTCCTGCCCAGGTCCAGGGCCCGGCCGGGCCCGGCCCCTGCGGCCTAAGTCGACTGCCTGCCTCGCGTTTCTCCCGGAAGGCGCTGGCACGCGCGGGCAGTGCCGGGCGCCAGCTGCTCCGGGCGTGGACCAGACAAGGCGCGCAGGGCTGGGGGCGCTGGGCCACAGTCGTCGCGTGGGCTCATCCCCTCGGCGACAACGTGGCCCGCACAGGTCTCTGAGCCCGGCCCCGCGAGCGTAGGTGGCGGGCGGGTCCCTGCCCTATCCGCGCTGGCGGGATCGAGGGCCAGAGGGCGCCTCCGGGGAAGGTCACCTAGACCTGCAGCCGGCGGGCCTCCACGCGGCGGCCCGGGCCCTCCCGCCCGCAGCTCCCCGCGGGCTCTGGTCCCCAGTCCGGGATATCCGGCCTCCCGCTCCCCGGCCCGGGCCCGCTCACCGTCCGCCCGCCCGCCTCGCGCGGCCTGCTCTGTCCGCCGCTGACCCGCCAGGCTCGCGAGGGCCGCTCCCGGCCCCGGCCCAGCCCTGGAGCCCTCGCCCCGGCCCGCTCTCCGCCCCATCTCCTCCTAACTCCCCACGGGCCGGCCTGCGGCCGGGGTCGCAGGCGGAGCCCGGGTCCCTCTCCGCGGCGCCTACCTCAGAAGCGGTGGCAGTGGGCTCCGCGGTGACTACGGCGGGGGCTGCAGCGTGAGGAACAGAGCGAGTGGCGGGGCCGAGGGCGGGGCGGCGCGGACCGCGGCGGCGCAGACCCGCCCCGACCCAGCGCGCCCGGCCACGCGAGCTCCGCCTCCCGGGCCCTCTGGGGACACCAGCTCTGCCCCGCCGGGGTCCGCTGCCCGCTTCTGATCTTTCCGGGCCGCCTGGTACCCGGGCCGACGCCTGTGCCTGCGTGCGCCCGGGCTGACGTGCTCAATATTGTGTGCGTGCGCAGGGACAAGCGTGTCGCCGCCCGCGCTGGCCGTCCTTGCTGGAAATCCCGCCCGGTTGAAGCATTCGGGAAGGGAGGGGTCTTCCGGTTAGCTGAGCGGCGGCTGAGGTCCCCTGTGCTAACTGAAATCACGCAGGGTCCTGGGCCTCCGACTCGGCCTCGGGACTGGAAGACAACCCCCTCCTCTCCCGGGAGTTGATGCGGCGTGTGTCGCTGAACCAAGACCCGGCCGAGGTGGCCCCCCCTGCAAAGCCCACGCGGGGTGTTAAATCGCGTTCTGAACCCCTGGGGACATGCCCAGGCCCAGCTGGGGGACTGGGCATCCCAGGCAGCGAGAATACAGAGTAGCTCCCACCTCCGGATACAATGCTTCCGGCGCCTCTAACCCTCCCTCTTGCCGCTCTAACCCTCCCTCTTGCCGCGTTTGGCTCGCAGGGCGGGGACGCGGGAACGAAATTCCAAGAATATTCCTCTGTGCAGTAAGGATGAGCAGACAGTTTTTCCCCTGTAGCAAAGTTACTAGCTGCCATCTTCGGAGCATTTGAGAAGTGAAAAAAGGCAACTGCATTTTGCAAGAACGTTCTCTGCTGGACTCCGCAATGCGTGCACCTGACCAGGTCCTGTCCGTAATCTTCCTCCAGCCCCCTCATTTTGGTTAAAGAGTGCAGACTCCTCGCTAGGCCTATGCGGCCCAAACCTGGCAGACTTCAAGAATGAATGAATCCGGAGTTCCCTTCGTGGTGCAGCTGTTAACCAATCCGACTAAGAACCATGAGGTTGCGGGTTCTGATCCCTGGCTTTGCTCAGTGGGTTAACAATCCAGCGTTGCGGTGGGCTGTGGTGTAGGTCTCAGACGCGGCTCGGATCCTGCGTTGCTGTGGCTGTGGTGTAGGCCGGTGACTGGAACCTTCACATGCCGTGGGTGCGGCCCTAAAAAGACAAAAGGCAAAAAAAGAATTAACGAATCCATCCTAGGCTGGTTGAAGATTCTGCACATCCTTCGCCTTTAGCCACAGGCTTGAGGGGTCTGCCCCTAGGGCCCCGTAGAGGAGGTACCAGTTTATAGAATCGGGACACTCACTCACAACTTGCTGTGGCACAAATTAAAGTAGCAGGCAGCTGTGGTGTGCAAAGAGGCAATCAGGACAGGCTCCTAGAAAGAGGTGGCAGCTTCCCCAGGTGGTGATGTCCCAGGGGGTGCAGAGCTTGAGCAAGAAGGAAGCTTATGGATGGGTGTGGACTGGGTACCCTGGCCCCTGTGGGGGCTCAGGGCTGACTAAAAACGGAAGGAGGAGCCCCTCAACCTCTTGGGAGGTCCCGAAGAGTAGAGGACCAATGCTAGAACTCTCCCAGGCCCATGACCTGCTCCATGACTGACTAGGACTCAGGGCTGCCCAACCTGGCCATCCCCACCCCCACATAAAGGCACCAGCCCACTCCTGGAGAGGGTCAGGCAGGGAGAGCCACTCAATCACCCACGAGTGCAGCGAGGCAGAGTTCAGGAGGACGGAACCTTAGGGAGGCAGGCAGGACCAGGTGGTGGGCCCAAGAAGACACGGCTTCAGAAACCTCACACGACCTAGGAGCAGGTGTCCCCCCTGAGTCGATAAAGCCCAAGTGGGACACTTGAACCAAACGTCCAAGGGGCTCCTTCCCCTCTAGCACCTCTCTGTCGACCCCCCTGTCAGGACCTTCAGCTTGGGGATAGTTCCCCATGCCCCACCTGCTCCGGGTCCCATCCGAGGATCCCTTAGGTGCTAATTTCAGATGAATCGCCTGAGTGCCCTTTGAATCACTTCCTGGCTGTGTGACCTTAGGCAACAGCCCTACCCTCTCAGCTGCAGTTTCAGAGTATTGTGAGTTTAAAACGGAGCACTGACAAGTAAGCACTGGGAAAACTGAAGAAAACAAGTAGGACGAGGAAGCCCTCAGGCCCTACTGTTGACCTCATCCCAGCACAGCCCTGGGGGAAAAGAGCTGAGCAGAAGCAGCCTGTCCTCCCTCCAGGCTTAGCACCCAAGCCCCAGCCACAGCGCCTCTAGCCCCGCCATCGGCCCCGCCTCCACTCCATCTGCCACAGCTAATTGGCCTGGAGGTGGGCACCTGACCCAAGACCAGCCAATCAGCCCCTCTCTTGCAAATTCCAACTCCATGAAATCCTTGTCAGGTGTAACTGTTTTAGTTTGCAGGAATGACCCTGCCCTTCCTCTGCTCAGTTCCCTTGACTCCAGGGCTGTGCTTGGGGATGACTGTGGCTCAGCCTGACCAGTCAGAGCACCGCACTCCCCTAGCTACAGGGCTGAACCAGTGAGACCCTGTCAGGCTTCCTGGAGCTACAGAAATAAAGTCTGCCCCTAAAAATGAAGACAGCCCACAAAGGAGAGACAGAAGCCAGGTCCTGGGGACATTTGGCTCTGGGATCTAGCCCTGCCTCTGACTACCTCCTGTGCTTTCCAGCTCCCTGAGATGTGGAATTCCCTTTTTGCCTAGTCCAGTTTGGATTAGGGTTTCTTCCATCAATCAGAACAGTGTACAATATCCAAGAAAGAAGAGATTTTTTTGTAATATTTATGCAACTTTGAGCTTCCCTCCTCCTTTGGTTCTTTTTATTTTTCTCAGATACTTTATATTGAGGATATAATGCCTTTAATTTAAACTTTGTTTTAATTTTAACAAAGCCAAATGGCATTGATTAGGAGAGACTGTGTAAAGCAAGACAATCAGAGATAACAATGAGGCAATGTGCAATACAAATCATAAACCTGCTCCCTTTGATCTCTTCCTGGGAACCTATACTAAAGCAATAATCCCAAATATGGGGCATGCTAGCTTCAGAAAGCTGTACAGCAGCCCAGAATGCAACCAGAATGCATGCTTTCCAGCATGTGCAAATCTAAACACATCCACCCAGTGGAAAGTTCAAAGCCTTGAGGAAAGTTTACAAAGACTTCCTCTGGGGAGATATTTCTGTTCCAGTGCTTATTGAAAATAATCCTATTTTAGTATTACTGCAACCACAACTTAAAAATAGTAGAATAGGGGAGTTCCCATCCTGGTGCAGCAGAAACAAATCTGACTAGGAACCATGAGGATGCCGGTTTGATCCCTGGCCTCGCTCAGTGGGTTAAGGACCCAGCGTTGCCGTGAGCTGTGGTGTAGCTCGCAGATGCAGCTCAGATCTGATGTCACTGTGGCTGTGGTGCAGGCCAGCAACTGTAGCTCCAATTGGACCCCTAGCCTGGGAATCCCCATGTGCTGCAAATATAGCCCTAAAGAGAAAAAAAAAAAAAAAAGTAGGAGTTCCCATTGCGGCTCTGTGGTAACGAACCCAACTATTATCCATGAGAACATGGGTTCCATCCTTGACCTCGACTCAGGGGGTTAAGGATCCAACATGGTGGTGAGCTGTGGTGTAGGTCACAGACATGGCTTGGATCTGGCATTGCGGTGGCTGTGGCTGTGGCTATGGCTGTGGCTGTGGCTGGCAGCTGCAGCTCCAATTTGAACCCAGGCCTGGGAACTTCCATATGCCGCATGTGCAGCCCTAAAAAAATAAAAGTGGAATAATGGCCTCCCCAGGAGGTCCTTGTCTTCATCACCCAAGCCTTCCATGTCAAAAGGAACGTGACAGCTATGTTAAGGCTCTTGAGATGAAATGATTACCTGGGAGTTTCTGTCGTGGCTCAGCAGAAACAAATCCAACTAGTAACCATGAGGTTGTGTGTTAGATCCCTGGCCTTGTTCAGTGGGTTAAGGATCCAGCCTTGCTGTGAGCTGTGGTGTAGATTGCAGAGGTGGCTGGGATCTGGTGTTGCTGTGGCTGTGGTGTAGACCAGTGGCTACAGCTCTGATTAGACCCCCAGCCTGGGAACCTCCATATGCCGCGGGTGCGGCCCTGAGAAGCAAAAAAAAAAAGAGAGAGAGAGAGAGAGAGAAAAAGAAAAGATTACCTGGATGTCCAGGTGGATCCAGCATAATCACAAGGGTCTTTATAAGAGGAAGACAAGAGTCTCAGAGTGAGAGAAGGTGATGTAACAACAGGACCAGGGATCAGAGAGAGACAGCGAAGTTGCAGGATGCTACACAGGCAGCTATGCAGCTGGAGGAAGAGGCAAGAGCCAGGCAATTCCGGCAGCCTCTAGAAGCTGGAAAAGGCAAGGAAATGGATTCTCCCCTCAGAACTTCTAGAAGGAACCAGCCCTGCTGATACCTTAAGTCTAGGCCAGTGAGACTGATTTTGGACTTCTGACCTCCAGAAATGTAAAATAAACAATGAAGTTGTTTTTTGGGTTTTTTTTTTTTTTATTTTTTAGGGCTGCACTTGCGGCATATGGAGGTTCCCAGGCTAGGGGTTGAATCAGAGCTACAGCTCGACTGACGCCACAGCCACAGCAACACCAGATCTGAGCCACATCTGTGACCTACAGCACAGCTTGCAGCAATGCGGGATCCTTAACACATTGAGCCAGGCCAGGGATTAAACCTGTATCCTCACGGACACTAGGTTGTGTTCTTAACCCACTGAGCCACAATGGGAACTCCCAAATTTCTTTAAGACACTAAGTCTAGTAGTTTGTTATGACAGCAGTAACAAACTAATACTGTGTGTGTGTGTGTGTAACTGGGTCACTTTGCTATACAGCAGAAATCAACAGAACATTTTAAATCAACTATAAAAGAAAAAATACAAATCTTAAAAAAAAAAAAGAAAGTAATACCAGAACCTCTGGAAGATAGCATTAAAAATGATTTGTAAGGAGTTCCCTGGTGGCTCAGTGGGTTAAGAACCTGGCATGATTACTGCTGTGGCTCTGGTTGCCGCTGTGGTGCACGTTCGATCCCTGGCCCAGGAACTTCCACATAATGTGGGCATGGCCAAAAAAATTATTAAATTTTTTAAAATAAATGACTTGTTAGAATGTTGTCTTAGCCAGCTCAGGCTGCTATAGGTAACAGAAGACAGTATGCCTTAGACAACAGACATTTATTTCTCACTGCTCTGGAGGCTGGAAGTCTGAGATCAGGGTGCCAGCCTGGTCAGGTGGTCAGGTTCTTGGTGAGAGCCCTCTTCCTAGTTACGTCCTCACATGGTCTTCCTTGTGAGACTGGCAGAAAGATCTCATGTTGCCCTTTTTTTTTTTTTTTGACTGTATCCAGAACACTGCAGAAGTTCCAGGGCCAGGGATCAAACCTGTACAACAGCAATGACCCAAGCCATTGCAGTGACAATGCCAAATCCGTAAGGCTCTGAACCACAGGCGAACTCCTCTCCTCTCCTCTTTATAAGCACATTGATCTCATCTTGAAGACCCCACCCTCATGAACTAATCTAACTAATTAACTCCCAAAGCCCCCTCCTCCTAAGACCTTCCCATTGGTGGTCCAGGTGTCAACAGGGGAACTGGGAGAGGGGGGGAGACACAAACATGCAGTCCGTGATAAGTGGCAAGGTTCCAAGTGGCTTTTTCCTTTTATATTCTCAACTTTACCACTTTCAAATAAAGTGGGAAACATATTAAAATCAAACAATCATAAACAGAGGCAGAGATATCCGCTGTATAAAACCACCTGTGTAGAGTTCCCTGGTGGCACAGTGGGTAAGGTCAGATAAAGTTTGGAGTTTATTTTTTTTTTTTTGGTCCTTTTGTCTTTTCAGGGCTGCACCCATGGCATATGGAGGTTCCCAGGCTAAGGGTCCAATCAAAGCTGTAGCCTCTAACCTACGTATGTCACAGCCACAGCAATGTGGAATCTGAGACTTATCTGTGACCTATGCCACAGCTCACGGCCACACCAGATCCTTAACCCACTAAGCGAGGCCAGGGATCGAACCTGCGTCCTAATGGATGCTAGTTGGGTTTGCTAACCTCTGAGCCACGACAGGAAGTCCCAGATCGTTTAAATGGCCTTGTGTGTGCTGCTAACGTGGTCGGGCTACCTAGGGGTGCTGGCTTGCAGGCAGTGTCTGTCCGAGTCTGCCATGTAGGGTAGAGTGGTTTGCACACTGCACAAACGCAGGCCAAGGAGATACGCGGGGCCGAAATCCTGCCCACGAACAGGTCCCGGAGCCTTGGGTCCCAACAAGACTATGTCAGCCACAAGAAAAGGACTGTGTTTCTACTTCCGGGCACTTTTTCACTGTCTGATGTGGGCTTGGTACTGTTTAACCTCACCCAGAAGAAGGTCTGGCCTTTGCCCTAGGCTTCTGGAAGGAAATCTCTAAGCCGTTGCAATGTCCTGCCAGGTGGGAGTATCTTCATTTAGGGCGAGGGCAGGCCACGCAGGATAAACGTGAAGTGACGTTGTGATTTAGGGTGGGGGCCAGCCATTTGGGATAAACTAACAGTGTGATTTAGGGCGGGGACTTTGAGGCCGAGGGACCTAGACCAGTCAGCGGGACCTCCAGAGGGACTGGAGGCTGATGTCAGCCAGGGGGACCATTGACTGTGGTGCTCAGTGAATCTCTGGACCCCGAGGCTTGGGTGAACTAACCTGGTTAGCGACATTGCATGTGTCTTGCCACTCATCATTGCTGGAGGCGTTAACAGTCTCAGTGGGTCCACGGGGAGAGGACAGCTCCGGGCTTGGGCCCCTCCTGGGCTCTGCTCCAGGCTGCTCATCTCTTGGCTGATCTTTCCCTGTAACAAACCGTAACTGTGAGTTGACCGGTCCTCAGTGCCCCCCGTGAGTCCTAGTGAATTAGCAGAGCTAAGGGTGGTCTCAGAGGCCCCACCCTTGCAATTGTTGACAGCAGTGGGGTGGTCCTGCGGACTGTGTCCCCTCTGAGGTTGCACTGCCCCGAAGCCCCCTCCCTCTGCACCCCCCACACACACACACGCTCTGCACAAGAAGGGTATCTTCTCCCAATTTCTCCCGGCTGTCTGCTGTCCAACCAGGCATCTGCCCTGGCCAGGACCACACTGCCTCCTGGTTCCGACTCCCCAGAGACCTCCTTCAGGAGCTGGAGAGCAGTGGCTTCCTCTCCTCCGTGTGGGCTGATGGGAAGAACTTTCTTTCCGGTGTGGGCAGTGACAGAAAACAAATCAGCAGCCAAGTTGGTTATAGAGCCCAAGTGTCCCTGCCATTGTTGCCACCACAGCCTCTCCTCTGTGACATCCTACTCTACTCCTTTTTTATTTTTTATTTTTTTTGTGATTTTTAGGGCCACACCTCCAGCATATGGAAGTTCCCAGGCTAGGGGTCCAATTGGAGCTGTAGCCGCCGGCCTACGCGACAGCCACAGCAGCAAGGGATCTGAGATGTGTCTGCGACCCACACCATAGCTCACGGCAATGCCGGATCCTTAACCCACTGAGCATGGCTGGGGATCGAACTCGCCTCCTCATGGATACTAGTCAGGTTCTTAACCCACGGAGCCACAGGGGGAACTCCACCTGCTCTAGTCTTTGCTGGAGGAGAGGCCGGGGAGGGCGGGCTGATCAGAATGGTCTTCTCTGGAATTGCTGCCGTCTTCCTGAAACCCGTTAACATCCGTCCTTCCTCTAACGCACACCAGCTCCCCAGTCCTTCTGGCTCTTCCCTAAGAAGCCTAGGCCTTTCATCCCCCCTCACTCCTCCCCACCCGAAATGCGAACCCCACACACAGTAAATCTGCAGAGGAATGAAACTGACTTCCTCGGCACCTGGGATGCTTTAAGTGCCACCGTGCCCAAGCACAGGGGACCGGACCACGTGACCTCTCCATAACCCTGAGCCTCAGGCTTAGCAGAAAGTAAGGAAACATGCCTTTTTTTTCCAGGGGTGGTGGAGCAGGCTGTTATTGACAAAGCCTTCCAGGGGAAATAAATAAATAAAGCTGCCGAGGTCTTAAGAGACACAAGGTAATCTGAAGGAGAAACCAGCCCAAGAAAATCAAACTTGGAACACAGAAGTAGATGGGCGATGCTTCAGAAAATGGGCTTCACGTGAAAATCACCTGGTGGGGTCTCAACCCCCAGGTTTCTCCATTCATATTTCCTGGGTGGGGCCAGCACCTGCATTTTTCACAAGTACCCTGAGTGATCCTGGAACAGCAGGCTCAGAGAATGCTGCGACCTTTCAGAACCTCACAGGGAGAGATTCAGGGTGTGGCTGCTCTCAACACCAGCTCCCTGGGGTGTTTAAAAAAAAAAAATCAATTCAGAACCTTTTTTTTTTTTTGGCTGCACTTTTGACATGTGGAGTTCCCTGGGCCAGGGATCAGTTCCAAGTTGCAGTCGTGATCTATGCTGCAGCTGCGGCAACAACGGATCCTTTAACCCACTGTGCAGGGGCCGGGGATCGAACCTGCATCCTGGCACTACAGAGACACGGCCGATCCTGTTGCACCGCAGCTGGAACTCCTCAGAGCATTTTTTTTTAACACTCCTCTTTTTTAAGATCCAGCATCTGTGTGCTGTAAAGAGGAATGAATGACTCTCTAGGAAGATGCTCCACTTTCTGCATCCATCCTGTGCCTCCCACTCATTCATTCAGCCGATATTCATTGCAGATTGCTATTTTCTAGACACTGCCCTAAAAACTGGGGAACTGATATAATGATGGGTAGAAACAGACGCTGTCCCTTCCCTTGTGGAAAATACAGACTTTGCTCAAATCATCATAAAAATAAACACGTAATGATGAACTTTAATAAATGCTATGGAGGAAAATTTCTTAGAAACATTCATTCTTTCACTCAGTCATTCATTCAACAAATATGTATTTATCTCCTACAATGGGCCAGGTACGTTTCCATATGATGGGGACTCAGCAGTGAAATAAACAGATACAGTCCTCCACCTCTTGGTGCTTACGGTCTAGTGGGCAAGACTGACAGCAAATAAATATGAAAGACAATGTCAAGTGCTGGTGAGTGTGCTGTAGAAAATTAAGTCTGGCTTGGACTGGGCAGCAATGGGGAAGTCTTCTCAATACAATAAGGAAAATCTCTCCAGGGAGGGGACCTTTGAATGGAAATGAACATATGAATGAAGTAAGCAAGTATGTATTAAATGGAGGGCCTAAACTGACCAGAGGGAGGTGGGCATGGTGGGTTTTCTGCAAAGATGGTGGCCAGTTCCCCCCAACCACTCCTTTCATCAAGAAGTAGAGACTAACATGGATCAATGGAACAGAATAGAGAACCCAAAAACAAAACCCACACACCTACAGATAATGACTCTTTGACAAAGGAAGCAAGAATTTATTTATTTATCAGCTACAGCTCTGATTGGACCCCTAGCCTAGGCACTGCCATATGCCGCAGGTGCAGCCCTAAAAAGACAAAAAAAAAAAAAGGCTTACAGATGGCCAACAGACACATGAAAAGATGCTCATTATAGCTAACAGAGAAATGCAAATCAAAACTACAGTGAAGGAGTTCCTGTTGTGGTGCATCAGAAACGAACCCGACTAGTATCCAGAAGCACTCCGGTTCAACCTCTGGCCTCACTTACTGGGTTAAGGATCTGGCGTTGCCTTGAGCTGTCGTGTAGTTTGCAGACGCAGCTTGTATCTGGCATTGCTGTGGCTGTGGTGTCGGCCAGCAACTGATTCGACTCCTAGCCTGGGAACTTCCATATGCTCTGGGTGCAGCCCTAAAAAGCAAAAAAAAAAAGGAACGAAAACTGCAATGATGTATTACCTCACACCAGTCAGATGGCCATCATTAACAAGACTACAAACAGCAAATGCTGGAGAGGGTACGCAGAAAAGGGAATCCTCCCACACTGTTGGTGGGACTATAAACTGGCGAGGCAGCCATTATGGAAAACAGTATGGAGGTTCCTAAAAAAACTAAAAATAGAGTTGCCATATGATCCAGCAATCCCACTCCTGGGCATGAACCCAGAAAAACTATAATTCAAAAAGTTAAATGCACTCCTATGTCCATAAAAGCACTATTCGCAATAGCTAAGACATGGAAACAACCTGAATCTTCATCAACAGATGAGTGGATAAAGGGGTGGGTGTGTGTGCTTATGTGTGCGTATGTAATGGAATACTACTCATCCATAAAAAAGAATGAAACAATGCCGTTTGGAGCAACATAGATGGACCCAGAGATTATCAGAGTAAGTGAGTCAGAGGAGAAAGACAAATACCATATGCTATCACTTACACATGGAATATAAAATATGACACAGGGAGTTCCCTTCATAGTGCAGCAGAAACGAATCAGACTAGGAACCATGAGGTTGCGGGTTCAATTCCTGGCCTTGCTCAGTGGGTTAAGGATCCGACATTGCCGCGAGCTGTGGTGTAGGTTGCAGACACAGCTCAGATCCCACGTGGCTGTGGCTGTGGTGTAGGCCAGTGGCTACAGCTCCGATTGGACTCCTAGCCTGGGAACTTCCATATGTCACGGGCGCAGCCCTAAAGAGCAAAAATAAATAAATAAATAATAATAAATTAAAAATAAAATAAATGAAGTATGACAGGAATGGGACTTCTCTTGTGGTGCAGCAGCATTGTCACTGCAGGCTCCTGGGTTGCTGCTGCGGCGTGGGTTGGATCCCCAGGCTTGAGAACTTCCATGTGCCACGGGTGCAGCCAAAAATATTAAAAAATAAGCTATGACATAAACCAACAGAAACAGAAACAGATGCACAGTTATAGAGAAGAGACCTGTGGTTGCCGAGGTAGGGTTGGGGAAGGGAGTGCTGGGAGTTTGGGATTTATTCTATATAAACTAATATATATATAGGATGGATATACAACAAGGTCCTACTGTATAGCACAGGGAACTATATGCAATATCCTGTGACAAGCCATAATGGAAAAGAATCTGAAAGAATATAGACCATGAAAAAGAGTATATAGGCATGAAAGTATGTAACACTGTGTCACTCTGCTGTACCGCAGCGATTAGCACAACACTGCAAGTCAACAAAACTCCAATAAAATTTTTTTTAAAAAGAGGTGGAGTTGGGCTACCTCTCCCGCTACTAACGCTGGGCTGGCCTCGAGGCTTCCTCTAGCCGACAGAAAGTGGCGGGTGGGACGCTGTGCCCCTCTGAGTCTGGACCTTAGAGGCCAGTCGACGCCCATCTGTCTTTTGTAGCGCTGGTCCCCTTGTCCCCCCAGTAAGTACAGCTGCCCTGCTGAAGAGAGAGCCAGGCGCCTCCCCACCCCCCCACCCACCCCTACCCTGGTCCTACCCCGGTCACCTTCTAGAACACTCCAGCCCTGCCAAGTGCCCAAGCTAAATGCTACCACAAGTATGACCCCAGGCAACATCACATGGAACAGAGGAAACTCCCGGCTGAGCCAGGGCACTGGGAGGAGTGGGCCGCCCCCGATGGTGAGAGCCGCAGTAAAGGCGGGGAGAGAGGAGGAAGCGGCGGAACCTGCGGGGCTCAGGGACGGAGGGGATGCTTCTGGTTGTGTGACAAGGGCTGGTGCTGTCCCTGCTGAGCTGGGGGCGCTGATGGGGGGGGACAGGTGTGGGAACGATGGTGTCTGGGTTTGGCCTTTGGAGGCATCAACCTCCTGCCTTTTCCTCAGTTCAGCGGGGTGGGGGTGGGGGCAAGAGTCCGAGAAAGATGGATCACCACGTCTCCGGGAAAAGGGGCGAGGGCGATCAACGAAATTGGCCTGATTTTTTTAACCAGTACATCATTAAATAATTTGAGCAAAATGATAGGAAAATTACCCATTCTCGCCGACTTCCCTGGTTACCGCACACCCTGGCCGGCCTTACTTGGGGTTCTCGGGCTGCTTGAGCCAAGAGTGCTTTCCCACCTCCTACCAACAGGTGGCAGCACACGCTGTGACTGTCACGAAGAGGCTTTGAATAACAGATTCTCAGAGGAACTTTTCCTGTGTGTGAGACAGACATCCGTCTCCCTCATTTACACACACACACACACACACACACACACACACCAGCTCATCTTCATGTGAAGGCTGCAGGCCACTAGGGTGTTCGCCTGGTTTGCTGATCCAGCTCCAACGGCAATCCCCAGCGAGCATTTTGCAACATCTGCAGATATATTTAATTGTCACCGCAGGGGAGCGTGGGCTACTGGCAAACAGGGGAGAGAAGCTGCAAGCATCTCACACAGGACAGCCCCCCACAACAATAATTATCTGGCCCGAAAGAGCAACGTTACCAAGGCTGAGAAAACAGTTTAACCAGATTCTGAAGAGCGGAGGGCCCGTGGGGTCTCAGACATCCACTGATCGGGGCCACGGGCCTGGGCTGACTCCCAGCCTCCCCTCAGGCAGCCGGGAGAGGCCTCCATGGCTCCCTTCACCTGCAGCATCTCCTCCCTCCTTCCTGCAGTCGTCACGTCTTTCTCAACTCAAACAGTTCCTGAGCAGCAAGCATGTCTAAGGCACTGTGCTGGCCCTGGAGAAACCACAGGGACGATAGCAAAAGCAGACACGGTCCCTGACTTCTTCACAGAGCTCAGAGGCTGCAGGGAGAGGCAACTATTTTCAAATGTGACTGTGTGCGCATGAACAAGGCACTAAGACACTTTAACCAAGAAGACTGCAAAGGCCTCTGAAAGGTGACAGTTGAGATCTGCAGAAAGAATGGCCTTTTTTTTATTATTATTAAAAAGACAGTATAAGCAACACCAACAGCCATTTCTTTACATTCCTCACAATTCTCTCCCTACCCACCTAACATAACTGCAAGTGTGTTCTTTTTTGTATAATAAATCCACCTCTAGTACTTGTTCATGTATTGTTACGGTTTCTCAGCCATCCCTCAAGTATTTATACTGTGTCATTAGTTTTTTCTCCCTTGTTGTTGTGTAGCTTGGTGATGATCTTTTTTTTTCTTTTCTTTTTACAGTCACACTCACAGCGTATGGAGGTTCCCAGGCTAGGGGTTGAATCGGAGCTGCAGCCACCCGCCTACACCGCAGTCACAGCAACGCCAGATCTGAGCAGCATCCACAAGCTACACTACAACTCACAGAAAGGCCAGATCCTTAACCCACTGAGAGACGCCAGGGCTCAAACCTGCGCCCTCACAGAGACAGTGTCAGGTGCTTAATGCGCTGAGCCACCACGGGAGCTCTGGTGACGATCCTTTGTGAGAGGTTCAGGGTTTCAGTGTGATGAGGATTTTCAGATGGTCCCCAGCCGTTGTCCGGGTGTCCTGTGGGAAAGGACATCCATATAATCTAACAGAGTGTCAGGAACCGTGCTCAGCTCACCAAGTTCATTGGCCCAGGGTAGCCCTCCCCCCCTTCCCTCCCGTGAGTGACTCCCTAGGTACGCGGGAGGGCCACCATGATTAGGTGGCATAGGACCCTGAGGCGGGCAAACCCAACTGCCCATCAGGGAACCTGGATAAAGTGTCGATTCCTAGATTCTGCCCATCGGCCCAACCAGGATCTCAGGGACAGGCCAGTAGGGAGGGTTTAAAATTCGTCCACTAACTCTTTCACAATCCTTTCTTCAAAAGGTGGATCCTGGAGTTTCTGCCGTGGTGCAGTGGGTTAAGAATCTGACTGCAGGGAATTCCCTTTGTGCTGCAGCGGAAACAAATCCGACTAGAATCCATGAGGACGCAGGTTCAATCCCCGGCCTTGCTCAGTGGGTGGGGGATCCGGCGTTGCTGTGAGCTGTGGAGTAGGTCGCAGACACGGCTCAGATGCCACATTGCTGTAGCTGTGAGTAGGCCGGCCGCTGTAGCTCCAATTCAACCCCTAGCGTGGGAACTTCCATATGCTGTGGGGGCAACCGCCCCAAAAAAGGAGAGAGAGAGAGAGAGAATCTGACTGCAGCAGCTCAGTTCACCACAGAGGTGCAAGTTCAATCCCCAGCCCTGCACAGTGGGTTGAAGGATCCTGTGTTGCCACAGGTGTGGCATAGGTCACAGCTGCAGCTCAGGTCCAACCCCTGGCCCAGGAACTTCTATATGCCCCATACGCCATAGATGCAGCAATTTAAAAAAAAAAAAAAAAAAAGTGGATCTAATTCCTGTCTCTTTGAATGTGGACCAAAGGATTGACTGACTTGCTTCTCACGAAAAAAATGCAGTAGAAGTGTGACAGAAGAGACACTGGAGCTTGTCCCTTGCTTTCCCCAGCATCACTCACTCTGGGAGAGGCCACTGGCCAGGTCGTGAGGACACTCGAGCAGCCCGGAGGGGCCCACGTTGGGAGGAACAGAGTCCCCCGGCCAACAACTATTGTCTTCGGCCGGCACAGTCCCAGGGTTCGCATTAAAGTCCCACAGCCCAGGAAACCTCTTAGCCCTGGGCAAAGCGAGACAAGTGGTCACTCACTACCTTTCCAGGCTGGTGAGGGAGCCTCTGTGCAGCCAGTCCTCGGGCCTCAGCTGGGCACAGAGACCTCAGCCCCGGTCAGCGTTTCACTGCAACTTCCTGAGACACTCTGAGCCTAGTTACACGGTTGAGTCGCTCTTTAACTAGGGACCTACAGAGAGTATGCAGGACCATAAACGCTGACTGCGGTTTCAAGCCACTACTTTGGGGATAATTTACTAAACAGCAATAGATGACTAATATGCCCAGGACTCTCCATTTCATGACACTCCCAGGTGACGTGGTCTGTGTATCAGCACATGTGAACCACGGATCTGGTCTTATTCCCTCAAGCAGCACTTTCCAAGAGACGTTTCTGCAACGATGAAACCCTCAGACACCTGTGCCGTCCAACACAATAGTCACTAGTCAGCTGTGGTGACCCAGCTTAGAAATGGGGCTGGAGGAACTGAATTTTTTTTTGTCTGACTTACTTTTTTTTGTTTTGCTTTGTTGTTTTGGGTTTGTTTTTTTTTTTCATTTTCTAGGGCTGCACCCGCAGCATATGGAGGTTCCCAGGCTAGGGGTCTAAAAGGAGCTGTAGCCGCCGGCCTACGCCACAGCCACAGCAATGCGAGATCCGAGCTGCGTCTGCAACCTACACCAGAGCTCACGGCAACACCAGATCCCTAACCCACTGAGCAAGGCCAGGGTTCGAATCCGCAACCTCATGGTTCCTAGTCGGATTCGTTCACCGCTGCATCATGACAGGAACTCCTATCTGACTTACTTTTAATGAATTAAACTTTAAAATTAAATAGCACACGTGGAGTTCCCATTGTGGCTCAGTGGAAACGAATCCAACTAGGAACCATGAGGTTGTGGGTTTGATCCCTGGCCTCGCTCAGTGGGTTAAGGATCCAGTGTTGCCTTGAGCTGCGGTGTAGGTCGCAGATGCGGCTTGGATTTGGCATTGCTGTGGCTATGGCAAAGGCCAGCGGCTACAGCTCTGATTCAACCCCTAGCCTGGGAGCCTAGGGGGTGGCCCTAAAAAGAAAAAAAAAGAAAGAAAGAAATAAAAAAGCACACATGTATGATTCCATGTATGTAACTTTCTCAAAAAAGACAAAATCATGGAGATGGAAAACAGATTAGCAGCTACCAGGGGGTTTGGGGGGTGGGGGAAAGAGTGTTGGATGTGGCTATATTTACTTAGTTGTTTATTTTCTTTTTAGGGCCTCTCCTGAGGCATATGGAGGTTCCCAGGCTAGGGGTCGAATCGGAGCTACAGCTGCCGGCCTACACCACAGATACAGCAACACCGGATCCATAACCCACTGAGCGAGGCCAGGGATCAAACCCACAACCTCATGGTTCCTAGTCGGATTCGTTTCCGCTGAGCCACGACAGGGACTCCTATAAAAGGGCAGCATGTAAGAGATCTTTGTGGCCATAAGTAGTTCTGTATCCGGACTATGGTGGTGTTTACACAAATCTATGCACCCAAGAAAATGATACAGAACTGTATACACATTGTACCAACATCAAGGTCCTGGTTTTGATACTGCACTACAGTAATATAAGATGTAACCACTGGAAGAAACTGGAAGGGTACATGATACTGCTCTGTACTATCTTTCCATTTTCTGCAAATCTACAAGTATTTGAAAACAAAAAGTTAGAAGTTCCCATTGTGGCTCAGCAGTAACAGATCCGACTAGGAACCATGAGGATGCAGGTTTGATCCCTGGTCTTGCTCAGTGGGTTGGGGATCCGGCGTTGCCATGAGCTGTGGTGTAGGTCGCAGACATGGCTTGGATCCTGAGTTGCTCTGGCTGTGGTGTAGGCCAGCAGCTGTAGCTCCAATTTGACCCCTAGCCTGGGAACTTCCATATGCTGTGGGTGAGGCCCTAAAAACAAGAAAAAAAAAAGGGGGTTTAAAAAAATTTATAAGATAAGCATAGGGAGTTCCCATCATGGCTCAGTGGTTAACAAATCCGACTAGGAAAGATGAGGTTTCGGGTGCAATCCCTGGCCTTGCTCAGTGGGTTAAGGATCAGGCGTTGCCATGAGCTGTGGTGTAGGTCACAGACGCAGCTTGGATCTGGCGTTGCCATGAGCTGTGGTGTAGGTCACAGACGCAGCTTGGATCTGGCGTTGCTGTGACTGTGGCGTAGGCCAGCAGCTGTCGTTCCAATTAGACCCCTAGCCTGGAAACCTCCATACGCGGGTGTGGCACTAAAAAAGAAAAAAAAAAAAAAAAAATATATATATATATATATATGGCATAAAGCATCAAATAGCACACTTAGCTAGTGCCTATTGTGTTGGACAGTAAGGCCCTGAAAGCTGCCCAGATCCCTCTGGAACATCTTCTGGTCATTTAGCCTCTCTTCAGAACTCCTGGTGACAGGGAACTCACTGCCTCACAAGCTGCTGTTTGGCAGCTCTAATAGGAAAAAAGCTCAGGCCAGCAGTTTTCAGGATAGAAAAGTTGTTACTTCTGGAGTTCCCGTGTGGCTTAGCAGGTTAAGGATTCAGCACGGTCACTGCCGTGGCTCAGGTTTGATCCCTGGCCCGGAAACGTCCCCATGCCACAGGCTCAAAAAAAAAAATTTGTTTTTAAAGTTTTCCTCTCACATCTCCGTTTGTGCTAGAATCATGAATTAGGCCCAGATTTTCTGGAACAAGTTCTCACCTCTAGGGAGCCCAAAGGACCCAAATGGAAAAGAGCTCCAGTCACCCACCACTGTCATCACCATCACTTGTCACTCATGAGACAGGCGACAAGGACCTCACACTGCACCCCAACGGCGGAATAAGTCTGACCACCTTGTCAGACCTACAGCACCCATTACCCACCATTCCAGCCGATCAAAAGAGAACAAAACCCATGTATAGGGTTTTGGACAAGACCGTCTGGTCTTATCTTGACTTTTATAGATGGGAAAATGAAGACTTCGAGTAAATCTTTAAGGATCGAATTTACTTAGTTCAGACAGCATGCATTACCTGTGTGGCAGGCTGAACAAGGTCACGTGCTGGCTTTGAAGATGGAGGAAGAGGCCGTGAGCCAAGGCTTCCAGGTCTACAGGCTGGAAAAGGCAGAGAAACAAATTTCCTGACCATGCCTCGGTTTGGGCTCAGTGAAACCATTTCTGGTCTCAGACCTCCAGAACCATAAGACAGTAAATTCATGCTGTTTTAAGCCACCGATATTCATGGCAATGTGTTACAGCAGCAGCATTAGGAAACTTCATTTTTATCTACCTTCTGAGCTGGTGACCCACTTTTTAGGAACTTACTCTGAAGTTATACCTCCAGTGTGAACTGTGCACATACAAAGGGATTTATTATAGAAATGTTTGTGGGTGCAAAACACTGTAGACCCACTAAATGTTCATGCATAAGAAAGCGGCTGAATAAATTCTCGTATGACCACATGATGGAGCAGTATGCAGCTGTGAATAAAAGTGAGGAAGCTAATACAAACTGATTCCCAAGGGATATTAAGTGAAAAAAAAGAACAATGCAAAAGAGTATGTGTAATATGCTACTTTTTCATGGAAGAAAGAAAGGGGTATGAGAAAAAAATCTATATTTATATATGCTCATTCTGAAAAAAAATTGAGAAAGGAGGAACTACTAATGAGATTGCTTATGTACGTGGGAGAATAGGGGATGGACAGTAAGGAGGAGAGAAGGGGAGTTGTGGAAGTCATGGGAGGGTGAATGCGCCCTCTCCAAGTTTATCTTTTTGTACAGTTTTGAGTCTTAAAACCATGCTAATATTTTGTATCCCAATGCAACGTAATAAAAACCCACCAGGATACAGGGGAGTCCCAATCAGAATAAAAACATTAACAAATGAATTTTTTTTCTTTTGTGTGTGTGTGTGTCTTTTTGCCTTTATCTAGAGCCGCACCCGCGGCATATAGAGGTTCCCAGGCTAGGGGTCTAACAGGAGCTGTAGCCACCAGCCTTCGCCACAGCCACAGCAATGCGGGATCCAAGCCACGTCTGCAACCTACACCACAGCTCATGGCAACGCCGGATCCTTAGCCCACTGAGCAAGGCCAGGGATCGAACCCGCAACCTCATAGTTCCTATTCGGATTCGTTAACCACTGCACCACGATGGGAACTCCCAAATGAATTTAACTATGATAGAAACAAATAACAGATTGGAGTTCCCTGGTGGCTCAGCAGGTTAAGGATCCAGCATTGTCACTGCTGTGGTGCAGATTCAATCCCTGGCCAAGGGTGTGGCCAAAAAAAAAAATTGGAGGAGTTCCCGCTGTGGCACATCAGGTTAGCATTGCCACAGCTATGGCACAGGTTGCAGGTGCAGCTCAGATTTGATCCCTAGCCCAGGAACTTCCATATGCGGAAGGAGGGAAGGCAGGAGTGAGGGAGAGGGAAGGGAGAGAAGGACGGAGGGAGGAAGGGAGGAAGAAAGGGAGGGAGGGGCAAAAAAAGCAAGAAACAGAGCCAGTCTCACCAGAAAGTGAGGAAGAATAGAGCTAATCTAAATACTTTGGAAAACACAATTTTGACTCTACATGGTTAGACCAAAAAAAAAAAAAAGCACAAAACTATACACACTCATTTCAGTTAGTAAATTCGTTTTTTAGAAGAGTATGAGTTAGCAATTCCAACACCACTGTATTTAGTGAATTGAGTTGTGTCCCTAAAAAAGACGTACCTGAATATGGTACATCTGAGTACCTATGAATATGGCTTCATTTGGAATTAGGGTCTTTGCAGTTGTAATCAAGTCCAAGACCCTAAGATGAAAGTGGGACCTAAATCCAATGACGGGTGTCCTTATAAGAGAAAGGAGTGGGGGCACTGGACACACAGAAACACGCAGGGAAGACAGCCACATGAAAACAGAGGCACTAGAAGAGAACACAGGCAACAAGTTTCTCTGACATCAACCATACAAATGTTTTCTCGGGTCAGTCTCCTAAGGCAACAGAAATAAAAGCAAAAGTAAACCAGTGGGACGTAATCAAAGTGACAAGCTTTTGCACAGCAAAGGAAATCATTTAAAAAAAAAAAAGAACTTACAGAATGAGAGAAAATAGTTTCAAAGAATGCGACTGAGAAGGGCTTAATCTCTAAAATATGCAAACAATTTATATAACTCAACAGAAAAAAAAAAAACAATTGAAAAATGGGCAAAAGATCTGAATAGACATTTCTCCAAAGAAGGTATACAGATGGCCAACAAGCACACGAAAAAATGCTCAACATCACTGATTATTAGAGGAATGCAAATCAAAACTACTATGAGGTACCACTTCACACCAGTCAGAATGGCCATCATTAATAAATCCACAAATGGAGTTCGCGTCATGGCTCAGTGGTTAACTAATCTGACTAAGAACCATGAGATTGCGGGATCGATCCCTGGCCTTGCTCAGTGGGTTAAGGATCCGGCATTGCCGAGAGCTGTGGTGTAGGCTGCAGACACGGCTTGGATCCCGCGTTGCTGTGGCTATGGTGAAGGCCGGCAGCTACAGCTCCTGTTAGACCCCTAGCCTGGGAACCTCCATATGCCGCGGGTGCAGCCCTAGATAAAGCAAAAAGACAAAAAAATAATAATAATAATAAGTCCACAAAAAACAAATGCTGGAGACAGTGTGGAGAAAAGGGAACCCTCCTGCACTGTTGATGGGAATGTAAGCTGGTACAACCACTATGGAAAACAGTATGGAGGTACCTCAGAAAACAATACATAGAACTGCCATATGACCCAGGAATCTCACTCTTGGGCATATATCCAGACAAAACTTTCCTTGAAAAAGACACATGCACCCACATGTTCATTGCAGCACTATTCACAATAGCCAAGACATGGAAACAACCTAAATATCCATCGACAGATGATTGGATTAGGAAGATGTGGTATATATACACAATGGAATACTATTTGGCCATAAAAAAGAATAAAATAATGCCATGTGCAGCAACATGGATGGAATTAGAGACTCTCACAATGAGTGAAGTAAGTCAGAAAGAGAAAGATAAATACCATACAATATCACTTGTATCTGGAATCTAACAGACTGCACAAATGAACCTTTCCACAGAAAAGAAACTCATGGACTTGGAGAACAGACTTGTGGTTGCCAAGGACGGGGGGAGGGAATGGGAGGGACTGGGAATCTGGGTTAATAGATGCAAACTATTGTCTTTGTAGCGGATAAGCAGTGAGATCCTGCTGTAGAGCACTGGGAACTATGTCTAGTCACTTGTGATGGAGCGTGATGGAGGATAACGTGAGAAAAAAATGTATATATGTATGTGTGACTGGGTCACTCTGCTGTATAGCACAAAATTGACAGAACAGTGTAAACCAGCTATAGTGGAGAAAAATAAAAATCATTTAATACTTAAAAAAAGGAAGAAAAGAAAACAGAGGAAGGGCCTGGAGTTTCGCCGGCACATGCCAAGGAAAGTGCAGGCTTGCCGGCAGTCACCAGAAGCGAGGAGAGAGGCAGGAAACAAATGCTCCCTTAGAGCTTCTAGAATGCACTAACCCTGTTGACACCTTGACTTTGAACTACTGGCCTCCAGAACTGTGAGAAAATAAAATTCTGCTGTTTATGCCCTCCAGTTCATAGTCATCTGTTACGATGACTTTAGGAAATGAATACAATGTGCATTCTGCGATTGAGCAAATAAATAAATACACGTGGACAAGGAGGACCAGGGTTCTCACTTTTGCAAAAAGGAATTACAACTAAGGAATGGGGAAAAGTTAAAATAAACCGTGGGGGGAGGTGGTTCCTGTTGTAGTTTAGCAGGTTGAGAATCCCACAAATACCCGTGAGGATGTGGGTTCAATTCCTGGCCTTGCCCATTGGGTTAAAGATCTGACGTGGCTCTGATCTGGCGTTTCTGTGGCTGTGGCGCAGGCTGGGCAGCTGCTGTTCCAGTTTGACCCCTAGCCTGGGAACTTCCATAGGCTGCGGGTATGGCTCGAAAAAGAAAAAAAAGACAAACAAACTAACCCTGGGGTACTGAATTGGCATCAGAGCTATCAGTATAAACACATAATTGTTTCAGAGAAAAAAAAGGGAAAGAGATTGACATGTGTATGTGTATCTACACAGACAAGCGTGTCCCAGCTCTGTCCACTGAGACGGCCTACAAGCAATGAGGCTCCGATAGCAATGAGCTCACCTGGTGCCTGGACCTTGGTTTTAAGCCCCATGCTCCAACATGGGGAACCGGGGCTTTTCAGAGAAACAGCTGTACAAGATGAGCCTGATATATTTTGTGATTCCAGAAATTATGATTTTGCTAAGCAGGAGAAAAGGACACGTGTGCACAGGAAATAACCTGAAAGAGCTCTCGATGGCCAAACCGGTGACAAGGTGAGCAACAAAATAAAGAGATTAGTGAGTTATACTCTACAGAATAAAATACATCGCCAGGAGTTCCTGGTGCGGTGCAGTGGAAACAAATCCAGCTAGTATCCATGAGGACACCAGTTCGATCCCTGGCCTCACTCAGCGGGTCGGGGATCTGGTGTTGCCGTGGGATGTGGCGTAGGTCGCAGACACGGCTTGGATCCCACGTTGTTATGGCTGTGGTATAGGCCAGCAGTTGTAGCTCTGATTCGATCCCTAGCCTGGGAACTTCCATATGCCTTGGGTGTGCGGCACTGAAAAGCAAAAGAAAAAAATACATCTCCACAAATCCATACTGATATAAATAAACATACAAATAAATGGTGAAGAAGGGACAACTCTTCCTTAGTTTGGGGGCCTTCAAAAAATAACTCTCCAGGTGTCAAAGTCATGAAAGACCAGGGAACAGTCCCAGGTTGGGAGAAACTAAAGAGACATGACAAATAAACACAGGAATCTATGGCTTGGAACTTCAACCAAAAAGAAAGGACACTAATGGGTCAAATGAATTTCTCTTAAGATCTGCAGATTAAGGAATTGTATATATCAACGTTAATTCCTTTTTTAGATCATTGCATTATGGTTATAAATGATACTCGCTTTAGAGTCTGCAGAGTCAAAGCATATCTGAGCTCTCAGTACAATTTTTGATTTATTTATTTCGGTCTCTGTAGGGCCACACCCAAGACCCATGGAAGTTCCCAGGCTAGGGGTCCAATCAGACCTGTAGCTGCCAGCCTACACCACAGCCACAGCAACACAGGATTCAAACCGTGTCTGTGACCCAGAGCACACCTCATGGCAATGCTGGATCCCCAGTCTGCTGAGTGAAGCCAGGGATTGAACTGCGTCCTTATGGATGCTACTCCCGTTAGTTACCTCTGAGCCATGACGGGAACTCCTCTCTTTTAGAATTAAAATTTCAAAATAGTGGAGTTTTTAAGAGTATGTATTAAATCACATCTCTAGGTGAGGAAACGTGCTATGACAGTAAATGCCAGATACAGTCTCAATCCTCAAGAAGTTAAAATGCATGGGGCTCACAAACAATAAACAAGGAACCCAACAAATAAACGATACATTTCAAAGGGTGAAAAGTGCAGCAGAGAAAAGGGAATGGGAAGAAATAGGTGGGTGTTCTGGTTAATTTCGGGTGGTGAGGAAAGACCAGAGCTGAGGCTTCGAAGAAGTCAAAGAATAAACCATGTCAATATCTGGGGAAAGAGTGGTCCACACAATGCAAACAGCAAGTGCAAAGGCCCTGAGGTGGGAGCAAGCTTGCTGTGCTTGAGAAGCAACAGAAAGTTGAGTGGCTAAAAGGAGCCAGGAAGTGTGGATAAGAGACTGGAAGGAAGGCGGGTGCAGAGCCTACAGGGTTTTGCTCCCCCAAGGTTAGGAGCGGAGAATTTCTCTCCCCAGCTGACCGCCAATGACTCCTGCCCCCATCCCCCACCCTCAAACATCACTCCCAGTGCGAGCATGTGTAGGCCAGCGGTGGGGCAGATGCTAGTGCGTTCAAACTAAGCACAGTGTTGTTTTAAAAACATAAAAAGATTTTGAAAAGATAATTAATGGTCCCAAATCTTTTTTTTTTTTTTTTTTTGCTTCAAACTGCTATAACCCTGTCACTTGTAGAACGTTCTGGAATGTTCTCTGAACTTTTGCCTGGTTCAAACACATCTTTCACCAAAGAAGTCTGATCAGCCCATAACAAAGTAGTTCTGCATGGCATCTATATGAGAGAAAATTCTAATCTACTTCTTTTTCTTTTTTTTTTTTGTCTTTTGTCATTTTAGGGCTGCACCAGTGGCATGTGCAGGTTCCCAGGCTAGGGGTCTAATTGGAGCGACAGCTGCTAGCCTACACCACAGCCACAGCAATGCCAGATCCGAGATGCATCTGTGACCTACACCACAGCTCATGGCAACACCGGATCCTTAACCCACTGAGTGAGGCCAGGGATCGAACCCGCAACCTCATGGTTCCTAATTGGATCTGTTTCCGCTGAGCCACAACGGGAACTCCTTTCTTTCTTTCTTTCTTTTTTAATCTTTTTAGGGCTGTACCTGCAGCATATGGAAGTTCCCAGGCTAGGGACTGAATCAGAGCTGCAGGTGCCAGCCTACGCCATAGCCATAGCAATGCAGGACCAAACTGGGTCTGAGACAACTTGCGGCCATGTGGGATCCTTAATCCACTCAGCGAGGCCAGGGATTGAACCCCAGTGTCGGGTCCTTAACCTGCTGAGCCACAAGAGAAGTCCTCCAAATCCACTTTGGATAACCAAACCTTGGGAGCAAGAGTCAGTTAACAGCCCTCCACGTAGTGCCAGGCAGGTCTATGTTGCCGTGTGAATATTATCCAAGATAAGACAAAAAAAAAAAAAAGCAGATGCCCACAGAAAGCCCTGAACCCCAGCAAAATGTCCACAAACCAGTCAGACACATTCTTCATGCACAACATTCTCCGTCACCCTGGTCATGAGTCGCTGATCCGCGTGCCTTTGAATTTTCCCAGCCCTGGAGCGGGTCCACACAAGGGAAGTGAAGCGTGTTCCTGGGAAAGCGTCGGGAACTTCTCTCCATTCCAACCCACCCTTCCTTGCGGGCTGGCAGAGGACCAGGAAACCAACCTGTCAGTGCTAGAATGATTTGAACCCTGGCTTCACATTGATATCATCAGCAGAGAGCCCTACAGAACCCAGATGCCAGCTCCATGCCCAGAGATGACGGTTTAATTGGTCACTCCCTCACCCAGGGCAGTAGCTCTTTGAAAAGCTCCCTCTGGCTACTCAGTCAGGGCTGAGAACCCTTTACTGTCAGATGGAGAGCTGGTTGCTATTAAAGAACTAGCCACCAGGTGGCACTAGGATGTGACCAAAAGGAGGAAATAGCCACCAGGTGGCGCTAGAAATCTGGCCAAAAGGCGTGATGGGCTGTTCTCAAACCCTGCTGAGCCGCCAGGAGGAGACAGAGTCCTTGGGATCAAGGATGCAGGCGCTAGCCTCAAGCCACTAGAGGGTTTTTTCACCCTAAGAGTGTGGGATATCTGCCCAGAGACGTTTCCCCCAATTTTTCAGAATGCTCCTGGTTGGAGCCTACATGGACCTTAACAGGCTGCAGAGGATCCTAGAAATAGTGCCCGTCTCACACACACAGCAAATCCCTCAACACCTGTGATCTGATCAACTAAGAAGACAAAGGGATGCCAGCATCCCCCCAGGTGGGGAGCTCCAGGAACACCAAAATAGGCCCTTCTCAGGACCAGGGGCGGGAGCCTTAGCTCCCTGGGTCCACAGGAAAGTTACCTCCCCTTTCGGCGGCCAAGAGAGCAGGCAGCACTAGTTTCTTAAAAGAAGCCATTGGTTCCCCATTTCCAGATGCCCTTTGAAGAAAAACCCAGTTAGGAAGTCGTTACCACTGTGGCTCCACAGAAACGAACCAGACTAGTGTCCATGAGGATGCAAGTTCGATCCCTGGCCTCACTCAGTGGGTCGGGGATCCAGCGTTGCCGTGAGCTGTGGTGTAGGTTGCAGACATGGCTTGGATCTGGTGTTGCTCTGGCTGTGGTGTAGGCTGGCAACTGTAGCTCTGATTTGAGCCCAGCCTGGGAACCTCCATATGCCAGTTACCCAAGAGTGCCTACTCCCCAAATAGGAAAGAGGGGACACTTGAGTTCCCTGTGCCTCAGTGGGTTAAGGATCCAGCATTGCCAGTGCCGTGGTTCTGGTTAATGCCGACCCTGACCTGGGAACTTTCACTTTCTTTCTCTCTTTCTTTCTTTCTGCCATTTTTTTTTTTTGGCATTTCTCCCTGAATTACCTGAAATTCCCAAAAGTTGAACATGGAGGGCTGTGAACCGCTTCAAATCTGCTGCAAAATCCTATGTGTGCATTTTTTTCTCCAAGGAGAGAATCTATAGCTTTCACCTGAAAGATTAAGAATACAGAAGAGAAAAAAAAATTATTTTTCATTAAAATAAAGAATACAAAAGAGGAGTTCCCTGGTGGCCTAGCGATTAAGGATTTGACATTGTCGCTGCTGTGACTCGGGGTTGATCCCTGGCCCAGGAACCTCTGCATGCCTTGGGCAGGGCTTAAAAAAAAAAAAAGGAATGTAATAGATTAAGAGCTGTCAACACAGATGGACTTTAATAAATTTAAAAGAAAAAATAAAAATCATTGAAAATAATAAATAAATTTAAAATATTTAGGAACCCAGCTAATTTATTCTAGAACAAATGTGCTCCCTTTTCTCACCCTACTTCCATGGGGCCCACTCAAGGGGAGACAGGGCCAGCCCTTCGCCTTGATGGCTCCACGACTTCTCTGACCCAGGGCCTCCTTCTGAACATCTCTCACCACCTGCAGGCTCTGGGCGGAGCTCACCTTACGCAGGTGACTTCTTTAAGTGGGAGGTGGCAGCAAAGAGACCTTTCTGCCTGTGGGCCGAGAACTCCTCGAACTATTTTTTTCTGCTTCAGGCAGCTGTATACTCCGTGGGCGGGGTCACGGGTCTTGTGGGGGCTCATTCATGGATCATGGGGCCCCTGTAGTGGGGACCTCCACCAGATCAAAGGGAAGATGGAAGAGGGAATCTGGGGCTTGGGGAGACCAGGCCGGATGGCCAAGGACCCAGCAGGATAGAAAGTCCTTTCCAGAGAGCCCAGGACTGGCTGCTCAGGCGGGCCCTAGAAGTCAGGGCCACGAATGGCTCTAGGTAGGGGGTGTCTCTTGGGTCCCCCGCCAGCAGGGGTGAGAGACACCGGGTGGAACAGAACCCAGTACCTCAATTTACCGGGCAGGAAACTGAGGGGTAGGCCTTGCCTGTCAGTGACAGGGAACTCCATGGGAACAGGGCCCACGCGGGGTGGGCTGCCGGCCCGCCCTCCGAAGGAGTGAGGTGCCACCCTGGCCACCACCCACCCCTCCCCAGGCACCCTCACATTCCCCGACTGGCCCGGCCACCCTCGAAGCTCCTGAGGTGACCTATTTCCCCCAGCTTCAAAACAAACCAAAATGCAGACCAACATCCTTTGTTTGTTTGGGGGGATCAGAGAAAGGGGAAGGCAGTTCTGTGGGTTTGCACTTAAAAACAAAACTGCTCTGAGCTGCCCGAGCAGAAACCAAACCAAAGGTGAATTCAGAGGCCAGAAACCCTCGTGGCGAGCCTGTTTCCGAATGAGTCAAGGGAGGACGGGGGGACGTGGTGGGCTCCGAAACTAGGCTGCCCACTGACCGGGCCCTGGAGACCCAAGCTGGACGGCCTCGGGGGCTCGAGGCCACGGCCAGTCCATGCTCACCCTGGGCGGTGTGGACTTGGCTGGGGACCAGGCTCTGATGGCGCCGGGCCCCCTCCCTTTGCAAGGATGGCTGAGGAGACAGGCCTCGGCCATGGAAACTGAATCGATGACTCTGGACCTCAAGGCCCCAACCCGCCCTCCATCCCAGCATCCCAGCCCACAGCGCTGTGCTCAGTGCCAGGACCAGGTGAAGCATACCTGGGCCCTGCCTCGTGGGAGCTCGTGGCCAGCAGGTGAGGCGACGGGGGTCCCCTTATCTCTGGTGCCACAGGGTGGGTCTGGCCAGGCACTGGTCCCTCTGCCTGTGGGACTTGTGCTTCCTGTCGCCCCTGGGCTCCCCCCGCCTCCCACCTCCCCAAGCACACAGCAGACAGAAACCAGGATGCCCCAAGCGTCTGGGGACTCTCCAGGGTGTGTGAGCCCTGGAGACACGCTGGCTGGGGACCCGGCCCGGGCCTTTTCCTGAGTTTGAATGAGGGAATGAGAGCTTCTGAAGCCAGGCCCACAGAGGCCCAGCCGGCACTACTGAATCCTGTCAGCAACGTCAGTGCACACCCGGGGGCCAGTTCTCAGAGAAAAGTGGCAGGAGAACCACAGTCAGAGACTCCACGGCCGGTCAGCTGGCCTGGCGGAGTGGAATCATGAATAATGAATGTCCGAGGTTGACCAGAGACGCCCCCAGCTAAGCAGGAACTCACTTCTAAAACTTTCCAGGGCTCCCGTCGTGGCTCAGCGGTTAACAAAACCGACTAGTATCCATGAGGACTCGGGTTCGATCCCTGGCTCCGCTCAGTGGGTTCAGGGTCCGGTATTGCCATGAGCTGTGGTGTAGGTCGCAGACGCGTCTCAGATCCTGGGATCCCGCATCGCTGTGGCTGTGGTATAGACCGGCAGCGGAAGCTCCGATTCAACCCCTAGCCTGGGAACTTCCATAGGCCGTGCATGCGGCCTTAAAGGGCAAAAAAAAAAAAAATTGTTTTTAATTAAAAAATAAAACTTTCAGTGCACAGTCTCATTGGCGCTTCATGACTCTGCAAGCTGGGGTCTGAGAGGCAGAGCCACTTACTCCAGGTCACACAGCAAGCCTGGACCACGTCACCTTGGGCCGTACCCCTCCCAAGGGTCAGTCCACCCAGAGCTGGATTCTAGGCCGGGGGACGGGCTGGTGGGCGGCGGCTGGAGAGGGCCCCTCGCCTCCTCCCTGAACATCCTGGTCCCGGACGGAGTGAGGAGACGGTCCTGAGCGCCTCCGTTTTCTTACGCAGTGACCATTTTTCAGTTCTTTAGCCATGAGCTGGGCCACCTGACTCATTCTGTCATCTAATCCTGCCTCCTCCAGCCTTGACAAGCAGGCGCCCTCACGAGCGCACTCCGGAGATGAGGGAGCCGACACTCATTAACCAGCCCAGGGGTCACCCACTGGTCAGGGGCGGCCCTGAGTCCGAGCCAGCCTTTCCCACGGCAGAGCAGGCCCTGTTCCACTCCGTCCCCCGCCCCCCTGCCCTGTCCCCACCAGAGCAATTTGCAATTTCTAGCTTGCACTTCCTCGTTTCTAGGGTCACTACCCCACCGTCGTCAGGCCTCCTCCAGGACCCCGGGTGTGGAGGCTGGGATTCAGGGCGACCCCTTCCCTTCCCAGGCGCATCTTCCCTTGGACGGAGGCAGACTCAGACATTCATTCGTGCGGGAGGGGCCCCAGGCCCAGCTCCAGCGCCCATTGTGTGCAGGTGTGTGCACCCACCAACGGCAGCCAACATCTGGCCACCCACCGACTATCAGTGGGCGATCAGCCCCATCCTTCCTGCCTGGTTCTCCTCAGCCGCTGGGCCCCACTGGGAAGCCCCAGCGCCCGGGATTCATAAAAGTTTCCGAGGCCCTGCTAAGCTTGCTGGCATTGCCACTCTCTCCATGGGACAGAGCGTCCTTTTCCTTCAGAATAGGGGCTCACCATCATGCATGTGTGCACATTTGTGTGTGTGTGTGTGTGTGTGTTGTGTGTGCACGTGCATGCACACATTCCTGTCGGGGTGTATGTTTGTGTGTTCAGTTGCGTGCAGGTACCTAAGGGTGCGTCCAGGTGCCAGGACCGCGAGGTGCTGTCTGCCACTGTGTCAGTCACTCGGCAGACAATTCTGAAGCACCTGCTCCACGGGAGTCTCGGGGCCAGGGCTGGGGACACAGGAGAGAACCAGCCACGTGGAGAGCAGAGCCCTCGAAGAGGACCCCGCCAGCTGGGCCGCTGCAAGAAACGGAGGCCGGCATGAAGGCGCTAGTTCTCTGTGGAGCCCGAGGGCAGCTTTCGCCTTTTGGGGAGCTGGTCTCAAGACAAGGCCCAGCACCAGGGCCCAGTACCCCCAACAAGCCCCAAAACACACACACACACACACACACACCCTTACTCTTTTCCCCCTAAACCGGGACAGTCTAAGCAACAGCCGCTTCCATGGAGGAAAAAGAAGAGCCAGGGATCAAGGTTCCCACTGAAAGCCCACAAGCTCTGTCCCAACTTGGACTTGGCTGCCTGTGAGAAAGCAGGGCTTGCGGTGACCCCCGGCCAGCCCCCAGCTTGTTTAGAGAGGACACGGCTGAAGCCCCGTATATCTATTTCCTGTTGCTGCTGTAACAAATTACCGCAAACTTAGTGACTCAAAACAACACAAACTTACTATCTTACAACTCTGGGGGGCCAGAAGTCCCCCGGGCAAGATGTCAGCCCGACTGCACTCCTCCAGGAGGCTCTAGGAATCATTTCCTGGCCTCTTCCAACTTCCAGAGGCTGCCTGCCTTCCTTGGCACTGACCTCAGAGCGTCCCACCTCTGATTTTTTTTGTGTCACTGCTTCCCTTTTTTTTTTTTTCTAGGGCTGCACCCGTGGCATAGGGAGGTTCCCAGGCTAGGGGTTCAATCAGAGCTGTAGCAGCCGGTCTACACCACAGCCACAGCACCGCTGGATCCGAGCCACATCTGCTACCTACACAGCAGCTCACAGCAACGCCAGATCCTTAATCCACTGAGCAAGGCCAGGGATCGAACCCACGTCCTCATGGATGCTAGTCGGGTTCGTTAACCGTGGAGGCACGATGGGAACTCCCGGTGTCGCCTCTTCTGAACCACTCGCCGGCCTCCCGCTTGAAGGAGCCTGGAGATGACCGCGGCCCCACCGGGGTGACCAGCGCTCTCCCAGCTCAGGCTCTTTCCCTAACACATCTGGAAGTGCTCTGGCCACAGCAGGGAACGGAGTCGCCGGACGCCCACGTTTCAGGCAGGTGGGGTAGGTTACTCTGCCAACCGCGCCTGGACATGGAAGGAGCTACCCAAGGCCTGAAGGGGTTGGGCCAGAGCAGAACTCGGGCCGCAGGCCCCCCAGTTCTGTGTCCTTGGGGGCAGCACTTCAGAAAGAAGAGAAAGAGGCAACCCCCCAAATTTAAGCTGGTCTCCTACAGTATGCTCTTCGGACTGGTCAAAAGCACCCAGGTGACTCTTCACGCAGCTCTCCCACCTCCTAAGGGGGTGAGCTTGGAGTTCCTGCTAGGGCACAATGAGACGAGCAATGTCTCTGCAGCAGGTTCGACCCCTGGCCCAGCACAATGGGTTAAGGATCTGGCATTGCCACAGCTGTGGCGTGGCTCACAACTGTGGCTCAGGTCTAATTTCTGGCATGGGAAAGCCTCGAGACGGCCAAAAAGGAAAAAAGGTGGTAAATACATACATACATACACACATAAATGGGATGACCTTGGGCATGTGGCTTAAGGTCTCAGCACTCAGTCTTCCCATCTGTGAAGTGGGGGTGTTGAGAAGAGCCACCTTGAAGCCTGGTTTGAGAAGGCAATGAGCCTGTGCCCCCGGGGAATGTCACAGCTGTGGCAATGATCTTACCTGACCCCACCCCACCACCCTCTCACCCCATTGGAAAAGCCTAGAAGTGAGGGCCAGGAGAGGGATGAGAGGGAGGCAGGAGGCGCACAGGTGGACCCAGCAGGCCTGGTAACGGAGGCAGTGCCCTTGACCCCTGGAGCCCTTCCCCTGTTCCCCCCCACCCCAGAGCCGTGGGGTGGCCCCTTTCCTGGAATCTCCCCAGGGAAGGAAGCCTTTGATAGCTCACTGGGTCACAGAAAGGCATAGAAGCGAAACAAAGGGATGCTTTTTGCATGAAAAGCCACCTGCTGGTGCAGGGAAGAAACCCAGCTAAATAGAGTTGGGTGTGGCGTGACTGCAAACACGTGATCGACAGGTCCTTGCGGTCCCCCCCCCCGGGGGGGCAGGGGTGCACACACAAAGGCAATAGATTCAGTGAGTGTCCCCATAGCTTGGAGGGAGAGGTGACCTCAGAGGTCTCGCCCAATAGGAAGCTCGCCAAAGAGCAGATGTTCTGGGGGATTGAGCCGACTTCCAGGGCCAGGGACTGGTCCTGTGGGAGAGAAAAAAGATGCTCCCTGGCCCACCTCCAGGCCACGGGGTCTTCATTCAGGCTCACAGGAGGGTACTCTGGGCCAGCGAAGACGGCGGGGCCTCCCAGGCTCCTCCCCTCTGTCAGACAGCCAAGTGCATTTCATTAGCTCATGGGACTGCAGAGCCCGCCGTCAGCGGCAACGTTTGCCTTTGCTGTTTTCTTTTTCAGTGGCTGCACCCAGAGCACATGGAAGTTCCCAGGCCAGGGACAGAATCCAGCCCACAGCCTCCACCTAGGCCGCCACCGCTGCAGCAACGCCGGATCCTTTAACCCGCTTTACTGGGCCAGGACCGAACCCAGGCCTCCACAGCGACCTGAGCTGCTGCCTTTGCTGGTTTTCCGTTTCCATTCTGCCCCCCTTTGTCTGCTCTGTGGATATATTCGAAGCATACCGGCAAATGAGCTGGTGTTGTTCCCACGTGGGGTGTCCCATGACAGGGACAGGGGACACGTGCAGGGGTCCCAGAGGCCACTTCACCACTGTGCTCTGCTCGTGACAACACCCACATCACGGCATGATACAGGGTCATAAAAGCATAATCAGTATGCGCCATCATTGTTTTTTCTGGCTTTTTAAAACCCTAGAGACATCGTCCCTGCTCATAAAAGAAATTCATACCTGTTAAAGAAAATTGGCAACCCAATGGCCTCACTGCCTCACTATCCAGAGATAGTGAGCTAACTTCTTGGTCTATTTTCTCCTGGGCTTTTTTTTAATTTTTATTTTTAGCATATCTGTGTTTCTGCCCATGCATACATTATTTCTCCATTTAGTATTAGCTTTTTTTTTTTTTTTTTGCTTTTTAGGGCCGCACGCCCGGCATATGGAGGTTCCCAGGCTAGGGGTCCAGTCGGAGCTACAACTGCCGGACTACACCACAGCCACACCAGATCTGAGCCGCATATACGAACTACACCACAGCTCACAGCAACGCCGGATCCTTAACCCACTGAGCGAGGCCAGGGATCAAACCTGCAACCTCACAGTGATTCCTAGTTGGATTCGTTTCCACTACGCCATGACGGGAACTCCAGCATTAATTTATTTACTGCAATAGCTCCAGTATTTAGCATTAACTTATTTACTGTGATATCTCCAGTATGTAGAGCAGTACTTGGCACAAATTGAACCTCAATACATAGTTGCTGAATTAAAGAATGAATGAATAATGGCCATTTTTCTATGTTTTCCAAGAGAAAAAAAAATCATAATACATGATAATTGAGGGCTTACTTGGCGCTGGGTTCTTTACATGCATTATTTCATGTGACACAGTCCTGTGAGGTACATTATCCCCATTTTACAGATGGATAAACTAAGGTTGACAGATTAAATCCCAAGGTTAGACAGGTGTCTCACCGAGGTCTGGCTGACCCTTAGCCTGTATTGTTAATGCATTGTTATCGCTGCCTCTCAGTGAATGTTTTTCTTTTTTCTTTTGTATCTTTTTGTTTGAGGGCCACACCCACAGCATATGGAAGTTCCCAGGCTAGGGGTCGAATCGGAGCTTCAGCTGCTGGCCTACACCACAGCCACAGCAACGCTGGATCCAAGACACGTCTGCGACCTACACCACAGCATATGGCAATGCCAGATCCTTAATCCATCTCAAAGAATATTTTTAGAAAGAGCATTTTTTTTTTTATGCAGAAGTTTCCAGGCCAGGAGTTCCCTTCGTGGCTCAGTGGTTAACGAATCCAACTAAGAAACATGAGGTTGTGCGTTCGATCCCTGGCCTTGCTCAGTGGGTTAAGGATCCGGCGTTGCCGTGAGCTGTGGTGAAGTTTACAGACGCGGCTCGGATCCTGCGTTGCTGTGGCTGTGGCGAAGGCCAGCACCTACAGCTCCTGTTAGACCCCTAGCCTGGGAACCTCCATATGCCACAGGTGCGGCTCTAGATAAAAGGCAAAAAGACAAAAAAAAAGAAGAAGTTCCCAGGCCCGGGATTGAACCCACGCCTCATCAGTGACAATGCTGTACTCTTAACCTGCTGAGCCACCAGCAAACTCTAGAAAGAGAATTTAAAATATTCCTTTAGGAGTTCCCATCGTGGCGCAGTGGTTAACGAATCTGACTAGGAACCATGAGGTGGCAGGTTCGATCCCTGGCCTTGCTCAGTGGATTAAGAATCCGGCGTTGCCGTGAGCTGTGGTGTAAGTCACAGACACGGCTCGGATCCCACGTTGCTGTGGCTGTGGTGTAGACCAGCAGCTGTAGTTCTGATTTGACCCCTAGCCTAGGAACCTCCATATGCTACGGGTGTGGCCCTAAAAAAGCAAAAATAAAATATTCCTTTAAATGGTCCTGGCCATTCCTCAATCACAGCATCTTTAGGTTATTTTTCTGTTTTTTTCCCTACTTTCATGAATAATTCTACAATAGACAACTTTCTGCATAATCAGACTCCATATTTAAGGTCTATTCATCAGCAAAGCCTACCCAGAAGTTGAATTACTGGTTCATGTGGTGCATTTTTAAAGCTTTCGAGCATGTTTTCCCTTCGGATATGTTTCGTTTTCTTTTTTACCCATATGGAAATGTAGACGTATGCAATCCAGACCCCACTCTTCTATTTGCTCATCCTCCGCTTCAGTATTTGCAACGCCTTCCCTTCGCAGAGAAGGTAATCATTGTATTTTCCAGCAGTTGTACAGTTTCCTTTAAATTATTCAACCCTTGCGTTCTCCAGTGCCTCCTTTGGGGGCTCTGCTAGAGAAAGGCCCCCACTTACACTTCCAAGCCCCCTCAGGGATCCCTCCTCCTCCAGGCAGGGGGAAGATGAAAGGGAATGGAAAATAAACCAGAGTGAGAAATTCTTCCGAGGCCCATGTTCTCCTAATTACAGGGGAAGCTGCGCCCTTTCGTCTGCACATGAATGACTTTCTCCCAAGGTCTTCCATCTCTTCTTGGAAGCTTCTAAGGCACTCTGGTGGACCCGGAGTTAAGGCCCAACTGTCCTAATACGAACGGGCTTAAGAAACTTCTTGAGGAGTTCCCGTCGTGGCGCAGTGGTTAACGAATCCGACTAGGAACCATGAGGTTGCGGGTTCGATCCCTGCCCTTGCTCAGTGGGTTAATGATCCGGCGTTGCCGTGAGCTGTGGTGTAGGTTGCAGACGCGGCTCGGATCCTGCGTTGCTGTGGCTGTGGCGCAGGCCAGTGGCCACAGCTCCGATTAGACCCCTAG
>PVHT020004020.1:50531255-50604895 GCA_004024745.2 Catagonus wagneri
CACCGAAATTCGTGAAGCTTTCCATATTTGTAAGCAATGAGATCCTGCTGTATAGCACTGGGAGCTGTATCTAGTCACTTGTGATGGAGCATGATGGAGGATAATGTGAGAAAAAGAATATGTGTGTGTGGGTGTGTGTGTGTGAGAGTGAGAGAGAGAGAGAGACTGGGTCACTTTGCTACAGGAGAAAATTGACGGAACACCGTAAACCAAGTATAATAGAAAAAATAAAAATCATTAGAAAACAACAAAAAAGAAACTTCTCGACACCAGGTTGTACATCAACCTTCCTTCAGTAAAAGAACGTTTTTTTTAAACTCCCAGAAAAACTCACAGGATTCAAAAAAACCTTCAAATGGAATATAAGAACTATGTCAAATTAGGGTTGAGAGTACACTGGGGAAGGCGTTTTGGGCAACTGGGCGGTGGAGTCAGTGTGGGAAGGGGGTGGGACTCAGGTCAGTGAAGACCTCCCACCATCCCAGCCCAAGAACCAAGCAGGGGAGGTGGCTTCTGGAGGATCCTGGAAGCCACTCTCTGCACCCCAGCCCCCGTGGAGGAGGAGACCTGCCTGATCCTGGCTGGCTGCCCATCTCATGGAGTGTGCGGGCTGTGCTCTGCAGGAGGACACGCTCAAGGGAGCCAGAGAGGCTGAAATCCAGGCGGCACCTTCCAGCTAGGAGGAGGAAACACCTTCCGGTTTTCTCCAAGGTGCAGGAAGGGCTGGCAGCTGCTTGGACTGCAGCAGGTGTAGGCCTCCTGGACAGGAGCCAGGAGGCCGGGCCCTGGCTCCGACTCAGCCGTGGCTGTCTGTTTGGAAACCTGAAATACCCTCTCTGGGCCTGAGGCTCCCCATCCATCTGATGCTAGGGGTCGGGGGGGCTCCCCGATTCCCACGGTCCCACGGAGCTCTGTGCTCTGAGGCGGAGCCTGTGCAGAGTCTGCACGCAGCCGGTGAGCTGCCCACTGTGCCCGGTGGGAAGGAAGCACGAGGGTGTTTGTCCAGGTCAGGGCCGCCGATAACCAGCCATCTTCCACCAGAAGGGCTGTTTCAGAGCCACGTGCACTGCGGTGTGGGGTCAGATCTCCCCAAGCTGCCGTTCCCCCTCAGCTCCCTTTGGAGGGCTTGATTTTTTTTTTTTGTCGGAGCCTCGCTGAGTAAGTCAGCCAGGGCCCAGAGCTCACCATATCCGGGTGTGACGCCAGCCGTACCGTGTCCGTTCCTCTCCCTGCAGAGCCAGCTGAAGGAGGGGAGCTCGACGCAGCGTGCTGAGCGCTGGTGCCGTCATCAGCGTGCGTGTGCTGACTCAGGAACTCTGACCCACGGGCCCTGGGGCCACGCTCCCGCTCCCCCATTTTGCAAGGTTAAGGCCCAGGCTCCAAACCCCCAAATACGAAATACACGACCGAGCAGGATTCAAACCCAAATCACACTGACTCCAAACCTAGGCCCCCGTTACCTTTCCACCTCTTTCGCCGGTGGGCAAACAGAAGCAAGGAGTGGTCGTGCCACTGGCCTAGCCCCCCAGCCAGTCTGAGCGGCGAATTTCTGTTTATTCTAAGCCAGCCCCAACTCTATTCACAAGCCCCCTCACCACCAACCCCAAGCCTGGGAGAGTCTGCCTTTTGTCAATTTCCTGTGGCTCCACGGCCCCATTGTCCAACCCTCCGCTATTCCCTGGGTCTTCCCCCTGAGGCTGGCCAGGGCCAGGGGCTCTGGGAGAAGGCCTGGTGCCCATGCCATAGGAGCAGTGCTCAGCGCATGGGAAAGTGGGGCTGGGAAGAAGCACTTTGGGTGGGGCGGGGTGGGGGTTGTTCCCTCCGTGCCACCTGCCTGAGGCCGCATTCCAGGGCGGGAGGGGTGCTGGGCCATCCTGTGCTGATGGGCAGGGCCTTCTCTCCAACCTCCACTTTGCTGGGCAACTTAGGCAACACACCCAGCATCTCTGTGCTACCGCGAGACCACAGCCCACGTGCTGTGGCAGATATTCACCCGACCCCTGACCCCTTCTGCCTCACCTGGGAAAGGTGCCTTCTTCCCCTTTGTATCTTTATGGAGGATTCCTCCCCGAGCTGGCATTTACTCATGGGCATTAAAAATGCACAGATCAGAGTCTGACAGAAAAGTTATGACTTCCTGCGGTTTGTAAAGCCAAAAGGAAGGAACAATTGTCTCCTTTGTTGGGAGGGCTGCTGTTTGTCACCAACAATGGCATTCTTAAGGAATTATGATATTAAAGATTTAATAACCACTGGATACCCGCAGTAAACCATTTCAATTACGGCATTTCTGGAAAGGGCTGTCTTCCTCGGTTACTGGAATTTACCAAGTGTCTTTTAATTAAGTCCGTTCTCAAGGAGACGCCTCCTCGGGTTCGGCAATTTTCTGAATGAAGCTACCCTGAAGTGCTAATTAGTTTGTTTTTAATGCTTAATTTACCCTGCCAACGTGGTGGTTCGGGCGAGGCCGACCTGCTGGAACTGGATGAGGTACAGGCGAGCAGGGACAGACTCTCTGGGCTGGAGAAATGGAGGGGTTTCCTTGCACCCAAACTCCTGAATTACAGCTGAAATGACCACAGGCCTGGGAAAGGCCTCAGCCCCGACATCCTGCTCCTGATTAACCCAAGGAAGCTGCTTGCTCTGCGCGGGGGCCGGGGGTTGGGAGTGGCTGGCCCGTCACTATAGACCTTGGTGGGAAAGTGGACTGGGTGATTTCAGAGGTCCCTTCCCCCGCAGCGTCCCTCTGATGGGTCCTTTATTATTCCCTCTTCTGCTGCTGACCAAACATGGATTAGGTCCCCCTCCGTGCTTGTAAATGAAGAGCAAAAAGAGGCAGAGGCAGGGGCCCTGTGACCAGAGTGAAGGGGACGCAGAGGAGACAGGTAAGGGGGCTGTGGGGGTGGGCAGGGCATCCCTGGCGGGGTTGGAGGCTAGACCTGCGGAGTTGGGTACAGGTGGGAATTAGATCCAGCTGTGGCACCTACTGGGTGATCTGACCTGAGGGAGGTGGGAGAGACCTCCAGCCCTCCTCGTCTCTTCTATACACAGGTTCCTGCGGTCCTTTTGATGCACACGGGTCATCACTTGTTTTGAATGGTTTCTTCTTTTTACTTAAAAGTAAATACACACTTGTTTTTATGTCACACGATACAGGAATATATAGGGGTTTTTTTTTTTTTTTTTGGTCTTTTTCTAGGGCCACACCTGGGGCATGTGGAGGTTCCCAGGCTAGGGGGCCAATCAGAGCTGTAGCCACCGGCCTACACCACAGCCGCAGCAACATGGGATCCAGGTCATGTCTGCAACCTACACCACAGCTCATGGCAATGCCGGATCCTTAACCCACTGAGCGTGGCCAGGGATAGAACCCACAACCTCGTGGTTCCTAGCCGGATTCGTTAACCACTGAGCCACGATGGAAACACCAGGAATATATACATTAAAAAGGAAAAGTCTCCCATGATCTCAAGCATCCGCTCCCTCCCAGAGAAAACCACCAGTGACATCCATCCAGGCACACACTCGACTTTGCTTGTTTAACGAGATTCAACACATAGGTCTAGGACTTGTTTTCACTTTTTCCTTTTGGCTTTTCGGCCGTGCCCATGGCATATGAAAGCTCCAGGCCAGGGATCAAACCCCACTACTGCAGCGGCCTGGGCCAGAGCGGTGACAATGCCAGATCCTTAACCTGCTGAGCCGCAAGGCAACTCCATGAAGACATTTTCTTTTCCTTTTTTGGTCACACCCGTGGCGTGCAGAAATTCCTGGATCAGGGAATAAACCTGCTCCACAGCAGTGACAATGCCAGATCCTTAACCTCTAGGCCACCAGAGAACTCCCTGCTTTCACTTTATGACATATCAAAACATCCTTTCCTACCAGTTAGTACATACAGATACACCTTATCCTTTTTTTAAAATTTTTTCTTGGGGTAGGGGGGTTGCTGCACTAGCAGCATATGGAAGTTCCCGGGCTAGGGGTCGAACTGGAGCTATAGCTGCCTGGCCTATGCCACAACCACAGCAATGCGGGGTCCAAGCTGTGTCTGAGACCTACACCACAGCTCACAGCAACACCAGATCCCCAACCCACTGAGCGAGGCCCGGGGTCAGACCCAAGTCATCATGGATACTAGTTGGGTTTGTTACAGCTGAGCCACAATGGGAACTCCAGAGCAGCCACTTTTATTGATTGATTGATTGATTATTTTTCTCTTTTTAGGGCCACACCTGTGGTATATGGAGGTTCCCAGGCTAGGGGTCGAATCGGATCTGTAGCTGCCGGCCTATGCCACAGCCACAGCAACGCCAAATCCAAGCTTCTTCTGCGACCTACACCACAGCTCATGGCAACGCTCAATTCTTAACCCACTGAGCAAGGCCAGGGATCGAACCTGTGTCCTCACAGATGCCAGTCAGATTTGTTTCCGCTGAGCCACCACGGGAACTCCAGGGCGGCCACTTTTAAGTGGCTGACTCTTAAGACATCCCAAGAGACCTTGGGCAGACAGCCCGCTGCACCAGCCTCAATCACACGAAGTCAGAGCGGATGGGGGCAGAGTCCCAGGGACCGAGGGGCCTGAGCAGCCACACGGACCCGGCTCCAAAGGCCTCTCTAAAGAATGCGGAGTTCTCATCATCTCCTAGGCTGGAACTTTTTAGGGCATGTGCAGCCCTAAAAAGACAAAAAAAAAAAAAAAAAAGGAATGGGGGAAAGAATCTGAAAAAGAACGGGTGTGTGTACATGTGCAAGTGAAAGACTCTGTGGTGCAGTAAAAATTATCGCAACATTGTAAATCAACTATCCTGCCATAAAACTTTAAAACTTTAAAACATGGGGGAAAAAGGATAAAAGAAAATGGGGGGGAAATCTTCTCTTCTCTTCTAAGGACTGTGGCCCCAGGGGACAGGCCCTTTCCCCGTGAGCTGAGGCCAGTCCGCCCAGCCATCAAGGGTGCCTTCACCATCACCACTGCCCCCAGTACTGCGAGGCTGGCCCTCCCAGCCAACAGACAAGCCCAAATGACTCAGCGCTGCCCCTGATCTCTGGTCCGAGCCAGGCCATGACTCACAAATTGCAAGGCTCCCTTCCAAGCAGGTTTGGCCAGCCTGTGAGATGGCAGCGCTGGCAGGAAGCTCCAGAGCTCAACGCTTGGGGCGATGGGGAAAGAAAGGCCGTGACAGGCGCCGCAGACCGGGCACAGCTCCCTGCCCGCCAGGCCAGCCGTGAGGCTCGCGGGCTCCCAGGCCACAGAGCCAAGGCCCAGTTTCAGGGGTGCCAGCCCAGGTGGAAGGGTTGGACATGCTTCGACCCAGGTCTCCCTGGGCTCCAGACCAGGAGGAAACTGGCTGGCGTCAGAGCCTAGCTGAGTTTCAAAGCCTGAATCTTCCAACCGAAGCTACAGGAGAATCCAGAGCCAGGGCGCGTGCCATGTGCCGTGGGTGTCGGACCCTGGGAGGGACCCAAGGGACCCTCCCGCCCTCCAAGACACGCCCCACAAGCAGCCCCTGAGCAGTCGGGCTCACTGGCACCATTAGGAGCCCACAGCTCAGGTCCCCAGAGCACTGGCGCATCCCCGAGCCATTTTAGCACGTAAGGGCTTCCAGAGTTTTCAGAGAGCTGGGCGATTTTTCTGTTCTAGAATAATAAAGCCAGACACACCCCGCACCCCCACCCCATCCCTGCGCCCCACACAGCGCCTCTAATTCGAGAACAGATTCTTAGCAACGGCGGCAAACTTAAACGCTACCCCAGTTTGGTGCCCCGTTTGTTTTCTTTCGTTATTTTCTTTTGTTGTAAGGGCTTGATTGTGTGGCTTGAAGGTGACGCAGAGAGGCACAGGCAACAAGGAACGAGAGGCAGAGCCAGGCCTGGGCAGAGGCCCAGGGAGACTGCCTGTCTCCTGCAGGAGTAATACTGCCCACCCCAGCCGCCCACCCGGGGCTCCGTCCTTCACGCTTCCTGCAGCGTGCATACCCCCAAGTGCCCAAGCTACTTCACGAAGGGATCTGCTGGTGAAGGCTTGTTTACAGGCTGGGCTGCTGGCCCCCGAAACTGCAGGGAACAGGCTGAATACTAACGAGCAGGCATGGGGACCACAGTGAAGGCAAGGGCAGGAGTAATGACGGACAGATCCTTGACCTTGGCAGCCGAACACCCGCAGTGTGCCATTTCTGAAGAACCAATAACAGGAATGAATGGCATATATGAATATATATATATATTTTTTTTTTTTGTCTTTTTAGGGCCACACGTACAGCATATGGAGGTTCCCAGGCTAGGGGTGTGATTAGAGCTGCTGCTGCCGGCCTACGCCACAGCCACAGCTATGCCTGATCCGAGCCGCATCTACAACCTATACCACAGCTCACGGCAATGCCAGATTGTTAACCCACTGAGCAATGCCAGGGATCAAACCCGCAACCTCATGGTTCCTAGTCAGATTCATTTCTGCTGTGCCACAACGGGAACTCCTCAAACCCCATTTTAAAAAGCAGAGAATCTCTCAATGTAATATTCAGGATAGGGTTTACATCTGGGCTCAAAGACAAGGGATGGAGATGGAGGACACAGGCAGTGAAAGGGTGTGGCGTGGCCACCAGGCTCATTTTAAGATTATACTTCATAAGATATACAGATGGCCAACAAGCACATGAAAAAATGCTCAACATCCCTGATTATTAGAAAAATGCAAATCAAAACTATGAGGTACCACCTCACACCTGTCAGAATGGCTATCATTGATAAGTCCACAAATAACAAATGATGGAGAGGGTGTGGAGAAAAGGGAACCCTCCTGTAATGTTGGTGGCAATGGAAATTGGTACAACCACAATGGAAAACAGTATGGAGGGACTTTAGAAAACTATGCATAGAACTACCATATGACCCAGCAATACCACTGTTGGGCATATATCCAGATAAAACTTTCCTTGAAAAAGACACATGCACACACATGTTCACTGCAGCATTAGTCACAATAGCCAAGACATGGAAACAATCCAAATGTCCATCAACCGATGATTGGATTAGGAAGATGTGATACACAAACACACACTCACACTCACACACACACACACACACACACACACACACACACAATGGAATACTACTCAGCCATAAAAAAGAACCAAATAATGCCATTTGCAGCAACATGGATGGAATTAGAGACTCTCACAATGAGTGAAGTAAGTCAGAAAGAGAAAGATAAATACCATACGATATCACTTGTATCTGGAATCTAACAGACTGCACAAATGAACCTTTCCACAGAAAAGAAACTCATGGACTTGGAGAACAGACTTGTGGTTGCCAAGGGGGAGGGGGAGGGAATGGGATGGACTGGGAGTCTGGGTTAATAGTTGTAGACTATTACCTTTGGGATGGAAAAGAAAGGAGATCCTGCTGTATAGCACCAGGAAATATGTCTAATCACTTGTGTCGAATCAGTATATATGTATGCTTAACTGGGTCACCATGCTGTACAGTTGAAAAACTGTCAGAAAACTGTAAACCAGCTACAATGGAAGAATAAAAATAATTATATTAAAATAAATAAAATATGTTATTTGCCAAAAAAATAAAATAAAATTATACTTCATAAATCACATACTTGTTGCATAAATCATTCTATGTGTGTATATATATATTATATATATATATATAATTTATTTTAAGAAATTAACATTACACATCTGACTAAAGCCCATCCGCCATCCTTTTCTCCACCTATCCTCCAGGAGAGAATTGCTTAGCTTTTTTGTTTGTTTGTTTGTTTTGTTTTTAGCTTTTTAGGGCCAAAACCGTGGCATATGGAGGTTCCCAGGCTAAGGGTCCAATCGGAGCTACAGCTGCCAGCCTACACCACAGCCAAAGCAACATCAAATCTGAGCGGTGTCTGCGACCTACACCACGGCTCACGACAATGCCAGATCCATAATCTACTGAGCAATGCCAGGGATAGAACCCGCAACCTCTTGGTTCCCAGTCGGATTCATTTCTGTTGAGCCACAGAGGAGACTCCTGTTTAGTTTTTTAATATCACATTTATATATTGACCAGCCATCTTATTGAACTCTTCTTTGTTCGTTTTGGTTATAGATGTCCTTAACTTTTTTATATAGACAATTGTGTCATCTGCACATAAAATTTCAATTTTTTTTTCTTGGTAATTTTTATTCTTTTTATTTTTCATGTCTTACTCTGCTGGCTAAAACATGTGGTACAACGTTGAATGGTGTCAACAATAGGCAGGTTGATTTCTCTCAAGCCTGATATTAAAAGAAATGCCTCAAATATTTCACTGTCAAGGATATTGTTTGCTGTTCCTATTTCACATCCTTTATTAGGTTCAGGAAGTTTCTTTCAATTCTGAATTGGTCAAGAGTTTTTACAATGAGTGATGCTAAATTTTTATCAAGTGCTTTCTCTGTTTGCATCTATTGAGAGATTATATGGCTTTTCTTCTTTACTCTGTTAATTTGATAAATTGCTTTCAGTTTCTAATTTTTTTTTTTTTTTTTTTAGGGCTGCAGGTGTGGGATATGGAAGTTCACAAGCTAGGGGTCAAGTCGGAGCTACAGCTGCCAGCCTACACCACAGCCTCAGTAAAACCAGATCCAAGGCCGGGGATCGAACCTGCGCCCTCATGGATGCTAGTCAGACTCATTTCCGCTGAGCCATGGCAGGAACTCCTGGAATAATTTTTTAATTACAGAAAAGTTTTACAAAGATAGCAGAGAGGAGTCTCCTATACTTCTCAACGAACTTTCCCCTAATATTAAGACTACATAACCTTGATATATTTGTCAAAATAAGAAGCTGACATTGATACATTAGTATTTTTTGTTCTTTTGTTGGACACTCTGCGGCATATGGGTTGGTCTGGGATCGGATCCGATCCGCAGCTGCTGCAACACCAGACCTTTAACCCCCTGTGCCCTGGCCGGGGCTCGAACCCACATCCCAGCACTGCAGCGACGCCACCTACCTCATTGGACCACAGGGGGAACGCTGGTACATGCCTATTAACTAAACGACAGAGTTTACCTGGATTTCACCAGTTTCTCCACAATTCCTTTCTCGGTTCCAGCCTCCAACGTGGAATACCATGTTATATTCCTTGAGGGTTGATTTTTCTGTTTCCTTAACAGTTTTGGTTAATTGTTAGAGAAATGAGGCCCCAGTGACAGCCTGTCCATGTATCCTTACCAGTTATAATCCCTCCCGCAGGGATTTGCTTCGGCCAAGATTTTTTCAGTATTTGGCCAATGAGATACTAAAAATTTGACACACACAGAGGCTTGACGATACTTGTACATGGAAGCTTGCACCTTTCTGCTGCTTGGTAACGGGAGAAACCAGGAATAAGCTGGTAGAGACATGTGACTCAGGTGACAACTGATATCAACTGCCAGACACCTGAGGGAGGCCATCCTGGTCCATTTAGACCCAGTAGAGCTGCCTCTGCCTGAGCAACCCAGGGTGAGACCAGCAGAAGACCTGTTTTTACCGTAACGCCTAGCTAACCCTCTGACCTGCAGAATCATGAGCAAATAGAATGGCTGTTGCTTTAAGACATTATGATTTTGTTACACAGTGATTGGTAACTGATACAAAGGAGAGAGAACCATGCTGTTTTTTTATAACTCCTTGAACCAGCTGAGGATATTTACATATTTCTAGAAAATTATCCGTTTCTTTTGACATTTCAAATTTGTCATTACTAAGCTGCTTGCATATTCTCTCATAATTTAAAAAAATCTCTACAGTATCTTTTATTACATTCACTTTTTAATTTATTTTATTATTTTTTTGTGTCTTTTTGTTGGGTTTTTTTTTTGTCTTTTTTGCCTTTTCCTAGGTCCGTGCTCACAGCATATGGAGGTTCCCAGGCTAGGGGTCTAATCAGAGTTGTAGTCACCGGTCTATGCCAGATCCACAGCAACACAGGATCCAAGCCACGTCTGCAACCTACACCACAGCTCACGACAATGCTGGATCCTTAACCCACTGAGCAGTGCCAGGGACTGAACGCGCAACCTCATGGTTCCCAGCTGGATTCATTAACCACTGAGCCACAACGGGAACTCCATTATTTTATTATTATTATTTTTTAATCTTTTGTACTTTTAGGGCTGCACCCGTGGCATATGAAGTTTCCCAGGCTAGGGGTGTAATCGGAGCTGTAGCCGCCAACCTACGCCAGAGCAACACGGGATCCAAGCCGCGTCTACCTACACCACAGGTCACAGCAACACCGGATCCTTAACCCACTGAGTGAGGCCAGGGACTGAACCTGCAACTTCATGGTTCCTAGTCAGGTTCCTTAACCACTGAGCCACGACGGGAAATCCCACTTTTTAATTATTTTAAATTAAACCATTTATTAAATCATTTAGTAAACTATTATTACTTGTTCCTTCTCTCTTCTGTGGTTGGTTAATCTTGTCAGAGGTTTGTCTTGGTCTCATCAAAGAGCTAACTTTTGCTTTTGTTTATTGTTCTTTTGCTTTTTTTTTAATTTTGTTTGTTTCCATTCTTATTTCCTTTTCAGTACTTTCTTCAGGTTATTATACTTTTACTAATCTTGAGCTGAATATACTCAGCTTACTAATTTTTCATCTTTTTCTTTTTCTGATATATATTTTAAAGGGTATAAATTTTTAATCATTACTTTAGCTGATTTCCACAAATTTCTTATAATGTGTCTCAATGTCCTCCACTTCCAAACATTGTATAAGTTCCTTTATGATTTCTTATTTTCCCTATGAATTCTTTAAACACACTTCGACATGTAATGAAGTTATTTTGGCTACCTCTTTGATTTTTGGGGGAGTGGGGGTGGGGACTGCACCTGCAGCATATGGAAGGTCCCCAGCCAGGGATCTAACGGGAGCTCCAACTGCAGCCTGCACTATCATTGCGGCAATGCCAGATCCTTAAACTGCCACCCCACAGAGGGATCTCCAGCTATCTCTTTGATTTTGACCTCTCATTTTATTTCATTAAGATCAGAGAATATAGCATTGCTGTGACTGTGGCACAGGCTGGCAGCTGTGGCTCCGATTAGACCCCTAGCCTGGGAACCTCCATGTGCTGCAGGTGCAGCTGTAAAAAGCAAAAAAAAGAAAGAAAAAAGAAAAGGATCAGAAAATATGGAGCTCCTGTCGTGGGGAGTAGAAATGAATCTAACTAGAAACCATGAGGTTGCAGGTTTGATCCCTGGCCTCGATCAGTGGGTTTAAGGATCTAGCATTGCCATGAGCTGTGTTGTAGGTCACAGATGTGGCTTGGATCCTGCGTTGCTGTGGCTGCAGGTTAGGGCAGCAGCTATAGCTCTGATTAGACCCCTGGCCTGGGAACCTCCATATGTCACAGGTATGGCCCTAAAAAGCCAAAAAAAAAAAAAACCTGAGAATATGGACAGTATGATAGCTTTTCTTTTTCTTTCTTTTCTTTTTTTTTTTTTGTTTTTTTGTTTTTTTGCTTTTTAGGGCCACACCCACGTCATATGGAGGTTCCCAGGCTAGGGGTCTAATCGGAGCTGTAGCCGCTGGCCGACACCACAGCCTCAGCAACGCAGGATCCGAGCCGTGTCTGCAGCCTACCCCACAGCTCACGGCAATGCCAGATCCTTAACCCACTAAGCGAGGCTAGGGATAGAACCCACAACCTCATGGTTCCTAGTCAGATTCATTAACCACTGGGCCACGACGGGAACTCCCAGTCTCCTTTCTTATTGTTTGGTCATCTTTATGCACATCCTACTCCCTTACAGTATGAAAGGCGATTTGGCTCTTGCTAGTACTAAGTTCTAGTCCTAATGGCAAGAGGAAAAAGAGAAAGAGAAGAGAATTTCCTTTCCTTTTAATGACAACACAGAAGCTGAAACAATATTTCCAGGCACATGTCATGGGCCACACCCAGCTGTAAGGGAAACTGAGAGATAGAGCTTTTAAACCGCTTGGTTAAAAATTGCCTTACCATGTGGGAAGTGGGAACAGATATTGGGGTTAAATAATAATTTTGGCTGTACCTGCCATTGTAATTTGTGTTTTTTATCTATAATGTGTTTGCCTCTTCCCCCCTTTTCTGCTTTTGATTGGTTTGATCAAATATTCTTTAATTTCCCTATCATAATGGATATAAATTTTTTACCTACATATTATTTTAATAAAATCTAAATCTAAATCTAAAATATTAACCTGCCTATAGCCCAGAGGCAGATCCAGATCTTATGGGACCTGAAGTTTATTCAGTTTGGGAATCCTTTTTTTGCTTTTTAGGGCCACACCCGCAGCATATGGAGATTCCCAGGCTAGAGGTCTAACTGGAGCTACAGCTGCTGGTCTACACCACAGCCACAGCAACACCAGATCCTTAACCCACTGTGCAAGGTCGGGGATTGAACCCACAACCTCATGGTTCCTAGTCATTGTTTTCTGCTGCGCCATGATGGGAAAGCCTGGGAATCTTTTTTAAGAAAAATGAAAGAAAGAGAGTAAAAGAACTAGTCCTGCATTTTATGCTTCCTTAGCTTCGTGACAAATTCACTTTTGGCCCTGATCTCTTACAAAATAACAAAAGAATCCTAAAATTCTAGATTTCAATTACCCTCTCCCATCTTATTAAATATTTTTGTTTTGAACTTTTTCCTTGTTTTTAACCCCTCTGCAATCTGTTGCCAGTGTTACTGTTGTTGCTTTTCTTTTTTTTTTTTGTCTTTTTAGGGCCGCATCTGCGGTATATGGAGGTTCCCAGGCTAGGGGTCGAATCAGAGCTACAGCTGCTGGCCTATGCCACAGGCATAGCAATGCAGGGTTGTTTGAGACCTACACCATAGCTCACGGCAACGCCTGATCCTTAACCCACTGAGCAAGGCCAGGTATTGAACTCACATCCTTATGGACACTGCTGAGCCATGACGGGACTCCCTGCTGTAGCTTCCTATATGCAAGGCTTATTTAGATTTACCCACACATATGCTTTTCTTTTTCTCAGTGTTGCTTCTTTCACCCACTTCCTCCTTCAGAGTTTAATTTTCTTCTTTCTGAGGAACATCTAGCGGTTCTTTCAATAAAGGCATGTAAGTGAACATCTTTCTCACTCCTTTTTTGCTGGAAGTGTCTTTGTGTTGTCCTCATGCTTGAACCATAGGTGGTTCAGTATAGAATTCGGGGATGACCATTCTCTTCCCTCCACACTCTGAAGACAGTATTCTCACCTCCTTTGTGGCTGTTTAATTATCATCTCTTTGTAGGTACTTTTTCTTTTTTCTGTGGTTTCTCTCAGGATTTTCTTTGGTGTCATGAAGTTTCACTGCATTGCAGCAAAGTATAGAGCAATTCATATTTTCTGGGCCCAGAAATCACTGTGCCTCTCAGTCGGAGGATTCGTGTATCCACCAGTTTTGGAAAATTAAGTCTTTGTGTATTGCTTCTTTCCTATTCCAGGGTCAGCTTCAGAAATTCATATTAGAGGTGCTTGACCTGCTTTTCTATCCTCTGTGTGTCTTAGCCTCCTTTTCTCATTTATTTTCAATCTTTAAAAAAAAATCTCTATGTTGAATTGGTACATTTGTCTACAGTGAATTTAGAACAGAAAAGTTCTAAAAGTTCTCTGGTAGGCAGTTTTTGTGTGTTTTAGTAAAACCAAATTTTACTTAGCAGCAGTACCCTCCGAGGCCCCAGCACAACTCCCGCCCACACAGCCACCCCCAGGTTTTACTGTGCTTTCAGAAGAAAACAAAGACGAATGTTAAAGAAATCAGAAGCGTAGAATGACTTAGAGTAATCAACTGCCAGGTTAGAAGCAAGAACATCAAAAGATCACCAAAGCTAACTAGAGAAAAGGGAAATTTTTTTAGTGTTCTCTAAAAGACTGAGGGGCCCATTTCCATTACAGTAGCCATTTCCTTTTTTTTTCCCCTTTTTTTTTTTTATGGCAGCACCCATGGCATATGGAGGTTCCCAGGCTAGGGGTCAAGTCAGAGCTACAGCTGCTGGCCACAGCCACAGCCACGTCAGATCCAAGCTGCGTCTGCGACCTACACCACAGCTCACAGCAACGCCGGGTCCTTGACCCACCGAGCAAGGCCAGGGACCGAACCCGCAACCTCATGGCTCCTAGTCGGATTCGTTTCTGCTGAGCCGTGACGGGAACTCCATGATAGCCATTTCACTTGGGCTCTAACCCTCTGAATACATCCCAAGACCAGAGACCTCTCTCCTCAACCCTTCTCCCCCAGCATCTACACCCTCATAATTCAGGACTGAGAGGCCAGCTATGAATGGTCTGCTGGGGGAGGGGGGAGACCTTATGCAGAGGTGGAGGGACTCTCCCATAGCTACCTAATTGTCCAGGACCTTTTAGAAAGAAAGCTGAATGTTGGACAAGTCCAAGTCCCACAGAAGCTCCCTCCATGACCTCAGGGCTTCTGAGTAGCATAAGATAAGAGAAGGAAGGGTAAAAAAAAAAAAAATCCAGACCCAGGACGTGGGGAGACTACAGTGGTGTGGGGGTCATATTCATGTTCCCGCTTTATAACATTGCCAGCACTTGTCATTTCTCTACCACTGAGGACCTGAGTTAGGATTTGGAGGGGCGGGGAGTTGCATGCTAACGGTAGCATAGAAGCCAAGAATGCCTGGGTCCTGGCCACAGCCTTAAGGGACTAGCTGTCCTGCAGCAGGCAGAGCCTATGGGAGCCCAATCAGAAGGTTCTGCTCTACACACCACTCAGTCCCCATTTTCCACTCCATGAACACTCTGCAAACTAGGAGCCCTGTGCTATGGAAACACCAGTGCCAGGCCCTTTTACCTACAAGCCATCCGTCACCTCCCAAAGCACCAGCCTTCTCCTCTGTGAAATGGGGATGACAATAATTGCTCACCCATCCCTCTAGCTGCAGCCCTGCTTTGAAAACAAAAGAGGAAAAATATGTCCAAGGGCTGTGAGTCTTATGGCATATGTCATCCAAATTCAGAAATTGAACAGCTTCAAAAATTCTGTTTTGCATTCTTAAAACTGAAAGTTTATTTAAATGTATCTTAAAATACATGAATAGATGGTAACAAACTTCAGAAAAGTCTCAGAGTAAGAGTCATCCTTTATCTCGGTGTCCAAATAAAACCACTATCAATAATTTGGTATCGTTTATCTTCTAGTCTTTTTTTCCACACACATATATACTGTAACTGTTGCCTTAATTTAAGCTCAAGAGCCTTTGGGGGTAGGAGGTATGCTACAGCGTCATTGCTAATGATCTGAGGTCATAGATCTCCTCCAAACTGTATCTGGCCGGTGGTAAACTAGTCCATTAGTGATTATAAGCAATCTCTATAGCTCGATATGCTTCCAGTTGCCCAGTTCTAAGCAACCCTCCAATACGCCCTATGTACAGACATCTTTGCCCAGCTCTAGGATTATTTTCTTAGCAGCAGTGGAGTTGCTGAATCAAAGGTCTGCACAGTTTTTAAGCACTAGCCCAAATATGTTGTTAAACAGCCCGCTGGATTTTCAGAGAACACTCTTGGGCGCATCCCCCACCCCGTGGACCTCTCAGCCCTTAGGTCCCGCCCACCCCGCCCCACTTCAGAGGAACCCGTGGGGGCTCTGACTGTCCGGAGGAGACATCCAACCCAGGTCTGGCGAGTAGGGGGGAGGCTAAGCCTACACACACTGGTCAGTTCCTCCTACAGGGGCCCCCAGCCCGGCCTTCCTGGGGATGCATTTACAAAGAGCGCCCAGCGGGTACCACGGGGTCCATTCCCATGCAAAGCGTTCGGCCACTGCCAAGGTGTGGGCGCAGCGGGGGTGGCGCCGCGCTGGGGCCTGGGGAATTGCAAACTCGGCCACTTCAAAGCGCTCCCTCGGGGTGGGCAGAGGAAGGGGCCAGGCTCGGGAGACCATCCCCGCCCCGTAAAGGGAAGCCTCCAGGGATCGCGCTCCTTCCCACCAGCCAGGAAGCGCACTCAAGGCTGATCCGTCCCAAGTTGGGCAGGTGAGGACCGCCTCCTGGCCCAGCCTCTGGGGGACAGCCTCTTTGCTGTCCCCCCACCTCGCTAAGCCCAGCCCTCGGCGCCCCCAGCCTGGGGGCACTTTTGGTCCCAGGAGCGAGTTGTGAACGCGGAAAACCAGCCCTACCCAGGGTGACCAAAAAATAACACCCTGAGTTTTCCACCGAGCCAAAATCCCCCAGCCTCGCTTTCGCTTTTTGGGTTAGGAGCGGGTGCCTTGAGAGAAATGAGAAGTTAAGTTTTGAGTCTGAAAGGATTAGAAATCTCTCCCCCCCTCCCCAGTTCCAGTATTACTGCAGAGGTCGCTGAGAAAGCGCGAGGCTGAGTGGGTGATGGGACCAGGGACAGAGCCTGGCCAAGTTCAGAGATATTTTACTCCACACGCTTCTCAGCGGCTGGCCTGTCCCAGGGTAAGCTCTGCAGAGACGGCAGAGTTGCCCTGGAGCCCTTTTCATATCTGAGGTGGTACAGAGGTTGTTCCTGAGATGGGACCCGAACCCTCACCGCCACTGCCATGCAGAAAACAGCCTCAGAGAGCTGAACAGCTGGCTTTAGGACCTAGTCTCACATCCAGGGGATGAGCAGCCTGAACCCATCTTGCCTAAGCATCCTAAGATCATTTATTCGTTTATTCGTTTATTCAACCAGGGTCTGTTGGACTCTCACCACGTGTTAGGATGCTGGGATTAAGCCATGAACAAATCAGACAGGGCATTCGAGACTTTAGACAGAAGAAGCCAAAGCACACAGGCACACACACCAGCCTTCCTCAAAGATCACAGGATTAGAAATGCATAGGATGAGAACTGGGTCTCAGTGAAGGAGAGGGGCCTGGAGCAGGTCTCCTGAGCAGCATTCCCATCCCTCCCAGCAGATTGGTGGCTTGGTGACAGTTATCGTCCCTCCCCTCCGTAACCTGCAACAAACCCAGGAGCCGCAGCCCAGAGGAAGCTTCTTTCTGATGACCCAGGCTGCAGATGTTAATGGACAGCACACTTGGGATCAAAGGGCAAGGAGCCCAGTGAGCTGCACGGTGTCAAAATTCTGCACTGGGTGGCAGGAGCCAAATGCCCACTGGTGGCTGAAACTCAGTCCGCAACTTGACCACCCTTAGGCACAAAAGTGTCCCTCTAAAAGCCACCAGGAAGGCCTGGGAAGGGGGCTGCTTTTTAGTTCTTAGGGTCTAGATTCCTGGTCACCCCACCCCCATCCCAGAAAGGCTCTCCTGCAAACCCAGTGGGACCTCCTGCAGTCCAGCTGGAAACAAAGAGTGCCTTGCCTCCGGGTCCTGGTCTCCCGTTGTTTCTTTTATGAAAATCCCAAGGCACTTCCCAATCATGCTGTGTAAACAGCTCACCACCAGCCTCGGCTCTTCATTAGCCTCCGCAGGGAAGAAGGGGCAGAGGGTGGGATTAGGCTGTGTGGTGAAAAGGCTGGTGCAAGAGGCTGTGTCTAGTAAGAGGATCCGGGCTTCCAGCCCCAGCTGCAAGATCTGCCCCATAGCCTTGCTAGCCAGACCTCCGAACCCATTACCTGAGCTTTGAAGGGCCCTGCCTCCCAGAGGGATGCCTGGCACAAGAGCCACTTCTCTGTAGAGGGGAGGGTGCAGAGTAAATTCTCCCCGAACATTGCCTCCCAAGGGTGAGGTGACTTTTCAAGTGAGCGAGTGGAGGCTGAGTAGCCAATACTCTGAGGCAGTGATTCTCAAAGTGGAGTTCCTGAACTGGCAGCCTCACCTGGGAACTTGTTAGAAATGCATATTCTCAGGCCCATCTAAGACCTCCTGAATCAGAAACTCCAGGGTTCTGGCCCAGACATCTGCATCTTAAAAAGATCTCCGAGTGATTTTCATGCACAGTAAAACCTAAGCACCGCTGTTCTGGGCTGAGGAAGACATATCATTTCACTTTTTACTTGAATACCTCCTCTGATGAAGATCTCATCACCAGCCAAAACAGTTATCCTTGCATTGAGCTCGACTGAGAGTCCCATACAAGGATTTGCTTGTGATGGTGACAGTCTGGAAACAATGTAAATGAATGTTCATAGTGAAAGAAAGAATGAGTAACTACCCTATGGGAATATGTACTTGGGAATATTATGCAGCCATTAAAAGTGAACACTGTAGAATTACCTACATCGATTTGCAAAGATTTCCAAGACGTACCATTAAGTAAAAAGGTGCATAGAACTCAGATTTATATTTTAAGAAAAAAGCCAGTACAGCCACTTTGGAAAATAGTACCAAAATTCCTGAGAAAACTAAAAATACAGTTGCCATATGAGCCAGCAATCCCATTCGTGGGCATATACCCAGACGAAACTAATTCAAAAAGATACATGCACAACAATGTCCATAGCAGCACTATTTACAACAGCCAAGACATGGAAGCAACCTATATGTCCACCAACAGGTGAACGGATAAAAAAGATGTGGTATATGGCTATACACAATGGAATACTACTCAGGCATAATAAAGAATGAAAGAATGCCATTTGCAGCAACATGAAAGGACCTCAAGATTCTTACACTAAGTAAAGTAAACCAGACAAAGACAAATACCATGTGCTATTACTTATGTGTGGAATCTAAACTATGACACAAATGAACTTATTTATGAAAGAGAAACTGAGTCATTGACATAGAAAACAAATTTATGGTTACCAAAAAGGAAAGGGAGTGGGAGAGGGATTAACTAGGAGTTTGGGATTAGCAGATACAAACTACTATATGTTAAATAGATAAACAACAAGGCCCTACTATATAGGACAGGGAACTATATTCAATATCCTGTAATAAATCATAATGGAAAAGAATATGAAGAATATATGTATACATATATATACGTGTGTGTGTGTATATGTATATATAGCAGATTCACTTTGCTTTACAACAGAAACACAACATTGTAAATCAGCTATGCTTCAACTTAAAAAAAAAAGCCAACATACACCAAACAAAGCTATTTTTGTATCTACATACACATAAATGAAAATGAATTGAAAAAGACTGGAAGAAGACCCACCCAACTGATAACCCCCAGGTAAGAAACTGGGATGGGAGAACCCTAGCTCTAACCATGCTGTTTATTTTCTTTCTTTTTAGGGCCACACCTGTGGCAAATGGAAGTTCCCAGGATAGGAGTCCAAATCAGAGCTGTAGCTGCTGGCCTAAGCCACGGCAACACCAGGTCTGAGCCTTGTCTGTGACCTACCCCACAACTCATGGCAATGCCGGATCCTTAACCCATCTAGCAGGGCCAGGGATCGAACCCATGTCCTCATGGTTGCTTGTCGGGTTCGTTACTGCTGAGCTACAACTGAACCTCCCTTCTTTTCTTTTCTACTATATGTTTTACTTCCACCACTAGGTCAATTTTAAAGAATGAATTTAAAAAATTCTGAAATGAATCTAATTTGAAAAAGGAAGTGAACTTGAGAAGCAAGCATGCTGAGTTGGGGGTTCCTGCAAGCCAGCGTCAGCATGGAGCCTGGGTGGGAGTCGGGCACTGGAGGTCCCCCTGTGGCTCACAGACACACAGAGACAGGAGAGGAGGCAAGGGGTAGGGCAAGTGGAAGGTGGAAGCTTTTGTTGCCCAAAGAGCTGCTGGTCAGGCCAGGTCAACCCAACCAATAACGCGTTTACAGGGGTCTCACCTCCAACCACTCAGCAGTGGAAGGACCTTTGGCTCCCCTTTGCCAAGAAATCTAGAGAAGAACAATGCTGGAGTCCCCGCCGTGGCTCAGTGGAAACGAATCTGACTAGTATTCATGAGGATGCAGGTTCGATCCCTGGCCTCGCTCCGTGGGTTAAGGATCTGGCATTGCTATTATCTGTGGTGTAGGTCACAGATGCGGCTCGGATCTGGTGTGGCTGTGGCTGTGGTGTAGGCCAGTGGCTGTAGCTCCGATTCGACTCCTAGACTAGGAACCTCTGTATGCTGCCCGTGCGGCCCTAAAAAGCAAATAAAATAAAAGAACAATGCTTACCCCACCTTGCAAGGAATCCTGGGCTGATACAGGCAACTCCAAGCCAGTGAGTACTTGAGCTTTGGTACTTGACAGTTTCCACGTGTGCCGTGAAAATGTCCACCGCCCAAGGCTGATTGCCAGTGGAAACCTACGCAGAACAAACGGCACCATGAAGGCTGGGTCCCTGTCCCTGCTCCAGAGCCCCCGTAACCTTGCTCGACTATACAGGTCCTCCCGCCTTTGCCTTTCCACAGGCCCCAGGACCTTCTCACACCCTGCTCCCTAGGCCTGCGATGCTTGCTCCCCAAACCCCCACTCACCAAGACCACGCTGATGCTCGCTTCAGATCTCTGCTGAACCCTCACTTGGGGAGGCCTTCCTGAGTCCCTCAGACCGGGTCATTTCCTGCTGAGGTCAGCCCTCGTTTTCATCTCGGACATTTCCTCCGTACTTAGCACAGGTTGCCACGGTATGTTTACATATGTCTCATGTTTGTGCAAGGTCTGTCTCACCATCTCCCCTTCTGTGCGGGCCAGACCAAGGGCTCACTGCTCTCCCCCCAGCACCCAGCACAGCCGGGTCCCCCGCAGATTCAGCTCCAAGGAGGATCTGCGGTGTGTGTGGGGCCAGGGTGGGGGGATGGGACTCTAGGACCAGGCTGAGAGCACGGCAGCCTTCAAAGGGGTCCAGACATGCCATGGCTCCATGGTGGCCATTTGCACCTGGCCATGAAGCAGAAGGCAGGATCCCATCCGAAGACCCAGGGCCATTAGGTGCAGGAGGATGAAGAGGGAGGAGAGACACAGACTTGACCCTCTGGGAGCTGAATCAAGCTGTTTGAAAACAATGCATTTCACCTACTCTTAGCCCAATATGGATCTATGTGGGTACCTAACAGTTCTAGGGGGAGGTTTGACTTAATGACCAGATAATAATTATTACTTATTAGCACTACCCTTGTAAATGAGCATTTAAAGTGTTTCTCCTTTTTAAGAGATTAAACATTCATTCTTTTTGTTTGTGTTTTGGCTGCACCTGTGTCATATGAAAGTTCCTGGGCCAGGGATCAAACTCCCAGCACAACAGCAGCCTGAGCCACTGCAGTGACAACACTGGATCCTTGAGTCACTGTACTACAAGAGCGCTCCTAAATATTCATTCTTAAACCTCCTTACTCTCAATTGCCCAGCAAAGACTTCTATCCCTGGCATAGGAGAAAAACTTGCCTGGTCTAAAAAACCAAAACCTTTAACTCCTTTCAACAAACTTTCGCTGAGCATCTACCATGTGCCAGGTGCAGCCTCTACCCTGATGGAACACAGCCTTCATGAGAGACCCAGCCCCAGGTACAGGGGACCTGTCTGCCCCTCATAGGGTTTCGTGCACTTCCTGCCACGCTAGAACGCCCATGGACCTCCATCATCATCATCAACATCATCGACATCAGTGTCATCAGCATCATCATCATCATCATTGTCATCAACGTCATCATCATCATTATCAACATTACCAACATCATCAAGACTAACATACACAGCACTAATTGTGTGTCCATCTCTGTTTAAGGCCTTTATGTACATTCACTCATTTTAACCTCAGTATAACCATAGAGAAGAGCTAAGTCTCCCGTTGGCCTTCCCGGCACCCATCCAACCCAGGGAGGCCCATTTCTCCAGGCATCCAGGAATCCTGTCTTCGGAGCTCAGCAAAAAGGAAACATGCTTGTCCGAGTGTTCTGGCCTTGATCACAGGTCAGATTTCCAGCGAAAGCCAGAGGAGGACACAAAAAAGCATTCAACAGGACTGAGCTGGCTGGCAGACACAGAGCCAAGCTGGACTCCTGCCCTCAGAGCCTGGAAATATACATGGTGACACATGCCAAAAACTGAGCTGCACACACAGGCACAGGAAGGAAATCAACGCTGGCCATCCCTCAGGAAAGGAGAAGGGCACTGGGGCGAGGTGGGGGCTGGGATTCGGCTGGAGGGTAGGAGGAGCTGCACTGGGAGATCAGCAGCAGGCAGAGGCCTATTTAAAGTGTCGTGCCAAGGCCAGAAAGACTAAGTCTTGCTTAGGGCACCCCAAGCGGCTGGGTCTCCCCAGGAAACAGAGAACTCCATGGGTACTGGATGAGCTTTGAGAAAGGTGCCTTGTAGGCCACAGCTGAGACTCTAGATGAGCCACGTAAGGTGTGTAAGGGTGCTAGGCAAAGATGGCCCATTTGTGATATGGTCCCTCAAGCATCTCAGAAGGACAGCTCTGGCCACTGTGTGGTCTGCAGGTGGAACAGGGCCAGGTGAGACAGAAGAGAGAATGACAGCATAGCGCGAGGGGGGCCGTGGGGGACCACAGAGAGTGCTGGGAAGGGGGGATGGATTGGGGAATCATCGAGGTGAAGGACGGATGGATTTAGTGTCCACTTGGGGTGGGGAATGAGAAAAGCCAGAGAGGTGCCTCCAGCGTGTCTGCCCCAAGGGAGCAGGTGGAGGCGCTATTTGCTGAGCCCGGAACCTAGGAGGAGCTGCTTTTATCTGGCCACAGACTACATTTCAGTTCACAGCAGTTGAACAAACGTGTACCGAAGGCCTCCCACGTGCCTGGCCGGAGGCTCCCTGGTTTGCCAGGCCGTAGGTGAGCAAGGCCATTCCCAGGGCTGCTGCCACAGAGCCCTCTTCCAGGCCTTCCCGAGGGAGGAGGTTCGGGCCCAGGCATCTGCCAGTGGGGCCCAATGATGCCCCAGACTTTCGCCCCAAGAAACCCACTCCACAAGAGAGCCCAGAGGCCAGAAGAGAAAAAGAGAAAGAAAGGTTGTTGTTGACACAAGAGGAAAAAGCAGGCTTCCTGTCTGAGCACAGGCAGGAGCTGGAAGCAGTGAGTAATGTGATCTTGGCCTTCCCCGAGGGTGAAGGCGGCCTGTGGTGGGGGCTCCTCACACCTGCCGCAGAGAGCACCTTTGAGTCACTCGCTTGCAGGGGACCTGGGGCAGGCTGTGTAGAAGGCCCACTGCGTGGATGTGGGCAGGCGCAGGCATTAGGGTGGGCGACCTTCACTCTGCCCGCTGCGGTCAGTGATTCTCAAGAAGGACCCAACATCAGATGCCAAAGGCTTTTCAAGTCACAGTCCCCAGAGGCTTTGTTTTTGGGTTTTTTTTTTTTTTTTTTGTCTTTTTTTGCCTTATCTAGGGCCGCACCCACGGCATATGGAGGTTCCCAGGCCGCGTCTGCAACCGACACCACAGCTCACAGCAATGCCGGATCCTTAACTCACTGAGCAAGGCCAGGGATCGAACCCACAACCTCATCGTTCCTAGTCAGATTTGTTAACCACTGAGCCACGGGAACTCCACAGTCCCCAGAGGCTTTGGCTCCCGCCAGCCAGACCATTCTCAAACCCTTGGAGACCGGGACCGTTGCCTTTGTCCTTTGTCCTCCCTAGAGTTGGGCCGGTGCAAGATGCACAGTGCGGGGACCACGTTCTGGTGGGAAAGCCCGGCCTGCACTGTACCAACTCCCCACAGGACCTAAGGTAGGATCTTTGGCCACTCACAGCCCAAGCCCCTGTCTGTAAAGAGACCTCAAAGTAAAATGAAAACTACAAGCCACCTACAAAAGTAAAGCAGCAGACACTGGACTAATGTCCTGCCTCATTCCAGCCTCATAACAATAGTCCTGGGTCACAGACAAGGAAAGCATTCTTTCCTGAAACGCACATATTTGTCACTTTCCTGAGGTCTAGACTACACATATATAAAGTGTGCAGTAAATGTACTGACTGGTTTATACCCATGCACTCATTCCCACAGTCAGCAGAATTTTCTATCCCCGCCCTTCCCCCAAAGGTTCCACTTACCTCTTTGTAATCCATTCCTCCCTCCTTCCACCCCATCCACAGGCAACCACTGACCTACCTGCTGACAATATGGATCCCTTTACACTCTCTAGAATTTTCTGTAAACCAACACATATATCTTCTCTTTTATCTGGATATTCTCATTCAACATAATTATTGTAAGATATATCTATGTCATTGCTATAGCCATAGCTAACTACCTTTTTTTATTTTTTGTCTTTTTGCCTTTTCTAGGGCTGCACCCGCAGCATATGGTGGTTCCCAGGCTAGGGGTCTAACAGGAGCTGTAGCCGCTGGCCTACACCACAGCCACAGCAACGCAGGATCCAAGCCGCATCTGCAACCTACACCACAGCTCATGGCAATGCCAGATCCTTAACCCACTGAGCGAGGCCAGGGATGGAACCCACAGCTTCATGGTTCCTAGTTGGATTCATTAACCACTGAGCCACGACGGGAACTCCAGCCATAGTTAACTACTCTCTATTGCTGAGTACTAGTCCACTGAATAGACGTACCACAATTTGTTTATCCTCTCACTTATTGGTAGATATTTGCTATGATCCCAGTTTGGGTCTATCACAAAATAAGTTTGCTAAAACACACACAAGTCATTGTGTACACACATTTTCATTTTTCTTGGGTAAATATCTAGAGGTAGAATCGTCTGGGTCATATAACAGGAATATGTTTAACTTTTCAAGAAACTGCCAAACTATTATCCAAAGTGTTTTCAGAGTCTCAGCAGTAGTACAATCCTTTCGCATCATTGTCAACATTCAGTCTGGAGTTTTTTGGGTTTTTTTTTGTTTCTTTGTTGCTTTTTGGGGCCGAACCTGCGGCATACGGAGGTTCCCAGGCTAGGGGTTGAATCGGAGCTGTAGCTGCCCGCCTACACTACAACCACAGCAATGCAGGATCTGAGCTGCGTCCGCAACCTACCCCACAGCTCACAGCAACACCAGACCCTTAACCCACCGAGCAATGCCAGGGATCGAACCCTCAACCTCATGATTCCTAGTTGGATTCATTTCCACTGCACCAAAACGGGAACCCCTGTTTTGGGGAGTTTTTTTAAGCCATTTTGATGGATATGGTAGGGGTATCTCATTGTGGTTTTAATTTGCATTTGCCTGATAGCTAATGATACTGAGCATTTTTTCACGTGTTTATCAGCCATTCAAATATTTTCTTTTACAAAGAGTCTGGAAAAAATTTATTATCTCTGGGAGTTGCCTTTGTGGCTCAGTGGTTAATGAACCCCACTAGGATCCATGAGGAGTCGGGTTCAATCCCAGGCCTGGCTCTGTGGGTTAAGGATCCGGCGTTGCTGTGGTTGTGGTGTAGACCAGCAGCTTTAGCTCCGATTTGACCCCTAGCCTGGGAACTTCCATATGCTGTGGTGTGTAGCCATGAAAAGCCAAAAAAAAAAAAAAAAAACCACCTTAGTATCTTTGAAACTGAGCTGCATCTTACAAGTGATGGCTTTAGCACAGTTTAACAGGCGAGAGTTTTCTTTTTTTTTTCTTTCTTGTTGGGATATAGAATTTGATGCACCTTATGAAGGGTAGAATTTCAGATGCACAAAATACATGAAGTCACTTTGCCCTGGGTCACATAGTGGATGGGGACAGTGTTTAACCCCGACCCTCTGCTCTTAAACAGCACATTATTCTACACAGAAGAGTCAAAACCAAGTATGTGGCAGTGTAAGCAAAACAACCTGGGCCACCCTACTGCAATGAGGTGCTCTAAGCGCTGGGCCAGAGGGCCCTGGAGCATTCAGCAGCTCAGCCCTGTGGGACGAGAGGAAAGGAGAAGCAGCCCCCAGGCTTATGGGCCCCACTGGCCTTGGTACCCCTCTGCACAGCAGGTGTTTTCGCTCTCCAAGCCTTGAACTAGCAAGGGCTTACCAAGACTAACTATGTGCCAGGCAGGTGCATAAAATGGATGATGCTGACCTGCAAGGCTCGGAGCCCAGAGACGGAGATGAGCGAGCTCCCAGAACACACACTTGAGAAAGGATGGGGTGCACAGAAGAGGGAGCAGTGGTCCCCAGATGCTTTGTGAATGGGATAAAGAAGTCCGCATGCGAGTTCCTCTCGTGACTCAGTGGTTAACGAACCCAATTAGTATCCATGAGGATGCAGTTCCAGTGCGTTAAGGATATGGCATTGCCGTGAGCTGTGGTGTAGATCACAGACACTGCTTGGATCCCGAGTTGCTGTGGCTGTGGTATAGGCCGGCAGCTGTAGCTCCGATTAGACCCTTAGCCTGGGAACCTCCATATGCCGCGGGTGCGGCCATAAAAAGACAAAGCCCCCCCCCAAAGAAAAGGAAGAAGAAGTCCACATGGAGTGGTGCCTGAGCGTTCTAGGTTATAAGGTTCAAATCCAGGCTCCAGCCCCTACCAGCTATGTGACCTCAGGTATGGGTCTTAAGCTTCTGAGCCTCAGTTTCCCCATCTGCAAAATGAGAGACAAATGATGTTGGCAGGGGGCATTTCTAATCCCACTCTCGGATGAGGAAACAGAAGGGATTAATGAGGAAATGTAGGCAGAGCTCTCGGCTCAAAGGAGGGATTTCTGGCCTGGGCTTTAAGGATAGCGAAGAATTTGGCTGGCAGGAGGAATGCAGCAGCGGAAGCCTGTGTGATCCGGGGCAGGGGTGTGACAACTAGCAAAGGGGCTGAGGTGGAAACACTGCTGGGGCAGTGACGCCCTGTCTCTGCCCCGGAAAGGCCTTTGTAGCTGCCTCAGAAGCAGCTCCTGAAACGCTGCCAGGTGTTTTCTGCGTGAGGCCGGGGGCCCAGGTGCACGTGCGAAAAGAAGCTGTGAGGGCCTGGCACTCTAAACCAGACCCTGAAACTCTGGTGCTTCTTAGTCCCCTCCAGGATGACACAGCAGGGGTCCCTGACTGAAGGGGACGCCCCATCAGACAGTCTACAGAAATCTCCACGTGTCTGCTCAGGTCCTGGCCAGCACCAGCTTGCCAGAGTTCCTTGATCAGAGTTGCACTTGATCTTTCTGCACCTCAATTTCTCCAGCTCTCAAATGGGGATATGAGAACATGGCACGCCCGCCTGCCCACCCCACAGAGCTGTGGCTGAGATCAAATAAACTGCTAAAAGGTATGTGAAAGTGCTTCGAAACCTATACAATGCTATACTTATGCAAATTCAGGGTAATTCATAGAATCACAAAATCACAGACCCGTCAAGCCCAGCAGGGACCCTAAAGAGCTTTTACAGTGACACCTGTATTTTCCTGATGGAGAAACTGAGGCTCAGAGGGGTCAAGGTACTCACCTCAAGTCACACAGCTGAGTGAGCCAGATTTAAGCCTCAGCTTGTCTATTCCTAAACCAACTCTAATCCCTCTGCCTCACAGCCTGGAGATCTCTGGGGTCCCTGGGAACAAGGCAAACTTCAAAATGAAGTCAAGAGCCAAGACGGCCTCCTCCTAAGAGGCTTGGGAAGCCACTGAGTTGAGCCTAAAGCATAGAGGTCTTTGAAAACGCCTGGTCTTTGTAGACACGACTCTGAAACTCCACTGAAAAGCCCCTCTCTTGACCTTGAGGTGCTTTTCGCAGTTGTCGTTTTAGTCACTCTTCCCTTTTCTGTCAGATGGGCCTAGTCCCCACCGGGGTGTGTGCCTGTGTGCTCCATGGGACAGGAGGTGAGATAATGGACGTGAAAATGCTTTGAAAAGGTCGGCCATCGCTCACACAGTGCAAGGGTCCTGTTCCGATAGTGATGTAACGACTCCAAGTGTGGGCAGACTTTGGCTGGTTCCAAATATCGCCATGAGCAAACGGAAGCGCTTACATTCAACCGCAGGAGATACAGCGCCTGATGAATCCAGAACCTCCAGATCCTTTTCCCCCCATCCACCCCCCGGGGAGAGCTCCAACATTCCCAGGCTCTCTGGACCACTTTACGTCAGCCTCACCGAGTCTTTCTGGTTAAGGAAAACTGATGGTCAGAAGTGCGTGGCTCCTTGGCAACCGTTGCCAAGGGGGACCTGCTCTTTCTAGGACAACGGCCACCATTCTCTCCTCTCCTCTCCTGATCGATGCCTGGTTCTTTTGTCCTCTTGCAAAATCTTCAATACAGGCCAGAGCGAGGAGAATTTCACAGACTCAGCACATTCCTATCCTACTTCTCATAAATTGAGGCGCCTGATTTTCTCTGGTGACGTGCATCCTATTGGTGAGCCCGAGGTACAGTGAGTGGTTTTGAAGGCAGTTCCTTATCATGGAGCGTTATCTGGGCCATCAAAGTACACACGAAGAAAAAAGCAGTTTCAACATCAAACTTGAAGGGGTGACTGTTAAAAGGAAGAGCCGGGACAAAGCAACCACAGCTTTTATCGCACATTTATGAGGGCGGCATGCGGTGGGAATACTATATTTTGGGCCTGCTGCTGAGAATGCCTCCATGGCCTTTGAACAAAAAACAAACCAGGCTGTGGAAATTGCCGGTAATTGTCTTTACCTACAGTTTCAGAGGGCGCACACCGGGCCTTGCGGTTGCGGGTGCCGTTTCATGCCGGGGTTCGCGTCCCGGCCCCGCTTGGCACAAAGAGAATGGAACAGATCAGGGCCTCAGATCTGAGTGCACCTGTGGTTGCTGCAAAGCGGTGAGGCGGGGATTGCCACGAGATAAGGCAACAATGGAAAGTTTCTCACCTGAAAGCTCTGTGGAAGAGCCCCCCCCAAGCCTGGGCACCTGGGGGAGACTCATTTACTACCAGAAAATAGGAATGTGGAGGAAGCCAAGCCCCCAGAACCCAGCGCCCCCCGACCTGGCAAACCTGACCCCACACTTTTCATTTTCTATGGTTTCTCAGCTCCACTTTGACGGACTCCTTTCACACGTTAAAAGACACCTGCCTTTATCTGTCAATAGTTCTCCTTGAAGAAAATGAAAAGAACAAGCAGAACTTTGAAGATTAGAGTTTGTTTTTTGTATTTTTTTGTTTGTTTTCAAAAAGCAAGCACGTTCTAAAGGTGGCCCTTCTTTCACAGTCAAGTCACCCAGGGCGTCCCTAAGAAAGAACTGATTTTGCCAGGGCAGGCCTGCGTTCCAAGGTCACCTGCCAGCCATCCACAGACGCCCGCTGGCCCAACCATTCAGCCCACGGGCCGGTCCTGCAGGAACTGAGCCAAGGAGGCCCAGGCCCCTCTGACAATTCTTGACCCTGTGAGAGCATATCTCAGGGCCAGGAAATCCATGCCAGTCCGTCCAGGGCCCCGTGCTGGGCCAGGCCCAGAGTGTGCGGGGGCAATGGAGAGGGGCCTCGCAGCCCCCTGGGCATCAGGACTCTCTGGGGATCAGGGAGTCCCCCTAGCCCCTTGGTGACTCCATCAGCACCAAGGAAAGCGGGGGTCTGAGCCGGGACAAGTGGCTGACCGCTCATGGGGTGGGGGTGGGGAGCTAAGGGAGTGTTCCGGGCTTTGAGGATGAGAGTGAGTGGAGAGAAGAGACCAGCAGGGAGGGCAGGAGCACCCTGCCCCATCGTTCAATGTCCTCTGATTTTGTTTTCTTAGCCTTTTTTTTACTATGAGAACTAACCCACTCAGCAAGTCCATAAAGTGTGACTGTACAGCTTAAGGAAGGACCGAAGTGAACGCACCTGTAGCCACCTCCAGGATCCCACCCTCGACCCCCTCACTAAAGGTTACCATCATCCCAGTCTCCAGGGTAGTCAATGAACTTTAGTTTTACCCCCTGAGCTCACTAGCACCACAGAATAGCTGTACCTGGACTTGGACTGCGTATGGATGGAATTCATCCTTTGTATTCTCTGCGTCCACACCACGTGTTTGAGATCCATCCAGCTTGTGCATATCCTCTGTTCACACAGCCTCGCTGCAGTCAGCCTCCGGGGCTACTCTGATGCCTTGCCGTGCAAGAAGCAGTGCCTAGGAGAGCCCAGAGGCCCTGCTCCCCTGAACCAGCCGTGGGGCTTCGCCCAGACTCAGTTGTCTCCAGCTGGCTTGGCTCCGCGGGGACAGGCGAGGACCAAGGGCTCCCAGCTTCCTCGGCAGAGCTACACGTGGGGGCAGGCTGGAGGCCGAGGGGCCTCGCAGCAGCGGCTCACCCCGGCCCCAGCACGGACGCCTGGCAAGGCTAGGAATCCATGGCTGCCCTGCCGTCTCTAAAAACCAGCTGGGCCCTGGAAACAAACAATCAGCCCAAGCACATCCCAAATGAGAAGCAGGTGGCTTCCTGGGACCAGATTTCCTAACATCGGTTTACCCCTTCTTCAATGTGGTTCCCATTTGAAGGAGTCTGAGTCTTTGGAGCCTATAACCCATATGAAAAATGATATAAATTACAGCTCACCATCCCAGCCTGGCTATTTGGGATTTTGGCATAAACATTAAGGAAGGGCCACCCTGATTATAAGGTGGAGGCTCTGGGGAGAGGAGGCGAGGGCCGGGCAGCCCCCTAACATGCCTCTCTCCGCTCCTCTCCGGGTGTGGGGAGTAGCCAGTTCACCCTTGGAAACGAGGCTCAGCAGAACGGAGAGGGACAGGCTGCAAGCGCTGGGAGTGTAGACAGGTTCCCTCCCGTCTCATCAAGCTCCCACCACATGGCTCCCATTATTCCCCAGGTTCAGACCCAATGCGTTTCTACCTCCTGGCCCCCCCGCCCCGCCCCACATCCCCAGTACTGCTGGGCTGTCGTCTCACTACCCCGCCCCGTTGTACCTTCCCAGGGCCCAGGAGCTGTTCCAGTTCTCCATGGACTCCTCCTGGGCAGTGGCTTCAGAGACCCACGGCTGTCCTGGCCCCCAAATGCCTGGCATTCCTCCTCCTCCTCCTCTGAACCACACCAATTAGCCCTGATTACAGAACGCACGCATTGTTCTCTGATGGTTTCATGTGTGCAAGTCCCAAATCCCCCAGCTGGGGAAGCAGGGAAGGGGCGGGGAGGTAGAGACCGGCTTAATCCTCTAGCTCTACTCCGCCGGCCCTTAGTGCTCCCATCTTTGAAAGGGGAGGGAGCCAGCGGGGTCTTGCGGGCTCCCCTCCCCTGCCAGGTCCCCAAGGGTATGGCCTGCGGGCTCAGGTCCTCAGCAAAGAGAAGTGAGGACACTACCATGGACCTTCCTCCCACCCTCAGCCTCCACCCTCAGGCCCTCCGCTGCCAGGAAACACACCCCCACCAACCCCCAGCCCAAGGCTGCATCCCTCGGCCTCCACCCCAGCCCCACCCCCTGCCACCGAAAGGCAGCCTTGGGGCAAACATCCTAAACCACCAAGCGCTTCTAAAAATACGGTGTTTTTGTCAGAGAGCAACCTTCTACTTCCTTGAGACTTTGATCTCCACGCAGCCCACGGAGAGAAGACACACTTACAATAACAGTTGAAAGCCTCGTCTGCCTTCGGGGGCTACCTCTCAAGGACTTTGAATCCCCATCTGGGTGGTGGTACCCCCCACGGGCCTTCTGAGCATGCTCAGATCTATCTGCCGTTGGCTCGGGGGATGGGAGGCTGAGACATCTGCCCCCCCTCCGGGGGGAGGGAGCAGGTCTGTGGCCAGGGAGAAAAGTCAGAAAAGGTCAGAAAAAGGCAAAGAGGCAGCCGGAACAAACTAACCCTCGATCCCTAGGCAGATTCATAAGGCCCTTGGCCCCTCTAAGATCTAGAGAGGAAGTGAATACTGCAGGATAGGGCAAAAGACACAAAGGTTCAAGTACAGAAATGAGCTGGGAAGAAAAAACGGGGGGAGAGATTAATGCCAGCACGGTGTTCAGACAGAGGAGGCGCACAGTTAGCATTTGGTGAGCTTTCGATGAAAGTTCATCCCATTTTTCCACAGCCTCCTGAGCTGGCCTCGTGAGCTGGGTCTCAAAAGGATGCTAAGAGTTGGGGAAATGGCAGTGAGGGGCTTCCTAGCAATGGAACAGCTTGGCCAAGTCTCAGCTGCACACCAAACTAGAAAAGCTCGCATTCGCACCATATTTGGCAGATTTAGAGCTATGGAAACTACTGCCGTAGACACACAAGCAGTTGCTGCCCTGCCAGAAACACAGGCAGAAAGAAGAGGGACAGTGATAAAAACCATCGTCCGTGAGCCCCAACTGTACGCTGGGCACCAATTCTAAGCACTGAACATGCAGGTTCTTGCGCCATCACTGTCCGCATTTATCCTTCCTTCCTGGAAACCGCCTGGGCGAGGGCAAGTCCTTTGCCAGAGTTAGATTTGAACTTGGGCTGCTCTGCTCATCACCCATAGGCCAACGAGGTTCCGCTTGAGGCCTCAGCGTAGGCTGCTTCTGGGCTTGCTGAGCAAGGCCTCAGCCTACCTGCTCCATCAGGGAATAACCTCCACGGCCATTTATTCAGGCCTCCTGGCGGCCATGCCTTCTCCGCTCACGACCTCATTTGGTCCCCCAGCAACGCTTCAACTCAGTGCTGGTGCTGGTGACCAAAACCAGAGGCAGAGACAGAGGTGCAGAGTAGTGACCTCACAGTACGTGGCAGAGTGGGGATTTGAACTCAGATCCATCCGACCCGCATCCTGTGCCCCTAACGTCTTTGTAGCGTATCCTCATGTCTCACGCTCTGCCTGGGAATCCCAGACTGTGAGTAATTCAAACACGTCTGAAAAAGTTAAAATCACTATAATTTCCTCAAGACTTTAATAGAGGCAGAACATCTCACTTGAAAACAAAACAAAATCTATCAGCAAAACTGCCAAGCGGGTTCTGAGTCACCGTCTTGGGTTTCCCTCTGTTCTGGACAGGGTCTCAGATGTGAGCTTCTCCACATCTCCAGGCTCCAGGCCAGAGGCCAGGCTTAGAAGTTCAAGGTTGGGGTCCTGACTTTGCCCCTCCTGTGCTGTTCGACCCATTCCTTCAACTAGAGGACGGGCAGCTTTCTCAGGGTGATCTCCAACACTGGTTCTAGATTTTCCCACTCATGCCAGTTCCCCTCACGCCCCCCAACCTGGCCCCCCACAAGGAAGGAACCAAGATGCTCTCTTTGTAGCATTGCCGCCTAGTTCAGCAGATGCACTCCCGGGGCTTATTATCATAGATTCACCTCCCAGTCTTGCTTGGTGGCAGCTCATACCATTTCTTGGGGACCAGGAGAACTGCTAGAGTTTCCTTACGGTGACTCAGAGCTTGGCCCAGGTTTGCCGAAGACACTTGCGGCAAAGGCTGCTTTCAATCGAATGCACAGTCATCCTTCAGGAGAATGAAGGCAATTTCCAGATTAAATCTACCAGCCACCCACTATAGTTGGGAAGAGCAGCTGCCCTGGCCCATGGCAAGCCTGAAAATAAGGGTGGGTGCCCCTCACTTGATAGAGCTCCATATGGTCGCGAAAAGTGGGTAAAAGGAACCTACTTCAATTGCCTTGAAGGAAGCCATTGGTCTCCAAGGGTGGGCGAGATCACTGCCTATTATTTTACCTGCGGTATATGGAAGTTCCCAGGCTAGGGGTCGAATTGGAACTGCAGCTGCCAGCCTACACCACAGTCACAGCAACACGGGATCCTTAGCCCACTGAGTGAGCCCAGGGATCCAACCCGCATCCTCATGGATACTAGTCGGGCTCATTTCCACCAAACCACAACAAAGCATTCTTTTTTTTTTTTTTTGTCTTTTTACCTTTTCTAGGGCCATACCCACGGCATATGGAGATTCCCGGGCTAGGGGTCAAAGCAGAGCTGTAGCCGCCGTCCTATGCCACAGTCACAGCAATGCGGGATCCGAGCTGCGTCTGCAACCTACACCACAGTTCACGGCAACGCCAGATCCTTAACCTACTGAGCGAAGCCAGGGATCAAACCTGCAACCTCATGGTTCCTAGTCAGATTCGTTAACCACTGAGCCACGACGGGAACTCCACAACGAAGCATTCTTGATGCCTGCTGGGGAGCCAGGCCCAGGCCCAGAGTTCCCAGTGGGTCCTGGCAGAGTGTACGCCTATCCCCCTTCAGCTCGAGCAACCCCATCCTGCCCTCTGTACAGGCAGTGTGGTTTCGAGGTTGAGAGCGCAGATATTCTGGCTTTCCATTCGCAAGGCTGCGTGTCCTCGGACAAGTCTCAGCCTGCTTCCAGCTCCGTAAAAAGTCAACTCACTTAATAATCACAGTACCTTCCTTTCATGGGATGGGATGAAGTCAGGCCTATCAGGTGAGTCCCGGCCCATGCCACGACATCAGCAAATGCTTTGATCAACATTATCGCTGGGCAAGCTCCCATCTTAGTCCCTGGGCTCCAGACCCACGCGTGCATGCCTCCAGTCATCTGCCCATCCACCCACCTGTTGCCAGGGCCGACATACATTCCTAGAAGACGGAGGAGGTCACAGCCTTCCTGGGGCCTTGACATACATTCCTAGAAGACGGAGGAGTGGGTCTCTAGGTCATCACAGGTCCTCCGGAAAATTGCTGCCCTCAGGGATTCCTAACCTGCGATCTATGGAATTGTGTACAGAACCGGGCAGAAGCGGGTGTTTTTCCTGAGAAGGTTCCTGTTTTCATCAGATTTTCCAAGGGCCCACAAGCCAGCACAAGTTCAGAACCGTCCTCCGCCGGCCCCCTGGTACCTGACAGCCTCTGATGGCCTTGGCCCGTCCTGCTTCCCCTCCTCGCAAGGTGGGCTCTCCCGCTGGGCTTACTCACCAGGACACCAGCCCAGCAGAACACAGCTGGGGCTCTGGGGTGACCCGCGAGTCGGCAGCGCACTGCTATGGGTGTGGGCCGGTCCCCGCCGCAGACCGCCTCTCAAGAAATGGGTCCACGGATTCCCCCGGACTCGGAAAGCTTAAGGTGTGATCCTGCAGGGCCTCACGGCGCCCTTCCAGGCCCGCCAGCCCACCTCTACCAAAGAGGGACACCTTCCCAGAGAGCTTGGAAAAAGACGCAGTCGAGCTGATCGGGTGGTGAAAGGAAAAACCTGCTGTGCAGCTCATGGCTTGGCAAGTGACAAAAGAGCACGCTGTGTGGCCTCGGTTTCAGGAAGAAGCAAAAACGCGCCTCTACGTGGAAAAGAAAGTCTGCAGGAAGTACATCAAAACCTAGAAAGGAGTTAACTCTGGACGCTAGAATTATAGATTATTTTTATCTTATTTTCTACCAGGAATGAGGCTTATAACTCAGTGGTTCTCCCCTGGAGGTAATTCTGTCCCCAAGGGGACATATGGCAACATCTGGAAACACTTTTGGGGGTCACAGCAGTGGGGGAGGGGTGCTGTGTGCTCCTGGCATCTCGCGGGTTGAGGTCAGCAATGTCACTGAACACCGTGCAACGCACGAGGCAGGCCCTGGCAGCAAAGAATTATCTGGCTGAAATGTCAGTGGTGCCAAGAAACCGCAGGGAAAGCATCAGGGAGATTGCGGTGGGGAGGCAGGAGGCAAGAGGACTTAGCCTGTCCCACGGCCCGAGTGGTCGTCCCTTGTCACTCACCTCAGCAGGCAAGCTGGGACCTGGCCAAGGCACCAGCAGCCCCGTCTCGGGAATCTATGAATTTGCCGGGGACCAGATCGTAGGTGGAGGTTCACAGCCCCCAGCACAGCATGGATTCTCCTCAGCATCTCCAATTTCACCTCTTCCCAAAGCACATCCCCATCTAAGGAAAAGACGTATTCGCTGTCAGGATGCTTCATGTTGCTGCAATCAGGGGAAAGCCTCAAGTTCTCAAACATCCCGTCCCCAGCATTTTGACAACGGCCTCCGGTTTTCTTTTGGAAGGAAACCAGGTTGGACCGATTAACAAATGCCATCCGTCTTTAACCTCAGAACTTGGTTTTGAAATTAATTTACAATAAAAGAAAGTCCGTGCTGACTAACCTCTAATTATACGTTAAGGGCGCGGAATGGAAAACCTTCAGGATCACAAAAGCACAACCGAGCTCGTTAGCTCTGCTTTGCCTCTAAAGCATCTCTAGGGCAAGTCATTGAGGGTCTGGGTGGAGAAAAAGGCTTTTAGCATCAGATCCTTAGAACTTCACCCGGAACGGCCGCAACTCGAAACACTTCTAAATAAATCTTCAGATGATGAAAGATGAGGGTGTGTTTCCAATGACAGCTGGGCACAGGCATGGGGGAGCCACCTCTTCCTGGAAGCCCACCATCCCCCTGGGTCACCAGGGACAGGTCGTTCTGGTGGCTCAAAGGCGCTTGGTCCCCGCTGTCCGACACATCCCTTTCTGGGTTGGAGGGGCCGTGGGTGACCGGGCCCCTAGGTGGCCCCTCACCTAGAGGGTGGTGGGAGGACAGGAGCAACAGCACGTGTTTGTCCAGGATGAGGCTCACAGCCATCGAGGAGAGGTCTAATTTTCAATTTTCCCATCAACGACGGCTCAGGTTCCTGGGAACTTCCCACTGGGACCTTCTTAGGACAGGTCTTGTCCACCCAAAGATTTCTTTTCCTTGGACAACCCTCCACCAAACTCTAACACTGCTCCCCTCTCACCCTCCAATCTCCTGTGCCTGGGCAGGAGGTGGTACCTATGGGGCCCTGGCCAGCACCCCCATCTTCATCTGGTAAAGATCCTTGGCACAAGGCCACGGAGGCCTCTTGAATGAGTTCAGCCCCACCTCATCCCTGAAGCTCATTTGCAGTCTGCACAAGTAAGGGACTCAAGTCACATGGCCAGGACCAGCCCAGCCCCTACCCTCACTCCTGGAGGCTCACCCAGCGGGGCTGAGACACCGGGAAGGGAGCAAAGTCCAAAGGAGCCAAGTTTGGGTCCACAAGAGATGCGAAAACAACCCAGGTGGGTTGCACCGGATTCAAAGCCGTGCTGGAGGGCCTGGGGTGCCAGGGCCTATGTCTATACAGGAGCAGGGGGCAAGCCGGGCCGGGTTGCAGGCTCAGCTTCTGCAGCTGTGATGGTAGGAGGTTCAGGTGCCTCTGGGGCTGCCGAGAAGAAATGGATCCTCACCAAGATAAACCGAGATGGAGAGGAGAGGAAAGGAGGTGGACAGACAGGCAGGAAAGACAGAGCTCCCTGAAGCTCACCAGCTCAGAGCCTGGAGTGCTTCAGGCTGAAGTCAGACTCTGAGAAGACTGGGAAGAGTATAATTTGGGCCCCCGGAAAAAGACAGTATCTGGCTGGGCCTGGCTTAGGGGACTATTCTGGCCTGTCCTCTGAGCACTACAGAATTGCCCTCGATGGGATCGGCCCTTTAAATTCCAGAAAAGGCCTCTTTCGGGGGCCCTGAAAGCCCATGGGGGGTCCCTCTCTCTCCCTCTCCCCTTCCCCCGTGGCTCATCTTATCTGAACAACATGGCACGGCCTGGGTAGAGCGGGGACCATGTCTGGGAAATTTCCAGGGGCTCTGCCAGCTGTTAAACAGCCCCCACGCACCCTCCCTGGAGTCAGCCCATTTCAACCACCTTCCTGGCCTCATCAGAACCTGTTGTCCAGACACAGGGGTTCGGCCCAGTGGGAAGAGGGCTGTCCCACATGTCTGAGGTCTTGTCGGTCCAGCCTGGCCCCTTGGCTGGACCTGGGCCGATCAGCAGAACTTGTGTGTCCAGTCCTGGGCAGAGGCCGCAGCGGAGCAAACAGAAGCCACAGGATGCTTTTTCTTTATTAATTTAGGTTTTACGCCCCACCAACTTCTCACAAGGATCTGAGGCCCCTCGGGGAGTACCAAGTGCCCAGCGCACGTTTCTAGAAGGAGGTGGCAGAACCATCCAAAGCCAGGGCTCTCCCTGGGGCGAGCTGGGGCGAGCATTCTCCGGAAGGCACAGGCCAGCCAGAGCCAGGTCCCCTCCCTTCACGGTTTACCCAGCCTCTGGGCTTTGAGGGCATCCGCTACTTTGCATGTCATTAGCATTTCATTTGCATGTGATGCAAAAGATGGAAAACCCCTCCCCAACAGTGGGCCCCAAGATTACGGTCCTCATGCTTTACTCCCGTATCTGCAGCACCCAGTGGCAGACAGGGGGTCCTGCCCGACATCTGGGCCTCCTACTTAGAGGTAGCAGCTGCTGAAGGTGGCAGCAGCAGCAGATGCAGGCCTTGCAAAAACAAGAGACTTTCACGTGTGACTCAGACACCAAGGACTAAAAGCAAAATTACAGTGTGAAAACCAGAGCCGGCTGAGTCTTCTCCGGGGAAGCCCCTACAGCTCCCTTTCTGCTTCACTCCTTTAAAAAGCCTTGGCACAGCCCAGCACTCTGGAACCCTCCAGGAAAGTGCCAGGCTTTCCCAGCCACGGTGGGCAGGGGCGGTGCAGCCAGGCTAGGCCCCTTGACCCAGGCTTTCTCCTGGGTCTTTGGGTTGAAGCAGACAAAAAGGTAGAAATGGATTTATCCCAGAATGTGTGTTGGGGGCTTCGGGGTCAGTGCAGGCCTCTGAGCAGTTGCTGCCTTCCAGGCTCCAGGATGCTTCAAGTTCATCTTTTCCCAGCCTGGATCTTTCCTTCCATTCCAACCTGCGAGCCCTCCCATAGCCTTTCAATCAGCTTCTAATCTGGAGCTCCCCATTGTGGTGCAGCAGAAATTAATCTGACTAGTAATCACGAGGTGCTGGGTTTGAGTGGGTTAAGGCTCTGGCGTTGCCATGAGCTGTAAACTCCTAGTCTACCTAAAATCACCAAAGCTGGATATTTTTTTTTTTTAAAGGTCCGCTCCTGCTGTATATGAAGGTTCCCAGGCTAGGGGTCGAACGGCTACACCGCAGCCACAGCAATGCCAAATCCAAGCCACCTCTGTGACCTACACCACAGCTCATGGCAATGCCAGATCCTTAACCCACTGAGCGAGGCCAGGGATCGAACCCGCATCCTCATGGATGCTAGTTGGATTCGTTTCCGCTGAGCCACAATGGGAACTCCCCCAAAGCTGACTTCTGTTGCTTGGAAGTAGCGATTCCAACTGGCACGTGATGGCAGGATTCACCGAAGCCCCTGACAAAGCCCACCCGCAGATCCTAACATGTCCCCAGGGATTTCTGCCACCCCCCCACGCCCTCACCCCCCGCCCCAAGAGACCAGCCTGGCTCGCAGTCCTGCTCCTGAGAGCTACCAGGAGCCTGATCTCAGAAAGGATCTTCTCTCTGAGCGTCTAGTTCCCTCACTTGTAAAATGAAGCTGCTCAGCAGGAAACGTAGCAGGTAGCACTGGGATAAAGCTTACATGAGCAAAGGGCCGGCTGACAGCAAACTTGTTTCCTTTTATTGTCATGTGTCTTTGCAATCATACTGACTTCTTTCTGTTAATCCCTCTGATGACATTATTTCATTATTACTTTCTTTTCTTTTCTTTCTTTTTTGGATTTTAGGGCTGTGCCCGCAGCATATGGAGGTTCCCAGGCTAGGGATCAAATAGGGACTAGAGCTACCAGCCACAGCCACAGCAACACCAGATCCGAGCTGCATCTGCAACCCACACCACAGCTCAAGGCAACGCTGGATGGTTAACCCACTGAGCAAGGCCAGGGATCAAACTTGCAACCTCATGGTTCCTAGTCGGATTCACTAACCGCTGCACCACTGCAGGAACTCCTCATTATTACTTTCAATGTTAGTAGCAAGAATAGCCTGGCGCACACACGCACTCTCCCATGAGGGAGTAAGGTGGCTGTTACTGCTCCCCGCTTTACAGAGAGGGAAACTGAGGACCAGAGAGAGGGACGTAGGGGTGGGCTACTGGGTCAGACTCCCTGGGTTCAGATCCCACCCCCATCACTGTCAAGCTGTGTGACCTTGGGCCGAGTTGCTAGTCCTCTGAGAATCTCTCTTTCTTCCTCTGTAAAATGGGGACACCCACCTCACAGGCTGGGTGTTAGCTGACACCAAGGCTCCTTAGGGCCACACCTGCGGCATGTGGAGGTTCCTGGCCTAGGGGTCGAATCAGAGCTGCAGCTGTCAGCCTACACCACAGCCACAGCAACTCAGGATCCGAGCCATGTCTGACACCGATTCCACAGCTCACAGCAACACCGGATCCTTAACCCGCCAGGGACTGAACTCACATCCTCATGGATACTGGGGTTCGTTACCCCTGGGCCACAAGAGCAACTCCCTCGTTACTCTTTATTTATTTATTTATTTATTTATTTTGTCTTTTTGCCTTATCTAGGGCCGCACCTGTGGCATATGGAGGTTCCCGGGCTAGGGGTCTCACAGGAGCTGTAGCCGCCAGCCTACACCACAGCCACAGCAACATGGGATCTGAGCCGCGTCTGCAACCTACACCACAGCTCATGGCAACGCCGGATCCTTAACCCACTGAGCAAGGCCAGGGATTGAACCCACAACCTCATGGTTCCTAGTCGGATTCGTTAACCACTGGAGCCACGACGGGAACTCCCATTACTCATTTTTTTTGATGCAATAGTGGCTTCGTGGTTATTAAGAAAAGCTCCATGTTTTTAGAAATACATACGAAATTAAGGCATGCAAGCGTGACGTGACATATCTGAGATTTGCTTTAAAACCCTGAATTAAAAGAAAAGGCAGGAAGGAAACTCAAAGGAAGCCCCCGGGCCACACCACAGCAGTGACCCAGTGTCACGGCCACTGCCGTGACAACAATGGATCCTTAACCTACTGAGCCACTGGGGAACTCCTATGGTAAATCTCGATAATGGTAAAATTGGGTCTATGGGTTATAGGTTGGTTCAATATATACAATTCCCTCTACCTTTAAGATTTTTCATAAAAAAAAAAAAAAGACCACCTGCGTCATAGAGCTGTTGGGGGGCTGCATCCGTGCGCCCACAGGAGGCAGGCAGTAAACACCAGGTGACATTGCTCCTGTCATTATTGTTGTTAGCATCCTGCCAGCCCGAGCAACTGAGCCAGGGAGAGCGGGGCCACATGGCCCCTGTCCACTCTCAGGACAGCCCTCACTGTGGGGCCTCACCCGCTGTGTGCCTCGGGTCTGTCACTCACACTGAAGGTGCGGCTCGAACCGAGGCCCTGGAAAAACTGGAGCTTCCCAGCCTCCCCCGCAGCCTGACACCCCTATAAGGCCCCATCTGAATGACTCCGTTCTAGAAGACCTTCTCCTGGGGCTCAGTTGAACCTGCATGTCCGGCTGCCAGGCCTGCTGCAGAGCCCAGGGAAGAACCGGGTCCCAGCTCCTTGCTAACAGCAGGAGGTGACTTCTGCCAGGGAGACCCAGCGACTGTCCTCAGGGAGCAGCTGAGGAGGCAGGCAGGGACACACCTCCTTCCTGCTTCCCGCCTCCGCAGGTCAGACACAAGCCTCCTCTGGAGTCGGCCACCAGGGGGCGCTGTGCCCAGGCCCGGCTGCCGCCTGGCCGGATCTCCACGCTGCAGGACCCGGTGAAGGGAGGGAGGCCCTGGAAGGAGCCGGCGTCACCCGGACAGTGAGGGACCGAACTGCATGGGATGCAGCAAGTTCCCCAGACCGACCCCACCCCCAAGACGTCTATTTCCACCTGAATTTTAATTTACTTACTTTTATTATTTATTTTTTGTCTTTTTAGGGCCTCACCCACGCATATGGAGGTTCCCAGGCTAGGGGTCCAATTGGAGCTGTAGCCGCTGGCCTACGCCACAGCCACAGCAATGTGGGATCCTAGCCACGTCTGTGACCTACACCACAGCTCACGGCAACACCAGATCCTTAACTCATTGTGCAAGGCCAGGGATCGAACCCACATCCTCATGGATGCTAGTCAGGTTCGTTAACCACGGAGCCATGACAGGAACTCCTTCTCTACCTGCATTTTGAAAATAACATTCAATGGGAGTTCCCATTGTGGCGAAGCAAAAACCAGTTTCACTAGGAACCATGGGTTGTGGTGTGATCCCTGGCCTCACTCAGTGGGCTGAGGATCCGGCGTTGCCGTGAGCTGTGGTGTAGGTTACAGACGTGACTCGGATCTAGATTTGCTGTGGCTCTGGCGTAGGCCGGCAGCTGTAGCTCCGACTGGACCTCTAGCCTGGGAACCTCCATATGCTGCAAGCGCAGCCCTAAAAAGCACACACACACACACAAAATGAAAATAAAATTAGTTTGTCTTTTATGACAAAAGCACCTTATGCTCAATGTAATCAATGGGTGCTTTGGAGTTCTATTTCGTTTCATGCTTTCCTGAGCCTGGGGAAGAGGATCCGCAATTCTTTGGCTGTGGAGAGAGGAAGGAGCTCCAGCGGCCTGTGACACCTGCCTGTCTGGGCCTCACTGTCGCCTGTCCGCACGCTTGGGAGTCCTGGCGATCTTCCGAGTCTCTCAGTGCTCCGGGCTGGTCCAGGGAAGATAAGACAGGGGGAATCACCTCCCAGTCTCTGCTCCAGAGGCCCCCCTCCCTGCCCCCCATCTCATTTGCCCCCCAGGACACCTCTGGCCTCTCCTCCAGGCCCTGCCTTAATCACCCTGGTCCTTCTCTCTGAGGCCTGCACAACTAGGCTCTGCCGGCTGGGCCGTGGACTTACACGAGGCCCTCGTCCATACAGTGGGACTCTAACCTCCCCGCAAGGCTGCCCCATTTTCCGGGGCTCTGGCACCAGCAGGGAACAAGACAGGCCCGGTCCTCCCTGTGCCGGCAACACGGCTCAGCTCCCGGACTGACCTGCAAGCCGCTGCCCCAGGCACCTTCGGGACTTTCTGTGGGTATAAAGGAAAAGCCAAGACGAGCATTTCCCACGCTGGGGTGCGGGCTGCTGTGCATCTGTCTCGGGTATAGGTCCCAGCCACCCAAGGGGTTTTAAGTGCTTTCCCCCAGCAGATCTGAATCTTGTCTTCAAACAAAAAATGAAAAGTTAGAGCTCAGCCACAAAGGCATGAGTAGTTCAGGAACCAGCCAGGTCCCACCCCCTACTATTTTGTCGGGGGAGGAGCTGGGGCCAAAAGCCTGGGGATTTCTGTCTCTCCCAAGTTGGGGTCCTGGGAACGGGCCGAACAACAGCAGGTCAGGAGCACCACTCTGGCTCCAAGGCAGAGGTAGGAATTCATGCTAATCTCTGAGAGTGCTGCTGTCCTGCCCGCCCCCAAACCACCTGCCAAGCACTGGCCCCACAGTCAGGATGAAAGGGCCAGCCCCAGCCCAGCCCAAGTCCAAGGCCAAGAACCCACTGCAGTGGGCTGGCAGTTCGGTCCCAATGTGCTGCAATTGCAAAAAAAATAAAACAAAAACAAAAATAAACCCTCAGCCAAAGGGGCTGTGAATTTCAGAAGGGGAGTTTTGAGCCTAGACCTAGCCCCACAGTGAATCAGGATGAGCCGAGCCCCCCCACCCCAACCTTTCCACATCCCTCATCCTGCCAGGCTCTGCCTTGTGACCACTGTCCCAGAACACAACAGGCCCTGGCTTGTTTAGGGTCAGTGGGCTCAGCTGTACTGGAAGCTCCCCCCTCCAGCGGTGGGGGCAGCCCCGAGAGGTGACAATGAATGCTGAAGGGGAGGAGATAAGGGTGGGTCCTGGCACCAGGGGTCTTGTAGGCACAGGGCGAGAGAGGAACCAAAGCCCCACCTAGACTAAAAAAAAAAGAGTTTCCAGTTCAAAGGGGTGCTTCTCCCCCTGGTGCTGGCCTCAGAGCTGGGCCTCCCCAGAGGGTGCCTCGGGCCTGCTGGGGATAGGGACACATGGGGACGGGGATGCAGGGGAAGTTGCTTTTAAACTCTCCCCCCACCTCCTGCTTCAGCATCTTCCAAAACCACGGGCCGAGAGGGGAATGGAGAGGAGGGAAGGAAAGGAGAGAAGTTCCAAAATTATGAAAAGACAAAGCTTGGCCAGAAGGGGAAACCCTTAAGATGTCAGTAATAATAGAGCAGTGAGCAAAAAGTAAAAACGGCAAAGGTGACAAGGCAAACCGCAGTTGTCAGCAGAGGCCCCCCCGCAATGACCAAGAGGTACAGAGACGCACTTTCTCTGCTCCAGAGAAAGTCTCTGGGTCCGGGGAGCGAGCCGCCGCCCCTGGCTCCAGAGGCTGGAGGCTTGAGAAGGGGAGTTTTGAGCCTGGACCTCTCAAAGAGCTCCCCGGCGCTCCATCGCCAGGAAACAGAGGCTTGTCCTCCCCAGATGAGGCAGAGCTCGGATGCCCCATCTTTGGGACAGTGTCTTGGAGGCACCTTCCAGAAGGAGGGCTCCTGAGGGCACCGACCTGTCTATCAAGCATCCAGGAGAAGCTGCGAGCCACCCCAGCCCCGCCCCAGTCAGAAGCCCAGAGCCCTGGAGGCTGTGGCTTTGTGCCCTGGTGACAATAAGACAATAAGACCATCTCCCCTGATGGGGTCTGAGTATTTCTGTGCCGAAGGAGGCCAGGGGGCCTCCCACCCAAGAGGGCTTCCTCCCCACCACTGTTCTCGGACCAGGTCGGGGGTTGGGGGGGGTCTCTGTGGGCTGCAGACCTACAGTTAATTTGGAGCCCCGAGACCAGGGTTTGAGCTGTGTGACCTTGGGCGAGTCACTTCCTCTCTCTGAGCCGCAGTTTCCTCATCTGTTAAAATGGGGTTAAAATTAGATCTACCCCGCCAGGCTGCCATGAGGATCAGATGAGATAACCAAGGAGAAGGGGTTTTGTAAACAGTGAAGTGCAGCGTCTAGATTCTGGAATCCAATGTATATTTACTGGCCATCTGCTCTCTGCCAGGGCCTGGCTCAGCCCAGGGCACACAGTCGGGAGCAAGACAGAGAAGTCCATGGAGTTCCCGTCGTGGCGCAGTGGTTAACGAATCCGACTAAGAACCATGAGGTTGCGGGTTCGATCCCTGGCCTTGCTCAGTGGGTTAACGATCCGGCGTTGCCGTGAGCTGTGGTGTAGGTCGCAGACGTGGCTCAGCTCCTGCGTTGCTGTGGCTGCGGCATAGGCCAGTGGCTACAGCTCCGATTAGACCCCTAGCCTGGGAACCTCCACATGCCGTGGGTGTGGCCCTAAAATGACAAAAGGCAAAAAAAAAGAGAAGTCCAGCCAGGACAAAAGAGACATGGGGAGTGAGCAGGACACCTGAGGCCCACAGCCCCAGGCCACCCAGGGAGACTGTGTCGGGAACAGCTCAGGAACAGCTCACAGCTCCTATTCCTTGTCCCTGGAGATTGTCTGGGTTGGCCCAGCTCCCGCAGCAGCGTCACCACGAAGGCCGACGCTGCCAGCGCAGAACTCTGGCTACTTCCAGGACCCCCACCCCCCGCCCCCACCGTGGAGATTACTCAGCTGGAGGAAGCAGGGCTATAATTTGTAATCGGAGTCACCCAGCAACGTTTCCACAAATTAGTCAGAGAAATCTCTCCGCGAGAGGTGGCTTCCAGCCTGAGCAAGGCGGGTGGCAGTGGGGGTGTCTCTGACCCCTTCCTGCCCACTGATGGGTCATTGCCCTGCTCCCGTTGGCAGCTGGCTCCCTGGAGAGGCTGTATACCTGTGGGGCAGCAGCATCGAGAGTCAGACCGTCCTGAGTTTAAACCTTCACTCGGCCTCTCACCAGCTGTGTGACCTTGGGCAAGGAACTTGACCTTCTCAGATTTGCTTTCCCAGTAATAGCATTTTTTTTTTGGTCTTTTTGCCTTTTCTAGGGCTGCAACTGAAGCATGTGGAGGGTCCCAGGCTAGGGGTCCAATCGGAGCTGTAGCCGCCGGCCTACACCACAGCCACAGCAACGCCAGATCCGAGCCGTGTCTGCAATCTACACCACAGCTCATGGCAATGCTGGATCCTTAACCCACTTAGTGAGGCCAGGGATCGAACCTGCAACCTCATGGTTCCTAGTCAGATTCGTTAACCACTGAGCCATGACGGGAACCCCAAGCAACAGTAGTTTAAACATCATTAGGCTGTTGTGGAGACTAAACGAGGTGATTGATGTACAGACCCTTGAGTGGTACTAGGCCAGCCGTAGGTACGTTTATCAATCGATACTGATCTATTTAGCAAAAACATGGTACTTACTATAGACCCCGAATAATAGCTTACTTAATCCTCACAAGAACCCAAAGAGAGAGGTATTATTATCATTCCATCTGAGGGAGAAAAATGAAGCACAGAGAGGTTAAGTGACTCATCCAAAGTCACAGAGCTCCCAAGCAGCAGAGCCAGTATTGAAACCCAGACTCTCTCCTCTCTTGCTTCTCCCCCTCCTGCCACCAATTTCTGTCCTCCCTGACCCCAGCAAGGCCTAAGGAGGGGGCTTGGGCACAGAACAGGCTCAGGGTCCTTGTCAGCCACTGCGCTAAATTGCCACCTCAAAAAGACGACATTGTGGTTATCAGCTCCCTTGAGATCAGACTTTTCCACCAACACCCTCTCCCCTCCAGGCTCCAGCCTCGGTTTTGGAGCCAGAAGTGTCCCAGCTTTTGCCCTTACGCTCAGACACCTGAGGCGGGCTCCGATGGGCCAGTGAGGGCAGGCAGGCCCACACTGGAAGTACAAGGGACTGCCCATGGTCTTGGCGGAACCTCAAGCATAGAAACCCCCTCAGTGGCTTCCCTCCCTTGGAAGCCCCCAGCCTCTGCTCGTATACCTCCGGTGACAGGGTGCTCGCTGCCTCTGTCGGAGGCCTGGGCCGGCCACACTTGGCCGGCTCTGTCTGGTAGCCGTGCTTCCTCAAGCTGAGATGAAATCTCTCCGTGTAATTTCCTCCCATTAGTCCTGTCTCTGCCCTTGGGCCCCGAGGGCCAGCTGGCTCCCTGCAGCCTGCGGACATCTGGAGATGGCCGGCTCTTGGCAGGAGGCGTGTCCACTCAGGCTGAACACACGGTGGCCTCGGCCTGGCCTCAGGAGGCAGGGTTCCTGGTGCCTCCCCAGCCCTGGTCCCAGTTCTCCACCCACAACTAGCCAGGATTGCAGGGACAGCAATCCTGCGCCCTGCCCTGCTGGCTGGGATCAATAACAATAACTGACACCGTCGCCACTTAGCAAGAACTTACTCCGCACTTGACATCATGCAAAGTATTTCCTAAGCAAGGACTCATCTTTCCAGCTCTTGAAACGGTATTATTACTGCTCCCACTTAACAGAGGTGGAACCAAAGGCTTCAAGGAGGAGGTGATTTACCCAAGGTCCCACCCACGGTGAGTAAGTGGAGAAGCCCCAGTTCACACATGGGCTGTGAGCCCCAAGTCCCCACTCTTGACACCGGACAACACAGACAACAGTGAAGGGACAGGAGACTCACTCACGGGAAATGGGGAACAGCTCAGGAGACGCTGAGGGACTCGCAATCCAAATGCAACAGGAGTGTAAAAAGGAGAGAGGTCCCTGTGGACCCGAGTGGGTGGGAAGACTTCCTGGATGAGGGAGAGAGCAGAGATGACCCTTGAGAAAACCAAGCATCTCAGACGCTGTAAGTTCCCAGCTAACAAGGCAATGGGAAGAGTCACTGGGGATTTGAGAAACCGAGTTGAGTGGGACTTTCACACAACAGCTCCATCCCACGGGCCGCAGGCATTTATTAAGCACCAAAGTATGCTTGGACCATGTTAGCACTTAGCAAGGACACGGATGAAGTGTCCTCGATCCCAAGAAGCCAAGAATCCAGTAGGGCTAGAGTGAAGCCTGGTTAGAGCTCCGAAGATCAGTTTAGGGTGCCCTTACTGCAAATCTCCTCCATGTTGGGGGCACAAATTAGAAGTTTTGGGTAAACAGTGCCCCTCCCTGCCTCCTGAAATCAGGAATACCAGCATTCCTCCAAAGATGTTCTTTCCCCCCCTTTTTTTTTAGGGCTGCACGTGCGGCATATGGAAGTTCCCAGGCTAGGGACTGAACCAGGGCTACAGCCGCTGGCCTACATCACAGCCACAGCAACGCAAGATCCAAGCCACGTCTGTGACCTACACCACAGCTCATGGTAACACGGGATCCTTAACCCAATGAGCAAGGCCCAGGATTGAACGCGCATCTTCCCAGATCCTAGATGGATTCGTTAACCACTGAGCCTCAAAGGGAACTCCCCCAAAGACTTTCAAGGGAGTCATGTTCTTTGGAAAATCATACATGGAAGCACAGTTATCTGGTCAAATAAGTTTGGGAGGCACTGGACGGAAGAAGACCAGACCAGATTTTCTGATGCAGGACTTCTCAGAGAATTTACCGGCTGTGTACATTGGGACTGGCTGTGACTCCAGGACCTGGTACACGTCCTGTTTAATCCTCCCTGCCTCCCAGGTCCTGTGGCTCTTCCCCCATCCCTGGCTGCTAGAAATAAGGGGGGGCACTCTGCATGGGGGACTGCGCCAGGAAAGCCTTGAAGCCCAGTGCAAGGTGGTGGATTATGCACACGGGAGGCTGTCTGACCTAGGAGAGGGGGCAAACAGGCAGAGCCAGTGTCTGCGAAGAGGGTCCTTGGGCAAAATTATCCCAGTTGGTGGGAGGTGAGGGGACTGTAGGAACTGGGACATGAAGATGTGCCATTCCAGGCGAGGCTCCAAAGACAGCCAGACTCTCCCCCAGTGTCCTGCTCGCCTAGGCCCAGAGACCCTACAGGGTCAAAGTTCATCACAACGCAGTGTGGGCTAATGCCCCACCTGAGGAAGGCTCTGTCCTCCTAAATTCTACTTGTGTCCTAGGTTCGAACTTCTTCCACCAGGAAGCCCTGTCAAAAATGACATGCACACAACAGCCATGTTTCTGGACCCCTGGCTCCTGGAAACTCTATTGGCCTGATGTCCTCCGCAAGATGGCCAGTTCCTTGGAAGCGGGCACTGGGCTTGGCTACTTCCTCCCTGGATTCTAAATGATCACTGCAGGGAATGAGTCACCACCCGTCCGTCCGTCCATCCATTAGCATGTCATCCACCCCAAAATTTCTGACCGCTGCAGTTTGCCGGCTCTGTGTCAGACCCTAGCAATAAACAGCAAAACCCTGACAGCCCTGCCTCAAAAAGAGACAGCGAACGGCACTTTCCTAGTAAGACATTCGTACATCAATGTGTCCGGGGCTCTTCCCCCACCCCAAATAAGGGCAAATGTGGGCATACTCCTCTGTGAAGCTGCAGGCGACTCTCATGTGGACACTGCCCCCCCACTTCCTGCTGCATTTGGGGTGCCCCTTCTCCCTCACCTCTGGACTTGTTGCCACGGGCCCCTCATTGCATTACCTGAATCTAGGTGAGCGGCGCTGGATCAAGAGGAGGCAGTTCACCAGCAGGCCAGGGGTGGGGCAGGGTCTGGGACACAGGCCTCCCACTGCTGAGCTCTTGGGACACCATTGCGCCCTGGTGGCACAGCGCTTGGCACACAGAAGCCACGCACAGCTTGCCTTTGCTGCCGAATGTTGGTGCCTCTGACTCCAGAACACTTCCTGGGGAAAACCCTAGGCTATTTATTCCTCCTGGTGAGCGAATCTCAAGCCCATTCACCTAGAACAGCAGCTGGGACCCTGTGGAAAATCAGCCCTGGGAAATTGTCATGACAAGCCCTTTGAACCTGCGGGCAGTGCTCTTTCTAATCTCGCCCCTCAAGCCAATTTGGCCAAACTTCCTTGGGGTTTCATCGGGAAAAACTTTGAGCTTTATTACTAAATTTCTTTTTTAAGAGCAGTTCTTGGTGATTGCCTTAATCCTGGGGGGGGGGGAGTGTCAGGAGAAGAACACACAGACGATTATAAAGAAGGAAGAAGTGACCCCAAATCCTTCTTGCTTCATTCTAGAGGCAGCTGCTGGAGCAGTCACAGTCCAGCAGTTGTGTCTTTGCCGTTCTAGAGGCCACAGCCCCCCACCTACATGCACACAGACACACAGGCACAGACATACAGTGAAACTACACAGTCTTCAGAGATCAAATTGTGTTTCTAGTAACAAACCACAGTCTGCCTCTAGGACGTGTGACCAGGCTTTGCCCTGAGAGAGAAACTTCCATGGGAAGCGCTCCTGCCTGGAGCTGGCAGCCTGGCCTCCAAGCAGCATTCAGCAAGCCCCAACAGGATGCCGGGCGGCTGGCACGCGGCAAGAGGGCCACTTGAAACCTCTACCCGTAGTAATTTACAAAATCCATCTGGGGCTGCTTTGAGCTGTTTTCTGAAGATGCCAGCCACATCGCAAGGGTCTCCAGTTAGAAAAGGTCAGAGAGTTCACGTGGGCCTTTCATGTTAAAGGAACTTGAAAGAAAAGGAAAGGAAGGGAAATGTATATTTTGAGCCTTAGTTGTGATTAAGTGGGCTCAGGCCATGAGAACATTTAGATGATTTACATGACGTTACATGAAGAGCCAATTAGCCTAACAACTTCCGAAAAATATCTAGCTCAAGAGCATCCATTTATTAGGGTGTTGGAATGTGCTAAGCTCTTTTCCAGGATACATGATTCCTCTCAGCCTTGTTCCCACAGTGCCAGGCAAGGTCTGGGGTGATACTCCTTTTACCCACGAGGAAGCTGAGGATCAGAGAGGGTCAGTGATTTGTCTGGGGTCTGCCAGCTAATAAATGACAGGACGGGGATGGAACCCAAGTTGGTCTAAATCGAAACCTGGAGCTCTCTTGTTCTGATCCTTAACCTGTAAGAGCTGTGTTCAGCATGGGAGGACAGTGCGGTCTACCTGGTTCATTTGCATGAAGACGAAGCCTCATTAAATCCAGCTCTGACCTGGGCTGCCCGAGTCCAGAAGATTCTGGGGCCTCTCTGTGGCTGGTGCTGGTCCCCAAATTCCCTGGTCACCTCCAGCTGGGGAAGCCACAACAGATCCCACTTACCATCCCTTAGTAGGGCCCCAGGGCCTATTGCCTCTGTTTGGGATCTGAGTTAGTGCCCAAAGTGGGCAGTCTAGGGTGGGCCCAGGAGAGAGATGGTACAGGCTGAGGTCTGTCCGATTCAAGGGAGAGGCTCTGGACTCTCTCACCCAGCAAAAGGCTTGAGCCACCCTATACAGACCAGCCAGGGAGATTCCTCCTGGTGGCCCCTGTATGCAACGTGAGCCACCCAGAAATTTAGGACCCTGTTACTGACAGCTCCATCAAGAGCATTTGTCTGCAAAGACCACAAAGTAGATAAGGACACCCCCTGAATTTTAGATGTCATAAGGGAACACTAGAGAGCGGTAGTTAGGGTAGCTCAGGAGTCAGGCTGCCTGGGTTTGGAGTATTAGCACTGTCTCTTCCAAGCTGTAAGGCCTGCGGGACTTATTCAACTTCTCTGGGCTTCGGTTTCCTCATTCATAAACGGGGGGGATAGTCCCCATGTCAGAGGATCGGCATGCTGATTAAGATAATGTGGTGAAGCTGTTGACACGATGCCTGACGCATAGCAATCACTCAGTCATATGAAGTCACTGGATGGATGATGATGATGATGATGATGATGATGATGATGATGATGATGGAATCAGTGAGGACCAGACAAGGGGCTGCTGCAGAGCTGGATCCCTTTTGGGGATAAGCTGGAGTACCTTTCCCTCTTTATCTCTCCAACCCCCACAGAGCCTTCCAGGCCCAGATAAAGTCCGCTTTGTTCAGGAAACCAGCCTGGGAGTTCCCTTGTGGAGCATCAGGTTAAGGATCTGGCATTGTCAGCAGCGGCTCCAGCTGCCGCTGTGGTGTAGATTGGATCCCTGATCCCTGGCCTGGGAATTTCCATAGGCCCACGGGAGTGGCAAAAAAAAAAAAAAAAAAAAGCCAGCCTGATCACTCCAGCTACATTGATCTCCCCATGAACAGCTCTTTCTGCTAATAGTCTGTAGAACTTAGCTCCTCCCAAGCGCTCAGCCCCTCCCTTCTCTAAGATCTGAATCCGAGGTTAGGTACAGGATAGATGCTCCCTGCGCAGGGCCTTCAGGCTGAGTCCAGTGTGGCTGCAGATGTCTGAGACTCAGGTTCACTGTCCCTACTTTGCCTCACCTCACACCCCTGTGCTCCCGACTCACCCACCCCCTCCCCTGGTTCCACCCAGCAGGGCCATGATCCCCCAGGGCAGCGGGTCTCAGACTTCGGGATATCACAGCCCTATAAAATGTCCAGCGAAATTTGGGGTGGGAGAGCAAACAAGGGGTGGCCAAGCTTTTCTTTTGCCACATAAGGATATTTTTAAAAATCAATTCTCATCATCATTTCAGTAAAGAAAGTGTTTTCACACCAATAGAGCAGAAGGTTCATAGTCTCTGATTAAAAGCTAATACTTTCAGCTGAAAAACATTTGGCCTTATTGAGAGAAACAAACCAATCACCTTGCTATTGCCCTGATTTCTCTCATTCCTCCACGGAGAAAACTTCAATCTCTGCTGGCCTGTGTCCACTGGGACCGCACGGGCGGGTGGACCTTTGTCCTGGAGGAGGCTCCGGATAAGCCGGGGTCACCCTCAAGCAGAGGTGGACTTCCAGAGCCTTTGGGTTAGGCAGATTCGGATTTCCGTTCAGCTCCCCAGAGGAGGCTCATCCCAAAGCCAGACCCTCCAACCTCAGGGGCAGAGGAGGTGGGGGAAGGGCTAGTGGGCCCTTCCTCCTGGGTCCTCTCCCCTCCCAGTTGGGCCAAGTCCAGCTAGAACACCCCTTCCCCGACCCCTGCCGTGTCCCACCCCGCAACACGCAGACTCTAGAGCGGCTGAGTGAGACCAAGCAGCAAGTTCACCCCCAGGAAAGAGGCCGGGGGAGACCTAACGGGCGGGGTCTTGCCCACTTCTAAATCACCAAGCTGAGTGCTAGTACCCAACAGCCCCCCAGCCTCCGGAAGGGAGGATAAGTGGGCACTCCAGCCCCTGAGGTGGGGGGCGAATAGAGATAGAATCTGAATGCAGAGAAGGGCGGCCCTGGCTCTTTGATCCGCAGCCAGCGCGGCTGGGCCTGGACCCGCAGGGGCGGCGCAGCCCTCTTCCGGCCAGGCTTTGCGCGGCTGCAGGAGTCCTGTGGGAATGAACAGGACAAGCGTCCAAGACTCTCTCCCCTGCTAAACACCCTCTGCCCCAGCTGCTCTCGGGAGACGTGGGAAAGTCTGCGCTGAATCCAGCACAGAAACCTGCTGGGGTCTGCGGTTTACTCACTGTGATCCCAAAGGGCCAGGATCGTTCCTAGATGCCAGAAGTGAAGTGTGCTGAGGAGACCCGTGTGGACATAACTCAAGGTGCCTGATAGTGCTATGGAAGTTGGTGCAGGTTCCTGCGCTCCTCTGGCTACGGACCCCGCAACCTAGATCGTGCGAGGGCCCGCCTGTGCCCCGCTGAGTCGGTCGGCTCTGCGGGAATGCGACTTCCTTGTTGAATGGCTTGGGACCACCGACCCTCTTCAGAATCCCGTGGCCAGTGTAGCTCGGGCTCCAGGCATGGAACTCGGGAGAGTCGTCGTGGCGGGGGTGGGGATACGGCTGGAGGAACTGACTGGGATTGGGCGGGATACTTGCTCTTGAGCCTCTTGGCTGTGTTCGCGCCTCGAAGCCGCCACATGGCTGAGGGACCCATCACGGATGTGTGAGATGAGGAGCCCCACATGCAACAAGCACTCAATAAATCTGTGAGGGGAATATATGCTTGCGTTCGTGCAGTATGCAGGAGACCTGGAAGGAGGTCGCAGATTGGCAAAGGACTGGAAGATGAGCCCGAGTTTTGAGGAGTCCTGGTGTTCGAGCACGGCCTCGAGCAACCCCCAAGCTCCAGAATGCCCCCAGTTCCAAGCCGGACATACTGGAACCGGGGCATTGATTCAGTTCACAGCTTGGCTCCCTTTCCAAGGCACCCTCAAGCCCCAGGGGCCTAGGGGACCCACGCCACCTGGGGCTGGTGGGGAAACGTGGGCGCGGTAAGAGATTCCCTTGTTGAAGAAGCAGGGTCAAGAATCTTCGTCAGAGTCCCCGCACCTCAGGAGAAGCGTGTTGCTTTCCAGGCCACTCGGACTCCTCACTAGCATTACGCCTGGTAGAGCGAGCCCTTTAAGACTATGCGCGCTGGGCGCGTCCTGGCCTCTCCCGGGAGAGGAGGGGGCGGGACTCTTTGGCTCCGCCCACCGCCAGGCCCGCCCCCGGCGTCCCCGCCCCGCCCCCGGCACTCCGCCGGCGGCGCCTTTGATGTTCGGACCCGCCAGCTCCCTGAGAGGCTCAGCCCGGCGCCCGCGCCCCGCGCCCGCAGCCCGCCCAGGCGGAGTCAGCCCGCGCTCCGCCCGCCGCGCTCCGGGCTCGGAGGTCCGGTCTCCGGGCTCGCCGCCTCCCGGGCCGGCTCCGCGCCCCCGCACCCCCGCGCCCCCGCGCGCGGAGCGCACCATGCCTCAGCTGGACTCGGGCGGGGGCGGCGCGGGCGGCGGCGACGACCTCGGCGCGCCTGACGAGCTGCTGGCCTTCCAGGACGAGGGCGAGGAGCAGGACGACAAGAGCCGCGACAGCGCCGTGGGCCCCGAGCGCGACCTGGCCGAGCTCAAGTCGTCGCTGGTCAATGAGTCCGAGGGCGCGGCCGGCGACGCGGGGGTCCCGGGGCCGGGCGCCAGGGCCCGCGGCGAGGCCGAGGTCGGGGCCGAGGTGAGCGCCAGCCCGCGCCCCGCCGCTCCCCCGCGGCCGCCGCCCCCACGGCCGCCCCTGGCGCCGGGCTCGCGCCGTCCTGCCCCTCCCTCCCCCGACCCTCGGGGATCTCCTCCCGTCCCACCCCTCCTGGCCCGGGTCTCGAGCCCCCAGGTTTCCCAGCCCGCTCAGGGCCTCTCTGGATCTCCCCGCAGGCTCTTGGGCGGGAACACACTTCGCAGAGACTTTTCCCCGACAAACTTCCAGAGTCTCTGGAAGACGGTGAGTTTCGGCCCGGCGCCCCTCCTCCCGCTAAGGCCCGGCCTCGGTGGGAGAGCTGGGCCGCAGAGGGCGGGGGGCAGCCGAGGGGGTGCCCCCCCCCCCCGTGCAGCTCCAGGAGGCGGTAAAACCGAGTGGGTGGGGGAGTGGGGGGCGGGTTTCCCGGGCGCCGCCGGGCTCGAGTCACTTCCGGTGCCCTGACCTTTATAGGAGTAAACAGACCCCCGCCATCTCCGCCTCCCCTCCTGCCCAGGTGACTAGACTAATCCCCCGTCTAGAGGAGAAAGCGTTGGCCCAGGTTTCTTGGCCGGAGGGCCGGGTTGGGGGGTCGAGTCGGGGAGACCCGAACTCGCAGTATTTCGCCAAAGCTTGGCCTTGCGGGCACCCCCCGCCCTTCAGGTCACGAACTTGAAGGGGACCCCTTGGCAATTCTGATTCTCTTCTGGAGCGAGCAGACCGCCTTCAGCCCCGGCTGCCCTGGCTGGCGCGTCTGACCAGCTGTGGTTTTTCCAGGCCTGAAGGCCCCGGAGTGCGCCAGCGGCATGTACAAAGACACCGTCTACTCCGCCTTCAATCTGCTCATGCACTACCCACCCCCCTCGGGAGCAGGGCAGCACCCCCAGCCGCAGCCCCCGCTGGTAAGTGGCCCCTGCCTGCCTTGTGCCTGCCACCTCCTTGATTAGGTATTTGAAGCATGGGCAAGAAGTCAGCCTCCTGGAACAAAATAGATACAGGAGAGCTGTGTTCTTGTCTCTCTCCCCATACCCACCCAGTGGATCGGAACCAGAACTTTCCTGAAGGAAGGAGGGCCCAGGGGCACCGCTCTTGCCTCCAGCTGTTGGGCTTTTGCCTTCCCAGCTTGCTCACCAGCAGGTGCAGGCGCTGTGGTCCTGGTGTTAGTTGATGGCTGGGGTGGAGCCTTCTCTGAGAGCTTCGAAGCTGAGACCACCTATCTGTCCTAAGGGTGGTGCACGGGGCATGGTCAGAGCTGTGAGCTTTGCAGTTAGCCTTCGCCCACCAGGCCCCAGGCCTTGGTGTTTGGAGGGATGGGCAGAGAAACTGGTCTGCTTCGGGTCTCCTGGTCGTGAGGGAGAAACACTCTCCAACATGTTCCACTCGCTCTGTGCTCACTGGCGTGGATGCGCTCCTGCCAGAGAAAGAAGCCAAACACAGTGTGTGGAAAGTGGGCTTTTATGAAGCTGGCTTGGGATCAAACCCGCCAGGAAGGGTTTGCAGAAGTGTTTCAAATCAGTAGTGTCAGTAAAGGGCCTGTTGAATGAATTTGCAAATTAAATGTCGAAGTACCCAGTGCTTTGGGAAGAGCCCGTGATCAGCACAAACCATGCCTTTCTGCCCACTGGTGCAGATGACCTAAAGTGTGAAGAGGCTGTTTTGCGTGCTTTGGAGCAGTAAGGCTGCTCTCACAAAGAATTCAGATAAGTGTTGCAGTACATGCACGGTTGGCCCAAGTCGGGGGTGAGGCGAGAGTTTCTGGAGTCCGTGAAAGGTTTGGGAACTGTCGTGGGCAGGTGTTGGTTGCAAATGCAGACCCAGTGCAGGTTGAGCCGGCAGTGGGAGTCTCCCGTGGCTAGTGGTGCGGGTCCCCCAGAGGGCTGAGAGGGACTGCCATGCTCTTTGAAGAGTGAGGAGGGTTGGCTCTGAAAGCTGTTTCAGGCTGAAGCTGGTGGGACATGAGAAAATAAGGCCTCTCGGAGTTCCCCTGGTGGCTCAGTGGTTAAAGAATCCGACTAGAAACCGTGAGGTTGCGGGTTTGATCCCTGACCTCGCTCAGTGGGTTAAGGATCTGGCGTTGCCATGAGCTGTGGTGTAGGTCGGAGACGCGGTTCAGATCTGGCATTGCTGCGGCTGTTGTGTAGGCCTGTGGCTACAGCTCCAATTAGACCCGTAGCCTGGGAACCTCCATATGCCATGGGTGCGGCCCTAGAAAAAGGCAAAAAGACCCCCCCCCCAAAAAAAAAAAAGAAAAATTAAGGCTTCTCTCCGGAAACCTAGAACGGAAAACCTGGTAGACAGCTGACTAGAAATGAGTGCCTCGCCCTTTGCACCCCCTTCCCTCATCTGTAAAGGAAAATGTTGGCCGAATGTTCTTTCTGACTTTGTGCTCTGGGGTGGCTCCATCTGTGAAGCATTCGCTTCCTCCTAAGCCTGTGAGGGAAGGGGCTTGCCTTCTGACCTTCCCCCGGGAGACCTGTCCCCTCCTTGAGCTGATACTTAACAAAGATGCTTCAGGGGCCCCCTACAACAGGTAAAGCCCTGGATTTGGGGCTGAGTGGTGGAACATGACCCACCACTGCCAAACTGCCAGCAAGCGAGTTGCTTAGGGAGCTGGGGTTGCTGTGATGATCATGACTAGATGAAAGGCCTGGGCCCCCAAACAGTTAGTGCCTACAGGTCCCCCCCCCACCTCCTGTCATATATAGGTTCTAGCACATTACACCACAAAATCTCTGGAGGATTTTGGTTAGCTGTACCCTGGTTAATTTGGGATAATGGATATTTTGGACTAATTTTGACAATATTATTCCATATGAGGACTAGTACACAGAGACGCAGGGCAAAGGCGGTGTTTCTGTGTTCTTTTGACAGCGTGGGCAAGTGGTAGGAGAGGGCCCCGAGTGGGAGAGCCTCTGTCGCGGTGAGGGTGGTGCGGTGGTGGGACCACTGGGTGTCGTGTCGCTTATGCTGGTCAGAGTGGAGGCAGATGGACGGCCGCCTCCAGCAGTCAGGATTGGAGGGCGTAGGGCCTGGGGCAGGCACGGTCCCGCTCCCCTGGCCTGGATCGCTTGTGTTTTCATCTTTGGGATATTTCTCCAGCTCCAGCAGATGCATTTCTGTGTGTCCTACCCTGGCGTATAGAAGCAGATCCCTCTGTCTTCCCTCCATCGCTCCCAGCTGTAGCCTCCACAGCCCGGCTTCAGGGAGCACGGGAGAAGGCAGGCTCTGGAGCCGACTGGCTGTGCCCTGGCTTGGGCTGCTGCATGGGGCTGGAGACAAGACAGGCGAGGACCCACGCTGGGGACAGGCTGGCAGAGAAAGGTGTGCGTGAATGTCTGGGAGCCTCTTTTAAGCAAACCTGAGAGTTATAAACAAATAGCAAGTGAGAACAGTGCTTGTATTACTTGAGTTGTGTGGGTATTTAAAACATGGTGGGGTTTTAAAAAGCAGAATTAATAGACCCGGGTTTTAGGAGCACGTTTATCATGGGATTCTGGGTTTGTGTGTCTGGAGCGAGGAAAGATACTCTTACAGGGGGCGAGAGCCCCTTGCGGGGACCCTGAGGAAAACTCGCCTTCAGAGGTTTTTTTTCCCCCCCAAAGCGGTGCTTTCCTGAGCCCGTCTTCAGGGCACAGCTGACATGCCACCCAGCCCCTGCCAATGGCCTTGCCCGCCTTGCTCTTTGCCTCCTCGGAGCGAATCCAGGTGGTCAGCTGTCGTGCTGGGGGGCTCAGGGCCGATCACTTGACCTCCCTGACGGCGGACAAAATCCGTGCCAGGGACCCCCTCTGCCCTTGTATGGGCGGAAGGCCCACATGGCTACCGCGCAGGACCCCTCAAAGCAGGCCGACTCCAGCCTTGCCAGGAGCAGTGGGCCGAACAACCACCTCACAGCCCACTGCCAGGAGGCAGAGGGATACTTTTCCCAAAAGCCTGCTTCATTTTGGCACTCAGCTTCTTGCCGACTCTGGGGAAGGGGGGAGCTAGGTCAAATTGATTTCTCAGCTGGTGTCTGTCCCGCAGCTGAGGTAGGCCTGCACACAGTTACTAGCCTAGACCAGTAGCCACTGCTTGTTTTGTTTTACTAGCTCTGCTTTGGGATTGCGAGGGGTGGGGAGCGGGTCCTGGGCCAAACTTGGAGGGATCTGGGCAAGGGTAAGGCATGACTCACTCTTAAGGAGACGCACACTCTTGGATGTGTGCAGAGCGGCCAGTCTGGTGCAGATTGTCCTCTCCGGATGGCATGGGAGTTCCCTTCGTGACCCAGTGGTTAGTGATCCTGACTAGGCTCCATGAGGATGAGGGTTTGATCCCTGGTCTCGCTCAGTGGGTTAAGGATCCAGCGTTGCCCTGAGCTGTGGTGTAGGCCGCAGATGCGGCTCGGATCCTGTGTTGCTGTGGCTGTAGCGTAGGCTGACGGCTGTAGCGTAGGCTCACAGCTGCAGCTCCAATTCGACCCCTAGCCTGGGAACTTCCATATGCCTCAAGTGTGGCTCTAAAAATAAAAAATAAAATAAAATAAAATAAAAAGAAGGCTAGGGTGCCGTATTGCTCTTTTGGCCCCTTCTGTGGGCTCTGCTTGGTGCCTGTGGCCTGGAAGCCTGCTGAACCTTTTGCCATTTACTTGAAATGCCCAGAATAAGCAAATCCATAGAGACAGAAGGCAGAGGAGTGCTTGCCAGTGGCTGGGGGAAGAGGAGGAAGGGGGTAAGTGCTGACGGTTGTGGGGTTTCTTTCTGGGGTGATGAGTATGCTCTGGAATGAGATAGTGATGGTGGTTGCAAAACCTTGTGAATATACTAAAAGGCCCTGAATTGAATACTTTAAAATTGTCAGTTTTGGAGTTTCCTGGTGGCTCAGTGGGTTAAAGGTCTGGCTTTACCACTGCTGTGGCTCTGGTGATTGCTGTGACGAGGGTTCAGTCCTTAGCCTGGGAACTTCTGCATGCTGTGCGCACGGCCGAGAATTAAATCAATACTTTAATGGTCAGTGTTAAGGTGTGTGAATAACATCTCGACTTAAAAAAAATAGCTGAGCTGAGCCTTTTGGCTCTTCTCGGGCCCGTTCCCTTGGGGGAGGCAGGGCAGGCCGAGACCCCCGACTTGGAGGAGCCCCCTCGAAGCTGTGGACTGGGTCTTGGGCTGCCAGCCATCGGGCTCACGTCCTCTGACTCCGGGGTCTGAGGGGGTCTGAGGGTCGAGTGAGCGAGGCCTAGGGGAGCAGGAGGGGAGCTTCCGAGCAGGACCTGAGCAGAGGAAGGAAGTGGTGCTGACGCGTGGCCAGCCTGTCAGGGGAGCTCTGCAGAGATGCACCCACCCAGCCCTCAGAGCCCTCGGGGGGTGAGCAGCCGGACCTCACGGGGGAGGGTTGGCGACGCTGGGCCACCAGCCCTGCTTGGGGTGAAACCTGTGAGGAGGGAGTCTGGCACCAGGCGGGGCACCAGGCGGACCAGAACCCGCCTCTGTCTCTGGGAGTGTCCAGTGAGCGGAGGAGACCGATGAGTAGACCTGAAGCCCTGGGCAGAGGGGTTCTGTCACGGCAGGCCATGCTGGCGGCGTCCTGGGCAGACCTGGTCCCCGCCTGGGCCTCCAAGAAGCTTCCCGAAAGGGGACTGGCAGGTGCCCGGCTCCCCTCCGGACACCTGAGCTCTTCCACTTCTCTGCTTTATTGGCCACCCCCAAGCCCAGACCGTTACATCCTCTCCCAGGAGGCAGTGACAGCCTCCTCCAGGGTCCCTCTGTGGGACCTGGGTCGCCACCATCCAGGCTCCACAGAGAGGCCAGACCCAAGTCAGATCCCGGCCCTTACCAGAGTCCACCCTTGAAGAGGCCCCATTGCTCTTGGAGTAAGACATGCACCCCGCACCCCAGCCCGCATGCCGGGGGCCAGCCCTGCGACCACCCCTCCTCGTCCGTATCATGCTCTCTCTTCTCTCCTTCCTCTTTTCGGGGGGCTTCCCTAAAAAGCAGCCACCTCGGTTCTTTCCCATCGCGGCCCCTTTGCACTCGTTCCCTCAGCCTGGCGTTCTCTTGAGTTCCTCATGTGGCCACCACCTTCTCCGCTCTCACCCCGGGCTTGTTTAGATGTCGCCTCCTCAGAGAGACTTCCTCTGTCCATCCAGGTGGGGCCCTCCGTCACCGCCCCAGGCCTCAGCAGCCTTGGCACCCCAGCAGCATTTTGAGCCGGGGTGGGTGGCACTTGCTCTGCTGAGGCCAGAGACACAGCCCGTGTGGCAGAAGGGTCACCAGGCCTCAGCTTCCCCATCTGGACACCGAAAGTGACAAGCCCTCCCCCCCCCGGGGCCGGAGTGAGGACTGGAGGCAGTGCTAGGAGCGTGCCCAGGAGGGTGTCAGCCTGGGCTTGGGGCTGGGGATTTGGCCACAAATGGTCCCTCCTCCCTTGCTGTCCTGGCTCCTCTGGGCCCAGGGGGACCCAATGCTCGGCTCCATGTGCACTCCCACCTGGAGGGGTGCATCTTCACTTTGGGGGTGGGTCTGAACCCTGGGGCCCAGCCCTGGGACGGGGACTCGGGTCTATGGGTCCTTCCTTAGGACCCTCCCCCACCCAGGGGTTCTGGAAGGAAAAGAGATACTCCTGCGGCGGCGGCCTGGGGGCCATAGCCACTCCACCCGTGCTGGGACTCCTGTCCCAGAACCTCAGAGGCTTGTCTGAAAGAGGTCCCCTTCTCCAGCCATCTAGAAACCTTTTATGCGGGATGTTGGGAGCTGAAGCTGTTCTGTAAGAAAAAAGGGATAAAGCCTTCGTGGTCCTTAGCCTCTAAACCAGTCTCAGAGCTTTGCTCACGGGCGCCCCCCACAGCTGCCCCCTGTGTTGTGCCCTGCCGCTGCCCCGCTGTGGGGGTGCGTGTCTGCAGCCCCCCGGCCGTGCCCGTGGACAGCTTCTTCACTCATTTCCCCTTATGTCGATTATTGATTTCTTCCTCGACTGGCTTCTAGGTTGCTCACAGTTTGCCTTCTTTACCTGTGGAAATGATGCTGTGTACCAGTCACCCCTTAGTCTCCATTTGGATTGTTTTCCTGGAGTGTGGGTTCGAGACGTAGGCAGGGCCAAGGTGCTTCACTTCTCCGTGGCCCCTGTTCGCTGCGGGTTCCTCGCGGTGCCTGAGCACAGCCTACATGGCCTTTCCCCTTTTTTGTTGTTCACGCTGGGGTCTCGTGGGGGGAAGACAGACGGCCCTGGGTTGGTGGCCGGGACCCAGTGTTCCTCGCTCTCACCCTACGAGGGTTTCACCAGGCAGCTTCCACGGCTGGCCAGCTGGGCTGTCCATTCCAGTTCTGCCCCCCACCCCAGGTGCCCCGAGGACTTAGGTGTGAGTGGGGTTGAAGTCCCTGCCTTCCTGGGTCTCCTGAGGTCACACCCTGCCCCCACCGGAAGGGAGATTTAGCTGAGCTGGAAGATTGGGCTCCAGGGGCACCGGTTTTAAGTCGCAGAGCTGCCGAGGTCGGGCTGGATCGGGGTGGGCACAGAGCCGCGGTGAAGGGGCTGGTGGGGGGGCGCAGAGCCGCGGTGAAGGGGCTGGTGGGGGGCGCAGCCTCCCCCCTCAGCTTCCCTGGGCATCTGCGGTCCCAAAGCCGTACAGTCACACTCCTGCATACCTTGTGACTAGCTGCTTCCTGCCACTGTGTACAAACAAGACTCCGTTGGAGGAAACAGGTGTTTTATCAGGTCACAGGGTCCCCTTCCCCCAACAGTACAGTGCAGGATCCTCGGGTGACAGCCCTCCTTGTGCAGGTAGACGAGTGAGGCTGCGTCCAAGAGGGGACTTGTGTCCAGGGCCCCTTAGAGGCGGCTCCATCCTCAGATTCCATATCTGCCGCCCCTTGGCTGAGTGGCCTGGGGAAGTTAACTGCCCTGGGCCTTAGTTTTCTCATCTAAAAACAAGAATAGCGAAGGTCCCTGCCTCCTTGGGTCACTGTGGAATGGAACAAGATAGTGCAGGTGGAGCTTTGGGCACACAGTAGGTGCTTCAGGAGCCGAGGCCACTGCGGGGGGCGCTGTGCGGTGTGTGGGAACGGCCCCAGGAAAGGCCTCCGTGCCGATAGGAGCAGCAGTCCTGACGCTGAGGTTGGCCCAAAGGCCCTGACGCTCTCCCTCAGCCCAGCAGCCAGTGCCTCTGGGGCAGGCGAAGAGGACAGGCCCTCAGCGCCTCAGCAGGCCAGCGACAGTGTGGCCGTATCTGCGGTCTGGCTCCAGACCCCTAATTGGGATTTGGAGCCCCCGGATGCTTGGATTTAGTGCAGAGACCACCCCCCACCCCCACCGGAGCTCAGTTCAGGCAGGGCAGAGGGACTCCTGGGGGCTCAGCGTGGCCGCTTTGGCTAAAGGACACTGCGGAGGAAGAGGGGTCAGCGGGGGCAGCTTGGGAAGCTTCCCCAAGAGGCCCGAACCTGCCACAGCGAGAGCCCTAGAGCACAGAAATTCGTATGTCCTCGATCCCTGCAAAAGGCCGCCCAAAGCTCAGGGTCCGTGAGGCTGGAGAAGGGCCAGCCCTGAAGGCCCAGCCTGTGACCTTAATGCCCAGGCAGTGCTGGTTCCAGAGCCCAGGAGTGGCTGGTGGGCACACGCAGTGTGTTGGACACAGAGGGTGAGGTGGGCTGAAGCAGCTGCTGGGTGCGTGGACGTGGGCGGTGCAGGGTGGCGGGAGGAGTGCCAGCAGGGCCTGGGGAGGGTGGGCTCTGGGCAGGGGGGACCCAGGGAGCTGACACATGGAAGGCAGGGGTGCCTCGTGTGCAGGTTGTTTGACTTCACTCAGTCTTTGTCCAGGGTTGCGAGTAAAGCAGTCTGGCTCCTGTTTACCGAGGGGAACTGAGCCCCACAGGTCGGGTCCCTTGGTGACTGAGCCACGGCGTGAACGCCTCTCATGAGCACTCTTTCTACTCTGTGGAGGGTCTCTGAGAACCCAGCACTGTGGTGGCTTCGTCCTTCAGGCAGTTGCTGCCTCAGCTCGCCGCCCTGTGATCTTGGGGGTTTGGACGTGGGTGCCGCCCTTAAGCAGGTGTGGCCCGCAGCAGCCTCGGCGCGGGTCGTCTGCACGCTGCAGCACGGGTAGGTCTGTCCTGGTCGGAGGGTTTGGCCCCTCCTGGTCCTGCATGGACGGGGCTCCCCTTGGCCCAGTCCCCTGGTGGGTACAGAGACTGTCCTTTGTTGGATGGGGGGCCTGGCCCCAGGTAGGCCTGAGTATGGCCCTGTCTCAAGTGGAAGCTGGCTGCCTGCTGGTCCAGCAGATACGGCTTCAGAGCCCAGAGAGAGATGCTGACACGTAGCCTTCAGGCCACAGTCAACTCCACGGCCAAAGCTCCTTGGAGATCAGAGGAAGCAGACGCTTCACTGACCCCTTTGGTCTCCCTCTCAAACAACCGCCTCTTTCTGTCTCCGAGGACAGGAGCGTTGTCTGGGCCCCACACTGTCTGCTTTCAAATGATGAGTGTGTGGCTGGGCTGCAGGCACGGACGGGCGGGACATGGCCCCAGGGATGGCAGAGGTGCCCGTGAGTGGAGAGGGCCGTGATGGGTCAGGAAGCCAGGGACCAGGGCCACCTCCTCCCCTGGCTGTGTGCCCCCGAGCACATCTGTTACCCTCTCTGGGCCTCAGTTTCCTTCTGTAAACGGGGGTGGGGATCCCTGGCCATGAGGATTTCTGAGGCTCAGCTGAGTGGCAGCTGGTGAGGCCTACTGCTCGTGTGGGCCACGGGCGGGGCTTTGTTGGGCGTTGCAAGGGCTGCTGCAGGCCCAGCCTCCCCATCAGGCCACAGGGAAGGACAGGTGACGGGAGTCCAGCGGAGGGTGTTCTGACTAACTCTGACCTGGCTCTGGTGGCAGCAGGCCCAGCCTCCCGGTCCGCTGGGCCGCCATCTGAAACGCATTACCAGTGCTTTGTAAACTCCACATCATTCGGCCACATGAAAGCCTGGGATCTAAAAATAGCCACTCTCGGAGGACGCCCCGCATTGGTGGGGCTCGGCTGACCTCTCTGCACGCACACCCACCCCCAGGCTGCCTCCCTTGCCAGGGAGCCCCGACTGGCAGGGCCACCCCAGCCCTCCCTCCCAGTGTGGGCAGCCACTGCCTGGACCCCTTTATCTGGGCACAGATCTCATAGAGCTGGTCAAAGCTTCAGGCCCCAGGGCCTCACCCAGGGCAGAATGTCTGGAGGAGCCAGGAGGAGGCAGCTGAGGGTGTGTCGCCAGCCCCAGGACCCCTTCCCCAGCCCGGCGTATGCCTGGCATGTCCTTGGGAAGCCCCTGGAACCGTCTTACAGATGAGGATGCTGCAGCCCTGAGGAGGGGGACTTGGCCACTGGCAGAGAGGGGACAAGAGGGCCACCGGCGGATGTGCTGGCGTGAGAAGGGCCCAGAGAGGCCCCGTGGTGTCGGCGGAGCGGCCCCAGCTCAAAGGCAGGGCAGCCGGGGGTCTCCGGGCTGTGAGGCTTGACTCTTTGCCCTATTTTCTGTGGGCTCCCTCTCCCCATGGTCTCTGTGACCAACTGCAAACCACTCTTTTCCCTAAAAATAAACATGCTTATGGGATTGGGGGAAGCTTTGTAGCTATCAAAGGAAATAATAGGGTGTTTAAGAAAATTACATTGCGTTTTAAATAACCAGCATGAAAGTCATTAAGTTTGAAGTTTCATTCAAATCAGATGGTTCTGTGGCTGGCCCGGTGGCCGGCCAGGCAGAGGGTGGGTTGGCCCTCAAGGGCGCCGAGAAGCAGCCCGTGGAGAGCTTTGCAGCGGTTGTGGTGGGGTCTCTGCTGGGCACAGGCGGGGGCCAGGCGGGCGGCCCCCAGCGCATGCCTGGCTGCAGCAGCCGCCCCAGAGCCTGTGGCCAGGGTTTGAAGCGGTGCGCAGCCTGGGAGCCTCCCAGCCGCGGTGGGCAGCCCATGGGCGGGACTAGAGAGGTTACCATGGTCCAGAGTGCGTGCGGACAGATGCAGCTGGGGTCGCGGAGGGCACAAGGGTTCATGGCCAGGTTGAGGTGAGGGTTTAAGGGGTAGTGGCTCGGAGCCAAAAGGCTGGAGAGGATCTACAGGGCCAGGGCCACATCTGTCCTCTTCATTGCTGGAATCTCAGTGACTGGCATAGGGCATGACACGTGCTCGTAAACCTACTGTGTTTTGTTGAAAGATTAACAACAGCAGCAGCAATAGTGCATGTGTCAAGAACCTCCCAAATGCTGGACCTGTGCTGGGGACTTTTAATCCCAGTATCAAGATTCCTGACGGGAAGCCAAGAAACTGTAGACAATTAGCGCTCTCAATTTACAGATGGGGAAACTGAGGCTCAGAGTGGTTAAAGACCTGCTGGAACTTGGCAGAGTCAGGACCCGGACTCCGGTCTGGTTTACTCCAAAGCCCGCCCTCTGCCCCTTCGCTCGTGTGGTCTGAGTTGGGGGCCTTGCAGGCTGCACAGGTGAACATTCCCCCTGCTCCTTTTGGGTTTGCGAGCGAGATTCCTCTGGCCTCAAAGAATGACTTGGTCCTTACTGCCCCTCCTGGGCGAGGGACGAGACTAGACTGGACTGGACGCCTGGTAGGGTCGGGGCTAAAGGCATTGTGGGTCTTGGTTGAAAGCAGGATCTCAGGACTAAGAGAATAAATATTACCTGGAAAACTGTTTTCATGACATTTGAGGCTCCATCAGGCTTGACGCATGATTCAAGGACAGTTAAGAACTATAGCTAGTTGAGTTCCTTCTTTCTAGTTTGGTCTTGGTCCTGACTTCACTTGCAGCTCACTGTTGGACTTTGGGGCCAGGGTCCCTCCTCCTTGTGGTCCAGGGGTGGACTCGAGAGTGTCCTAGGCTCTAGGATGATGGCAATGGCTGGGCTGAGGAATCTGAGGGCGCTCCTGGGCTTGGGTGTCCTCTCCCCAAAGCCCTTGGGAGAGTTGCTGGGAACCAGAGCGGGCCGCCAGCCCCGCTGGGTCCTTTCACCCCAGCTCCGGTCACCAAAGGCCGTTCAGAAGCTCAGGAGTCTGGCCCAGCAGCACTTGTCCAAAGGCATTTGAGGGCCGGCGGCCGCGGCCTGGCACAAAGGCTGGTTTTCCTAAAAAGCTCTGGTCTGCTAGGGACATGCTTGCCTTTCTTTTGTTTTCTTCTTCATTAATTTAAAAAATTGTAGCAGACACAGGTATTACTTCACTTAATCCCCATGAGATCCGGACGTGATACAGATGGAGAACCTGAAGCAGGGAGATAGTTGCGCTTGTGCAAGTGCCGGAGGAAAGACGTGAACTTGGGCAGCTCCCCTGTGGAGCCCTGCCCCTACCACCTGCCACCTCGCCTCTTAGACAATGTATCTATCCCATCATTTTTTTTTTTTTTGGTCTTGTGTCTTTTTAGGGCCACACTCGTGGCATATGGAGGTTCCCAGGCTAGGGGTCCAGTCAGAGCTGTAGCCACCAGCCTAAGCCACAGCCACAGCAACTTGGGATCTGAGCCACATCTGCAACCTACACCCCAGCTCGTGGCAACGCCGGACCCTCAACCCACTGAGTGAGGCCAGGGATCGAACCCGCGTCCTCATGGATACTAGTCGGGATCGTTAACTGCTGAGCCATGATGGGAACTTCTCTCCCCTCATTTTTGAAAAACTGGGTTTTATAGCTACAGCCGGGCCCCCTTGGCTCCCTGGTCCCATCCCCCCTTTCACCTTCCCCCCTGTATTTTTACACTGGTAGACCCGGGCGCGTATCTGTAAAGACTGTTCGGTGTGGCTTTGGGAACCCCCAACTCAACCCCATGAAAGGCCCCACCTAGGAGCGCCTCCCTCCATCTGCTCACACTGGGCCCGAGGGGCTTGGCTGGGACCATTCTGGGGTCTGAAGCGCCCAGCAACTCCTTTCCACACCTTGCCTTGTTCCCTGGGGCCTACACTGGACTGAGCCCAGGCAGAGCCCCAAGGGCCTACACTGGCAGTAGCTGCAGATCCTAGACCCAGTGAGATTCCTGCCCGAGGCCCCGGGGCAGAACTGTCCTCCAGGCGCTGGTACAGGCAGCAGGACAGACCAGGTAACTCAGAGACCCCTATCTTGTCTTTGCTCCTCAGAGCTGGCTGGACTTGATCAGGGCACGAATGCAGGGTCGAGGCTGGGGTGAGGTCCCCACGTCTCCTCTGCCACCCACCCGCCAGCCATCGCTGACCGTCAACCTCAGCCTCTTGCTAGGCCCTGCCCAGGCTCTGGCGGCTCCGCTTCTAGGCAGCAGGCTTACTCTTTTATCCAACCCTGATGTAAAACAAAAACAAACCCAAGCAAGAGCCATCCCAGCTGCCAGTGGCTGTCCCACCCGCCTTGCGTGTGGAGGGGAGAAGACGAGGCCAGACTCCGTGGGAGAAGTGACCTCCCATGGTTCCTTTAGTCAGTTTCAACTGAGAACCAAGATCACGTCCTACGAGGGCAGTGAAAACGCCCTCCCCACAGGCTCAGTGGAGGTCAGGGCCATGCCGCTAGTCAGTTTTTTCCAAAAAAGACTCTTGACTGGGTGTTGCTGGCAAACGGGTGATCCCAGGTCCTGGGTGGGACAGGTCCTAGCGAGGGGATCCAGTGCGGGGCAGGGAGAAGTCCCTTGGCCCCTGGGTGCCACATGTGTGGTCTCTGTGCTGCTGTGCTACCCGCTGGCCTGTGAGGCCTGTCCTGTCACTGAGCGCCAGAGACCACGGGCCAGGAACCCTGGGGGGCTGGCCTCAAATCCAGATCTGTCACTACTTGCTCCGAGACCTTAGGCAAGTCATTCACACTCACCCGGCTCCCCGTTCCCCTGTGCAGTCTTTGCACACAGAGTGATTGGGAGACAGGTGGGGTCCTGGCGGGGATGCGGGACTCGCAGGGTGCTAGGCGCGGAGGAGGCGGTCACTGGCCGGGCTGCTATCTCTGAGTCTGCACCGCCGCCGCCGCTTTCTTCAGGCCTTGCTGCAGAACCTCACCCTCAAGTGCCTTTTCTTCCCAGAGCCTTGCTTTCCCTGTTGCTAAAGACAGCCTGAGCCGAGCTTGTGCCTGCTGCAGCCCACAGGACTCCTGGGTGGCTGGGCATTGAGCTGGGAGGGGGACCGGCTGGGCAGGGGGGCCGCTGCAGTTACCAGACGGTGTGTCAATAGTATCAACTAGCAGCTCGGCTGCAGCAGCTCCCGGAAGCTTCTATTTTCCTCTAAAAACATCCTGTCCTGAGGGGCGTTTACCTCAAAGAGGAGGAAGGAAAACAAAAGTAAACGAATGCATAGAAACCACTGGAGGCTGTGGGCCAGGCCACTCAGCTCAGCGAGGTTCCGCTAGCTCCGAGGGTGCCTCGGGGGCTGGGCTGGGTCTCGAGCAGACCTGTGGTTTGCCAAGGCTGCATGCAGGGACACCCGTCCTCACCTCTGCTGGGGCAGGGCCCTGTTATCTGACGTCGAGGCCAAGCAGCTGGCGGACTGGCCACACGCACCTGTCAGGGCCCTCTGCTTCTATGGCAACGGTCCCGTGCTGGCAGGTGGGACTGAAGTCTTGGTCCCCAAGGGTGTGGCCCTGCCAGCCCCCGCCCTCCAGCTCAGCTGGCCACACGGCTCCATGCTTTGCGGTGGGCGTCTGGCACAAGGCGTCCGGCACGCTGTGGGCAGCGAGCTCGCGGGCTGTCCTCTGGAGAGCACTGTGTCCTGAGCTGCAGCGCCCAGAGCGGGGGCCGGGGGTGACAGGGCCTAAGCCCAGCTTGGGTATGTCAGCAGAGGTGGGGTCTGCGGGAACCACAAATCAAGGCCTGGCTGATATGCAAGGAAGTCATCTTTGGAAAGGGGACCCGCTTCTTTCTGGAAAGTTCATTCTCAGGGTCCTGGGCCCTGGGGCAGCTTCCCACTCAGGAACTGGCCAGACTCCTCGGCACTTAAGCACCATCGGTGCTGGACGGTGGGCCCTAGCAGGCCCTGACATAGAGTTCTTGGGGAGCCGCAGTGGGCCCTGGGGCTGGGAGCGCAGTCTGGAGAACCTGATCAAGGCCAGAAGGATGCTTAGAGTCAGAGCCCGAATAGAGCCTGGCTGGAAGCTGGCAGGCCTGGCTCCTCGTCCCTGCCTTGCTAGAAGTGAGAACTGGAGAGGGCCTTTCGAGCGGAGTCTCTGTGTGGGGCCGTGCAGGGGATCTGGGTCACGGAGTGGAAACCCAGCCTGCACTCCGCTCCCCAAGCCATGTGCCTGGTGTGAGCCCGGGGTCTCCAGAGGAAGGGCCACTTTCTCTAATTAGCACAAAGGTACCATATGAACTAGTAGTGGCTCTGGCTTTGACTGACTGGCCGATTCTGACCCCTTCGTTATCGCAGAGAGGAGGAGGTAGGGTGGACGGAGCCCAGGGGTCTCAGGAGCCAGGCAGGATGTCCTTGACTCCCAGCAGTGGCTCAGTACCTTCCAGCCTCGTGCGCGCTGCTGTGACCACGCCCAGCCCAGCCACGGCGCTATGTCCAGTGTTACCACCTTCTCCTAAACGCCGGCTCACACCAGGTCCCACCCATTCGCAATGCTAGAGACCCAACTTTGAAGGCCTAGCAAGTTGGGGGAGAACCCTCCAAGCAGAGGGAACAGCATAGCCTTGGGGCCAGCAGCCCTCAGTGGCTGGAGCACGGAGGGCGAGGAGGGGGAGATGAGAATGTGACCGTCTGCCATGGCCGGAGACCCTGAGCGGGGTCCTCAGTACGGACTTGATGGGGGGCTGTGTACGGGCAGCTTTTTCAGCGTCACTGAGCTCACTTCCCTCGTGTGTCAAATGGGAAGGATAATGCCTGCCTCGGTGGGTTGTCACGCGTGGCATTTTCAGGACTCGGTTTCACGTCTGTGCACTTGGCAGAGAGAACTGTAACTCAGTCAATAGCCCGCCTTTCTGTCGAGCTTGAGGTGAGGATCTGCTGCTCCTTCCGTAGATGCGTCTCCAAAGGCCTTTCCCCAGCTCAGGAGCAGATATGAGGATCTTAAGTCAGGGATTTAAGTCAGCTCCAGGGATGAGCGGGGGCGGGGGGGGCACGCAGAGGTTCTGGGGCACTGGGGACCCTAGAGGCCGTCCTTCAACAAGACTTCGTGAACACGCCCAGTAGAGAACCTGAGAGGCAGAGATGACCCGCAAGCCGATTCTGCCTTCCAGGACCCTTGGGCCAGCCCTTACACCCAGTGGGCATCTCTGTCTGCTGGGCTGGTGGAACCCTCCAGGTCACAGTCTCTTCCAGGGACGTGGCCCTTAAACGGAGATCAGGATGAGAAGCAGTCTGGCAGAGAGTAGGCGAAGGGACACTGAGCTTAGGACCCGGACTCCTCCTGCTCCCCCTGTCCTGTCCGCCGTAACCACAGGGACTTTGCGGCACGGTGGCTGGGCTCTCAGCCCTGCCGCTTAGGAGCTGTGTGACTCTGGGCAAGCTATGTATCTTCTCTGTGTCTCGGTTTCCTCATCTATCAAATGGGAATAATTGTACCTACATCATAGATTTTAGGAAAATATGAGTTAAACTTTGTCACGGAGTTCCCATCATGGCTCAGCGGTAACAAACCCAACTACAATCCATGAGGACATGGGTTGGATCTCTGGCCTCGCTCAGTGGGTTAAGGCTCCTGCGTTGCCGTGAGCTGTGGCATAGGCCAGTGGCTACAGCTCCAATTTGCCCCCTAGCCTGCTCCATATGCCACAGGTGTGGCTCTAAAAAAAAAAAAAAGAGAGACACAAAAACCCAAACAAACTCTTAAGGCCCTCAGAACTCCGCCCAGCGCAGGGTAAACCATCGGCTGTCAGGAGCAGGTACTGTTCTCCTGGCCTGAAATATTCTTTTGCCTGACACGTAGTAGGAGCTTCGTGAATAAATCCTGACTGTGTCTAACAGTGATCAGCTGAATTCCGGTGCAGTGTGCGTGCGTGTGCACGTGCGCGGTGTGGTTGGGGGGCCGTGCTCTCCTGGCACCTGCCCAGGGAAGGTCTTCTTGGAAGGGCCTTGTCGGGCCTCACATGCTCCCCACCCCCAGGCTTCAGACCAGAGGAAGCGGCAACTTTCTTCGCTGGGAAAGTGTTGTGGGGCTCAAGCGTTTGGGGGTTTTCAGAGTCAACCGTCAGAGGCGAGGGAGTTTCTCTGCTGGCGGTGGCAGGGCTCTCAGGGTGCACACAGCCTGTGAGCGGACCTCTGCGGTCTGCAGGGAAAATGCCGACTGTGTTTATTTTTCACCTGAGCCTGCAGGAAGTGGGGGTGGGGAGAGCAGGCAGGAGCGACCCAGCCAGGCCCCAGCGCCGCTGCTGAGCCCATTAGACCTACCTCCGGAGTCCCTCGTTTCCGCCCCCGGCCCCAGGTCCCCTGCGGCTCCAGGCTGCTGCACAGGGGAGGCACGGGCACAGGCAAATCTCCCCGAAGGATGAGGATCGCCTGGGGACCCTAGGATTTGAACCTGCGTGGGGAGGGGCGGGAAAGCCAGGCCCTGCTGGGGCTGCAGCAGAGGTGGCCACCATAGGACATGGGGTCTCAAGAGTCCTGGGCCCCTCCTAGAGGCGGGCAGGGGAAAGGGCTGAACAGCAAGGCCAGGAACCGGGGTCCGGGAGTGTCCTGCTCAGGGGCTCCGAGTGCTCTCGGGCCTGTCATTCGTTTATAGACATCCCAGCACGCTGTGAGCGCCTGCTGAGGGCCCAGCACTGTGCCCGGTGTTCTGCCTTCAGAGGTGAGAGAGATGAGGTGGTGCTGCTGAGATGCTGGGGGGCCGTGAGGACAGTCAGGCTGGCCTGCCTCCGTCCTTGGAGGCTGGGCACAGTCACCATCGGGCAAGGCAGGGAGGGGAGTTCCGGTCACTGGGCTCCCTCTGCACAGGCCAGGCCCCGGGCAGCTCCACCCTGCTGTCTGGGCAGCCCAGCCCAGGGGCTGCCTTGTGCTGCCGAGGCCGTGGAGCGGGACGTTCCACTGGCTGAGGGGGCCGTGGGGCACCGTGTCCCGCACCAGACAGTCCCCGCGGGCTACCACCACCCGGCCCGGAGGGGCTGGGAAGTGACGCTGCGAGGCAGGCTGCGTGAACATGGGCAGGACTGGCTGGGCCGCCAGTGCCCTGCCCTGGAGCCCTGGCACCTCAGGGCCGCCAGCTTCCAGCAGGCTCTCAGCCCCACCCCTGCCCACCTGGCCCCTCCCCTGTGCTTAGGCTGCAGACCCCTGCTGAATGACGTCCTGAGGGAAGGCTGGTGGGAGGGAGGTCCACCTCCCCCTGACGCGCACGTACAGGCCAGAGGCTGCAGGCTGAAGTTTCCTAGGGCTCGGACGAGCTGTGCTATCAGTGGGGCCTAACGAGCCTGGCCAAGAAGGGTCGGCTCTAGCTGCCCCTCCAGAGAGAGGCCCTCCGAGGCTTCCTGGCCCAAGCCGGCGCTCCCCAGGGAGGGCGGTCTGCTGAGAAGCCTTGTCCCTGCCCTGGAGCGGACACCCCCATGCCCTTGGCGGAGTGGGACACTGGCGCTGTCTTCCTAGAGTTGGCACCTTCGAGTTTCCAGGGTCAGAGCTGCCCTCTCCACCATGCAGGCTTACAGCTCCGAGGGCAGAAAGGCCAGAGCCAAGGCTGGATGGCACACCCTTCTCAAGCAGAAATGTAGCTGGAAAGCCCCCCGATCTGGACAGACCCGTGGAGGCTGTTCATTCCACCTGTTGCGCCCGAGCACCAGGCACGTGTGCCCTTAGGTGGTGAAAGGTGAGAGGCCTTCCACCAGGGCCTGGTTTCCGAGGGAGTGCCACGAGGCCTGAGATCTGGCTGCCCCTGTCCTGGGAACCTCTCGAGGTAAAAAGGCCCCCGAAGTTTCCAGAAAGCTTTCTACGACTTTATAGGCTCTTGGCTCCTGGTACCCAAAATGCTAGAATAAAGCAGGATTTTTACATCTGTGACCAGTGAGCTAGGCAGAGCTGTGTTTTGTTTATTAAGGCCTCACCTGCAGCATATGGAGGTTCCCAGGCCAGGGGTTAAATTGGAGCTGCAGCTACCAGCCTACGCCACGGTCACAGCAACACCAGATCCAAGCCGCATCTGCGACCTATGCCACAGCTCACGGCAACACGAAATTCTTAAGCCACTGAGCGAGGCCAGGGTTAGAACCTGGATCCTCACAGAGACTATATCGGGTTCTTAACCCCTTTGCCACAGTGGGAACTCTGAGGCAGAGTTAATATGCTCATTTTACAAGGGACAGACTGGCCCAGGATCCCGCAGAGAGAAGGTCAATGAAAAGGTCAGCGAGCCTAGAGTTGCACTTCCCAACCCACTTCCCACCTTGGCATGCTTAAAAATTAGCACTGGAGGAGTTCTCGTCGTGGCTCAGTGGTTAACGAATCTGACTAGAAACCATGAGGTTGCGGGTCCGATCCCTGGCCTTGCTCAGTGGGTTAAGGATCTGGCGTTGCTGTGAGCTGTGGTGTAGATTGCAGATGCGGCTCGGATCCCGCGTTGCTGTGTCTGTGGTGTAGGCCAACCTCCATATGCCGCAGGTGCGGCTCTAGATAAAGGCAAAAAGACAAAAAAAAAAAAAAAA
>PVHT020004020.1:50605895-50663990 GCA_004024745.2 Catagonus wagneri
AGTAATAAAATAAAATAAAATAAAATTGACCTGGAAATACATATTAAAAAAAAAAAAGGGAGTTCCCGTCATGGCTCAGTGGAAACGAATCTGACCAGTATCCAGGTTTGATCCCTGGCCTGGCTCAGATCTCGTACTTCTGTGACTGTGGCGTAGGCCGGCAGCTATAGCTCCGATTAGACCTCTAGCCTTGGTACCTCCACATGCCACGGGTGTGGACCTAAAAAAAACAAAAAAATTGGAGCTCCTGATGTGGCTCAGAAGTAACGGACCCAGCTAGTATCTCTGAGGACGTGGGTTCTATCCTTGGCCTTACTCACCAAGTTAAGGATCTGGCGTTGCTGGGGAGCTGTGGTGTAGGTCACAGAAGTGGCACAGATCCTGCGTTGCTGTGGCTGTGGGGTAGGCTGGCAGCTGCAGCTCCAATTCAGCCCCTAGCCTGGGAACTTCCACATGCTGTGAGTGCAGCCCTAAAAAGACAAACATATATACACGTGCAAACATACACACATATATACACAACATAAATTACCACTGGGGTAACTGGAGGAGGAGGCTGGAGGCTAAAGAAGCCATGAGAAGTCCTGGGCATAGCAAGGAAAGAGGAAGGTCATGGGGTTAGAGGGGTTGGAGGGGCCCAGTCACATTCCGCAGGCCTGGGGAAGGCCGTTGGAGGCTCTAGGCGAGGAGCGATGTGATCTGCTCAGGTGGCTGCTAGATAGAGGCCTGGGGGAGCAGGAGGCTGCGGCAGCCACCAGGTGAGCAGTGGCTGCGGCTTGGACGGTGGGAGTCCAACATATCTGACATATTTTGAAAGTAGAGCCATTAGGATTTGCTGACAAATTGGACGTGGAGTGTGAGAAAAGGAAGTGACACAGAGGACTCTGAGCAGGTCTCAACTGAAAGGAGGGATGTGCCATTAACTTAGGACGATGGAGAGGAGGGTCTGGAGCAGGAAGTCCAAGGTTTGCTGTGGCCACGTTGAGTTTGGGGAGCATCTGGAGAGTGCGGAGCAGTGGGGGCTGGAGATCCAAACATGCAGTCAGCAGGTGAAGATGTTGAAAGCTGTGAGCCTGGACGAGAGCACCCTGGGAGGTGAGGACTGATGCAGAACCAAGGAGCCAATCTTGGGTCAGGTCCGGAAGAGGGGGAAGAGTTGGAAACAGGGCAGAGAGCAGTGGAGTGGCCTCTGAGTTCAGAGGAGAACCCGGGCCATGCGGCGTTCTGCAGTCCAAGGCAAGGACCGGTTGCAAGCAGGAAGGAGAAATCAGCTGTGCTCAGTGCTGCTGAGGAGGCGGGTAAAATGGAGATTGAGAGCTGGGCAGAGTTCAGCAATGTGGGGGTCACTGGGGACCTTGACAAGTCATTTGGTGAAGTGACAGGGCAAGAGACTGTCACGGGTGAAGGGACAACGAGAGCGAGGACTAGAGGCAGCAAATGGGGACAGCTCTGCTGTTTGCAGGAGAGGGGAGCAAGCCCTGAGGAGGCAGCCGGAGGATTTGCAGACGGGAGAAGTGGCAACCTGTTGGTACCCCTGGTGGGAATAAGTTTGGGCTTGCCGTGCGCCTGGCACGGTGCCCGGCATGTGGCAAGCACTCCGAACAGGAAGGAATCATGTGCTGCACACAGCCCGCCCCTGTGTCCGCCTTCCCCTCCCTCGCCTCTGCCAGCCGCCCGCAGGCCTGGGGATCCTGCCTTCCAACTGCGGTCCCCAGTGCTCCCAACCTGATCCAGGTGTGTCTGGGTCAGCGCTGGGGGTCAAAGACCTAAGAGTGACTGGAGCGCCCCAGCTTGTTCAGGAAGCCTGGCCTTGAGACAGTAATGGGAAAGTCACAGCAACCTAGGCTTAGGGACAGCACGGCCCTGTCATCTCTTTCTCCAAGTGACGCTGCCAGTGGCTGCCAGGCATGACTGCCATCTCCGGGCAAACCCCTTTCGGTGCAATGAGACCAAAGTGTTTGGCCCATGTGAGGCCTGGCACCAGAGGGCTAGGGAGCTGCTGTGAGTAGCATTTCCTCTGTGCAGTTCACGATGAGCAAGGGGCTTCTTACCCGTCCCTTCCTCATGACACCTGGATACTTGAGCTCTTGGGTACCGTCTGGCTTTATCCTCCCAGCAGCCATTTGAGACAAGGTCATGATTGCTGGGCTGTCGTAGTAAATTAGATGCAGGAACTACTGTGGTGGCAGAGCCTCTTCAGGGCTGACAGAGGGACGCTCCCCTGCCCTGCCCCAGGCCAGGAGGGGGCTTTGCTCACAAGGGAGGCATCGGGCTCAGGAAGTGGCTCTGGTGCCACATCCATGCCAGCCGCAGAGGAGGAGCCACCACTGTTAGAATGTCATCTGCTGAGGGCTAAGGACAGAGGGCAGGCTGGCTAGCCCTGGCATCTCGGGCTTCTGGTGGGCAGACGGGTGAGCGGGACAACTTCACCAAGCACCGAGGGGAGGAGAAGCTCTGCTGGCCCAGGGACGCGGGCAAGCTGGTGCCGGGGCTGCTGCTCGCTGGGGTGGGACCCTCTGCCCACTTGGGAGCCCCTTGCTGCGCCCGGCGTGGCTCATCCCTGCCCTTCCCTCTAGCCTCACCCCAGACCCCTGACAGCAAGAGCTACCCTGACCTTCCCCAGACCTGGTGATAAAGGGGTCCTGAACCCCGTCCATTTCACAGAGAGGAAACTGAGCCCCAGAGATGTCAAGGAGTCTGACTAAATTCACCCAGTGAGAAATTTCACCAATGGGGGGAAGGAGCCCAGACCACAGCCTCTCCTGTCTCGCCCCAGAGCTAGCCCGCTGCTCCTGTGCCGTGGCTCAGAAGCCACTCGTCTGTGCCCCAGCCAGCAGCACCCTGACAGATGGACATTTCCCAGGGGACACTGACCCCGAGCTGTAGCTGACGCCTGCGGGGCCCTGCCGGCGCGGGCGCACACTGCGGATACACAGGCTGGGCCTTGGCCCTGAGCACACACTCCCTGTGGCTGGGCGTACGGGGAGCCCCCTTCACAGCCTGAACATGAGTCATCTCATGACAAATCCATGTGACTAGTGTGAAAAGTAAGAGTCCTGCGGTGCTGAGGAAACAGGAAGTGCGGAGGCCGGGTAGGTTGGCCCTGGAGGGAGCCTGGCTACACCTGGCGCCACCTCCCCTGACTTAAGAGAGCTGAGGGGGTCCCTTCCTTGGTGGTTCCAGAGGTTCAGACTCAAGACCCCCAGTCTGGGGGCTTGAGGAGGAGGAGAGCAAGCCCCAGGCTGTCCTGGTGCTCAGGAGGCTTGTGACCAGCTGGCCAGATAAGACCTCTGAACCAAGGAGGCGGGAAGAATTTCTTCTCCAGGGGCCTTCTAGAACTGAGGGTACAGCAAGGCCAAGAGGCCCCCTAGGAGTCTGGACTGCTTGGGCAAAGTTGGGGGCAGGGGAGAGGGCAGGGCCCACAGGACACAGGGTGGCCCGAGTTGGGGCCTGTCCACCGAGGCCTGTGTTTTGGCCACCTCCACTTTCCTTTGGCGGTTGGTCTGCCCACACACAGCGACCTGGGGCCCCTCCTGTGTGCACCCCAGCCCGGAGCCTTCCTCCTTCAGGTCCCCCATGTTCACCCACCCTCCTCTTTTTGCAGCACAAGGCCAGTCAGCCTTCCCACGGCGTCCCGCAACTCTCTCCTCTCTATGAACATTTCAGCAGTCCGCACCCCACACCTGCACCAGCCGACATCAGCCAGAAGCAAGGTATGGAGCCTGGACCGGGAGGCGCCCAAGGAGACCAGAGCTGGGGAGTCGGGGCGGGGGGGGGGGGGCCTCTGAGGCCAGGTGGCTGGAACCTTCCTACAAATGGAGAACCTGGGGCTGTGCAAACTCAGGGCCCCCCAAAATGCCAAAAAGATTGAGGGGCCTGAGGGTACTGAAGGGTTGGGGAAGGGGGTACCGGGTCCAAATGTGAAGGCTTCAGGTTGAGGTAGGAGCCTAAATGCTGCATGACCACCCAGGACCAGTCTGGCAGCAGGCCTCTGAGTGAAGCTGATAAATAGAAAGCGTGTAGTCTCTCCCTCCCCCCAGTGAGAAAATGGAAAGTGGTGGTTGTGACGGCTGATTCACCTCAGCCTCAGGCAGTCATTCTGAAATCCGCCAGTGTGGCTGTGGGAAACCTGCTGACTCAAGCCTGGGAAGGAGGAGGAAAGGGGAAAGGGTGGAGCCCTGGCTCCCTAGGCCAGGGGGTCTGTTTCCTGCCCAGAAAGCAAGGCAAGAGCCCCTAGCAGAGGCCCCAGTTGCAGATCAGCACTGGGCCAAGGGGTGGTGAGATCTGGCCTCCTGCTCCCGAATGACTCCAGCTCTGCCACTGTCCTTAGGCAAGTCACCCAACCCTCTGCGTTTGGTTCTCCTGGGCTATAGATGGGGCACTGTCACCATCCTGGCATAGTCCTGAATGAACCAGTATGTCTAGTCCTCTGGCACAGGGAGGTGGGATCTGAGGAGGGCCCCACAGGAAGCTCGAGGATGCAGTAAGTTGACAAATGGCCTCCAGGTCAGGCTAACTCACTTAGCCCCTCTCCAATGCAGGAGTTCACAGGCCTCTGCAGTCTCCCGACCTCTCTGGCTTCTACTCTCTGACCTCAGGCAGCATGGGACAGCTCCCCCACACCGTCAGCTGGTGAGTGAGGGCCCCGTGGGAAAGATGCACTTGGCGTTGGTCAGACCCGTACCTGCCCTTCCATTTTTCTCCTCCACCTGCTGCACCGAGCACCTGCCGCCGGCTCAGAATAGGCACCAGCGCTAGCCAGACACATGCCCTTGGGAAGGCCAGAGACTGAGCTCCCGGTCCGGCCCTGTCACACTTCCAACTCTACCGTAAATGTCTAGACTTGAGCGAGGGAACTCTGGGCCATGTGAGTGTGTGAGGAGAAAGGCCGAGCAGGGAGGTGGCAGCATGCTTGACGGCAAGAGAAGCTGCTGCTTCTCAGTGGCCTGGTGGACGGGGGCTACTTCCACGTGCCTCAGTGTCAGCTGGTGCTGGTCCCATCCTTGGCTGCGGTGCCGCAGGGCAGGGTCCTCCTTGTCCCTATGCTGCCTGCTTGAAGGGTCTACTAGGCTGGGCCAGAAAAAGCCAGCCTGGCTCCCACTCAGTAGGCCCAACTCTAGGCCTCAGCAGGCTACGTAGCCCTTGGTTCATCAACCACAGTGACCTGGGCAGGTCTTTAGCTTCCCTGGGTTGGGACAATCACTCAAAGGCAGGAAAGCTTAGCTTCCCAGAAATCAGGGCAGGCCAGAGCCCAACTTGGGGCCCGCCTGCCCCTTCCCACTTGCTCCTTATACATGTTCAGTTCACTCTTCCATGTCCAGGTTCTCTCTGGGTAAAGCTCCACCTTGAATACACATCAGGAATCCCCCAGGACTGATGTGTGCCAGGCAGGTTCTGGGCACCAGAGAAGCACCGCTGCAGCTCGCTGGGCCTCAGGTTCCTGCCCCCTCAGAACTAGGTCCACAACTCCGGTGAGAGGCCGGTTAGAGGGCACTGTTGGTGGTGTTTTGGTTGAGGACTCAGGAGCCCAGGTGGATGCCTTCCCGTTTGGACTCTCCATCACTGTGAGGATACAGGTGTTTTCGCCAAGCAAGAGCTTGCCAGGTGACCAGCTGAAGCAAAGTGGGGCAGAAGAACAATCCTGACAGTGGCAACATGGGTGCAAAGGCCCTAGGGCAAGAAGCAGCCCCATGATGATGGAAATTTCTGGAAGCAAAGCTGGAGGCCCCAGGGGGGCCTAATAAGCTGGGTCCCAGAATGCTACCCCCTTATACGCCACAGAGGGAAAGGTTGCCCCCTGTTGGCAGGTGTGTAAGACATACACTAGGGTGACCCAAGCAGAAGCCAAGCGGCCTCATTAGGCTAGGGGTCAGGCCTGAGCAAGGTGGGGCAGTCCTTCCCCACACAGTTAGCCAGTGGCCAGACTGCTAACAGCTCTCTCTCCCAACCACAGGCCCAGCCCTCCTCTCTACCCCCTGTCCCCTTCCTGCGGATATAGACAGCACTTCCCTGCCCCTACTGCAGCCCCTGGCGCCCCCTACCCCAGGTGAGTCCCCTACCCTGCAGCTAGGCTCCTGCTTCCTGTTGCCCAGGCTTCAGTGCCCACAAGAAGCCATGCCCAGGCCAGTGCTTGCCCTTTGTTAGTCGTCTGTCCGTCCGTCTGTTACTCTGCAGCCCCATGCTGCCCTGTACATGAGAGTGAAGCCAGCGGGAATGCAGGAGGCCCGAGCCCAGGACATACTGTGCAGAACAGCACAGAGCAGCCAGAGACAGTGCGTGCACTCAGGTGTGGGGCTGTGGGCGTGCACCACTGCCGGGCATCCTGCCGATGAGGAGGTGAGCCAGAACCACTCTCCTGGGCACCCCCCGAGCTCTGCCGAAGCTGAGACAGCACCTTTTACATGCATCTCTGACCTCTGGCCCTTAGGGACCACCTGCTCAGGCACGCCATACATGTGCAAGCATCAAGGGACAGAGTGGCAGCGACAGAACAACAGAAAGGGAAGTGGGAGGCGTGTGTGTATGTGAGTCCTCTCACTTGGCTCACCCCTCGGTGATAGGCCTGTTCCAGCCAGTGTGGAACCAGCAATTTGGGAGCCCCACTCACAGCCCAGGGTGGGAGGTATGGACGCAGGAGCAGCTGAATGGGTTATCCTGGGATGGGGAAGCCCCAGCCAAGTCTGCTGGGGTCCGGGAGAGCTTCAGCAAAAGGAAAACCTGTTCCACTGGGCGGACCAGAGGAACAGCAGTGGCTGGAGGTGGGCAGTGATGGGAAACAGGAGGGGGAGGAGCTAGAAGGTCAGCAGGGATGGTCACGGGGGCTCTGCAAGCCCAGGGAGAAGCTCGGCTCTCACTTTCTGGGCAGTGGGGATTTTCCACAGAAGTGGCCAGGAGCACTCAGGGGTTTTTAAAAGGCCACTCTGGCTGTTAGATGGCGTGGAGAGTCCTGGAGGAGTCAAGGAGGAAAGGCAGAAAGCCGACAGGGCAGCCACAGGCTGAGGCTGAGCTGGTGACAGCAGGAGCTGAGGAGGAGACAGTTTCCTATTTAGGACTTGAGTAACCACTTGAATTCGACATGTAGATGTCTGCAGTATGCCCGTGTCTGTGTGTATTTCTGTGTACCTGTGTGCAGGCCAGCGGAGGCGGGGGTCCACCTGTCCTTGTGTGCCATGCAGGGGCCTCTGTGTGTCCAGAGGTCTGGCCGGTACAGACCTGGCTCAGTGTTCACTCACCTTCTGCCTCTAGGTTCACCCACCCGCCCCTGATGCTAGGCTCGGGGGTACCTGGTCACCATGCTGCCATCCCCCACCCAGCCATCGTGCCCCCTTCAGGGAAGCAGGAGCTGCAGCCCTATGACCGCAGCCTGTGAGTGAAAAGACACTCGGTGGGGAGAGGGAGGGAGACAGGTAAGCAGACCTCAGGCTACACGTTCCTCCCACTGTGCCCAAGACCTGCTGCCTGGGAGCTCCAGGGGCTGCCCGAGGAGCCCTCTGGTCAGGTGGTCTCGTGGCAGTTGCCACTGCTGATCCTCAGAAGCAGAAAAGAAGTGGGCGGGTGGGGAACAAAGATTTAGTTTGAGTCGGGCCATGGGGGTTAGGGGGGGTGGCTTTCCTGACTTAGCTGCAGTGTTCCTATAAGGAACAGTTACTGAGCTCTGCTCGCCTCCTTTGGGGCAGCTGAACAAATGATTCCACTTACAAAACCCTCGTGTCCATGCACTTCTACTCACACTGGCCACACCGGAGGAGGGTGGAGGCATTAGGTGGACCACTGTGGGGGCTCCTAAGGAAGATTTTTTGTGTGCCCCTCAGGAAGACGCAGCCAGAATCCAAGGGAGAGAAGGAAGCCAAGAAGCCAACCATCAAGAAGCCACTCAACGCCTTCATGCTGTACATGAAGGAGATGAGAGCCAAGGTCATTGCAGAATGCACACTCAAGGAGAGTGCTGCTATCAACCAGATACTGGGCCGCAGGGTGAGGCCACGGGGCAACTGGGCTGGTAGGGGCGGCCCCTGACTCCCACCCTGACCCTGGTACAGCCACTGACCCCCTGATGCACCTCCATCTGCCCCCTCCCCACTGCAGTGGCACGCGCTGTCGCGGGAAGAGCAGGCCAAGTATTATGAGCTGGCCCGCAAGGAGAGGCAGCTACACATGCAGCTATACCCAGGCTGGTCGGCGCGGGACAACTATGTGAGTGGCCAGCAACACACAGAAGGGGAACTTTCAAGATGCCATACCGCAGGCCAGTCACCCAAGGGAAGGCAGGACTTCAAGGCACAGATGAGGAAGGAGGTGGTAGAAGAGAGGTTCCCAGGCCTCCCCCCGGCTAGCTTAGAAGAGGACCAAATGAGGGGAGCTGCCCCTAAAGGCAGGCTCATATCCCACTTGCCCCAGGATGCGTTTCCACACAGGGCTGCTGTCCAGTATTTGATTGGGCCACATCAGCACAAGCAGAGAAGGGGCCTGGAAGCGGCCTCTTCCGGTCAAAGTGGAGACCAGTGTGGGAAAGGGAGGAGGACCCCTAACTGCCCCATGATAATCTAGCAAAAACCCCCATCGAGAAACTCAGCCCTCTGGAAACAAGACCTGCATCGCACAAGTCAAATTCCCACCAGAGGAGGAGGTACACTAAATCCCAAGGAAGACCAGCAGAAGCCAATTAATAGGGCCCCCAGATCAGAGGAGATTGTGGGCCTGGAATTGCAGCAGCGGCCAGACTAGGCAGGAGGCTGCAGGGAGCACAACCACTCACTTGCTGGAGTGACAGTATCCACCTCCCAGCATCCTCTGAACATCCTCCCCTTTGTTCCCTGCAGGGAAAGAAGAAGAGGCGGTCAAGGGAAAAGCATCAAGACTCCAACACAGGTGAGGCCTTCCCTCAGCAGTAGTGGAGGCTCCTCTCTAGGTCCCCATGTCGGGAGCAGCCCTGCTCTGGCCTGGGGGAGGGGCAGAGGACTCAGCCCTCTGGAAACAAGACCTGCATCGCACAAGTCAAATTCCCACCAGAGGAGGAGGTACACTAAATCCCAAGGAAGACCAGCAGAAGCCAATTAATAGAGCAGTGGATTGTGACCCACTACATGCACCCCTTTGCTAGCCCTGGAACAGTGGGCCTCTGGCCTCTGTCAGAGAAACTAGTGAGGAACTGACCGTTTCAAGGCCAAACCCAAACACTGCATCCTGGTTAGTTCTGCAGAGGTGGGCAGCAGCAGGCTGTCTGGGTGGAGGCTGCGCCAGGCCCCTGCCTGAGACCAGTAGTCACAGAGAAACTGCTAGGCAGTGGCCAGCAGGCTTTATCAGCCACCCAGTTTCTTACGGCAGTGCAAAGGGTATAGAGGACCTGGGGGCCACAGCCTACTCCAAGTCTTCTTCCTGCCCCAACTCTGTTAAATCACACACCATATCCATGGATAATTTGGGTCAACTGTGCTGCCCTCACCCAGGGAAGCAAGAGGCTAGGACTAGGCAATGGCAGAGATGGTACACGAAGGTAGAAGCATGGGCTTTACGTTCCTACTGGAGGAATGGGTAGCACAGGCTTAAGCTGCAGGGGATCCGGCTCAGGCAGACTGCGCACTAGCCAAGATGAAGAAAAACTGTATAAAAGGGGCAGGGAGTTGGGGAGGGGGAAGCAGCCTTAGGGCAGAAGAGGCTTGATCCCCACGGGTACCCAGGCTGCAGAAGGCCCCACGAGCCAGAGAGGAGCCACCCGTCCTTCCCAGCCCACCACCACTCTTACACCACCTCCACACTGCCAGCTGGTGCCACCCTTTCCTGATCCCTCAGCTCCGCACCCCAGGGCTCCCACTAGGGTGGCTGTGCCATGGAGAGGCCCTTACCTATAGGGACTGTGGGGTATCTGTGACTGGCTAACACTGATGTTACCTCTTCTTTCTGGGCCCTGCTCTGCCCTGCTGCCTGCCTGCTCGCCCTCTGCTCTGCTCTGCCCCTCTGGCATGGCTGTGAGCAGACCCTGGCTCGCCTAAGAAATGCCGTGCTCGCTTTGGCCTCAACCAGCAGACGGATTGGTGTGGTCCGTGCAGGTGGGTTTGTCCCCACCACCATCCTCCCTTTGCTTCAAGCTGCTTCCTTGACTCTGCACATGTTCTGCTGGGCCTGCAGCCCTCCTCTGGCCCCTAGCCCCCAACATTCCCCAGATTGCGGAGCCCATACCTGTAAGATTGGGGCTGAGCACAGAACACAGCTTGTGAGGAAGGTCACTGGGCTCTAGGTGGAAGGAGACGATGTGCTAGAAGGGAAGGAAAGGCAGACCTAGAAGGTAGTATCCATGCCTCTCTGGAAATGGTCTGGTGCTGGTCAGGCCCGGCAGGGCCGTAGCAGACCAATGCACAGACACCACTCAGCTGGCCTGAGCTCCTGCTCTCAGGCCTCAAAGTCATCACAGCCCACCAGCTCCCTCACTTCCTCAAGTTGGATCCCTGCTCTTCCATCCTGAGCTCCATAAATCTAAGGAAAACAAAGTGACTACAGTAGAGAAAAACCTGAATAATCTATATGTCCAGTGGCCGTGCAACTTCTAACATGTACCTACCAAGACCAGGGGGCTTGAGAAATCCTGTTGTGGCTCAGTGGCAATGAACCCAGCTAGTGTCCATGAGGACCAAGGTTTGATCCCTGGCCTCACTCAGTGGGTTAAGGATCCGGCGCTGCCATGAGCTGTGGTACAGGCAGATGCGGCTCGGATCCCATGTGGCTGTGGTGTGGGCTGGCAGCTGTAGCTCTGATCTGACCCCTAGCTTGCCAACTTCCATATGCCGTGGATGTGGCCCTAAAAAGAGAAAAAGACCAGGGGGCTTGAGAGATTGGGAGAGATGAGCAGGGGTAGCACTAGCACCCGTGCCCAGGCCCTGTAGCACCAAGCCTGTGTGTTCCACCATAAAACATATTTTCTTTGTGTAGAGCAAAGAAAATATACCAACTGGCTCAAGTTGCTTAGAGTAGGTTTAGACCAAGCCTGCTGGGGCCAAGGCTGAGGCTGCTCCAGGCACTAAGTTCCCTGACTCTAGGAAATACTGTCCAGGCACCAAGATTGCCCATCATGCTCCCTGTCCAAAGGCCAAAGAGAAATTTGGGGGAATAAGTATGTTCGTATCTAAACATGATGGGAGGCAACCCTGTCCTCAGAGCCCCTATTCCATCCATTTCTTCCCCTTCTCTGCTTCTAGAATAGCTCTGAGCACCTGGATTGCTCCACACTAGAAGCCACAAGCCCACTGCACGCCCCTCCCTGCCCCTTAATCAGATCTGAGCCCCACAAACATGTGAAGCTGAGCCTCAACAGCCTAGACCAGGAGATGGCTTCCTTGGAGAACAGCAAGCAGCCCATAGGCAGGGCTACAAAAGGCCCCTGTGCCACCGTGTGGCTGTGCTGGGAACTGCACCCATCCCAGGTCAGGGCCAGGCTCAGCAGTTCCAGGGCTAAGTCTAAAGGCACAGGCATAATATATTACCTAAATCATGGGGAGAGGGGACAAGAAGTCAGCTAGGCCTGTGCAGGAACAGCGTTTTTTGGTTGTGGTGTATGACTATGAATTCACCCTCTGTTTACAGATAACTCTCTTCACTATTCCTAGGAGGAAAAAGAAATGCATTCGGTACTTACCCGGAGAAGGCCGCTGCCCCAGCCCCGTTCCTTCCAATGACAGTGCTCTAGGCTGCCCCAAGTCCCCAGTCCCCCAGGACTCACCCTCATACCTCCTGCTGCCCCACTTCCCCACAGAACTGCTTGCTAGCCCTGCGGAGCCAGCGCCTACATCACCAGGTCTCTCAGCCGCTCTCAGCCTCCCAGCCCCCTGGACCCCCTCAGGCCCCTCACAGCAACCTGCAGAGTACACAGGTACAGCCACAGCAATCTCAGAGAAAGGCAGCCTAGCATGCGCAGGACACACGGCTTCCTCCAAGAGCCCACCCTCTGAGAAGAGACGACAGAGTCCCAACGCACGTGGAAACCAGCCAGGGGCCCTGTTAACTCTCTCTCAGGGTCCCGGCCCCAGAGATTTCAGAAGCTGCCCGACTTCTGCCTGAACCTGGGGCCATCGATGCAAACTGCTCCAAGTGACTGGAATCAGATCTGTGTTGTGTCATCTGATTCAGAGCATCCCTCATGCCTATGGCAGACTGCGTCTATTTCTACTATCTGTCTTGCTAGCCAAACACCCCTGCCTTTCTGCTTTAGGTCATAGATGGGCTGGACTGAGCTAAACTGCTTTCCCTACCGCCCCCGCCCCATCACTGCCATGCCCTCCCCACACTAGACACTTCATGGACCAAGAAAGAGCTGATTTACCAAACAACACGTGAGCAGGTCACAACCACAAAGCTCAAGAAAACAGACAGTGCTTCTCCCTTTAGGGCCTGGAGAAACCCTTTTTACAGAAAATCAGCTGCTGTCTGTAAGCTGGACCAGGGGAAGCCTTTTGCCACATTCTCAGGACCTGACAAGAAGAGAAGTGAATGGAGTAGGTTAGGTTTAGGCCCATCACCAGGGTAATAGGAACAACCTGACACTACCTTACAGGCAAGTGAGGATGGGGACGGGGAATGTTCCAGTTCGAATTACTTGGAAATGTTTCCCGAGAAACTCAACGGCTTAAGAAGCCCTGGTAACAAATGCCCCAGTCACTAGTGGCTGCAACCAACAGTTCAAGTAAGTCACAGCTAAAAATCCAGCATGCAGCCCTACCCGCTTTTGAGAGCCTTTCTCATAGCTCTGATTTCCCATTCATTAGCCAGCTCTTCAGCAGCTGGGAGAGAGGGTGAACCAAACCTCAGAAAGCCAGTGCCCATCTTCTAGCACCAAACTAGGCCAGCCTCAGGTTCCCTGCGGGGCTGCAGGAAGGAAAACCGTTACAACCAAAGCAAGGAGCCCAAAAAAATCCCGTTGTGGACAGTGGGTTTTCACCACAGCCTACTTTAACCCATTTCTGAGCCAAGCTTCAACCCTGAGCCTTAAAACAATTTTTTTTTTTTGGCCAGTCATGGCATGTGGACGTTTCTGGGCCAGGGACTGAGCCTGCACCACAGCAGTGACCCAAACCACTGCAGTGACAATGCCAGGTCCTTAACCCACTGAGCCACAAGGGAATGCCAAACAAATCTTTAAAACTTAGTTTTCTTTTTTTTTTTTTTTTTACTGTAACAGCCTGAATAGTAAAGAAAAAGGGCTAACCCCGCACCCTCACACACCCCTCAACAAAAGCCTTTAGTTCGTACTTTAGCCACTGGCTTCTCAGAATCCAAAGATCCTACGTGCTAGTGCAGTGCTACAAGAATTCTTGAGAGAAAAAAGGACCATTGTAGTATTCAAAATATTTTTGTATTGTTAAATGCGTATCATAGAAAAACTTTTCTGACATGAGAATAAAGATACTTTTACTGGGTTTCTTTTTCAGAGCTTGACCCTGAAGAATAAGCTGTTTCAATAACAAGAGTATGACACTGTTTCCTTTTCTTCTCCACAGGCACAAAACTTGAGGTTTATTCTCTATTAGGGTATATGTGTTCTCGAGAATCAACCTACATAAGCCAGGGATTATTCTTGTCACCTGTCCTCAAGGGCCATGGGCACTGCTCCAACCCAAAGAACAGGCCTCATGCTACGTCTAAGTTCCCATTCCAAGCCTTGATCTTAAGCCCCTCATCCTCTGACCTCACACCTGATGCAGGCACAGGCCAGCCTGCCCCCACTGCTCACTTGAGAATGGGGTGGAAATTGGTACCTACGGTCCTTAAGACAACTCAACCAGAGAAAAAGGCACGTCACCACCGGGTTCTACTTTCCTCTGAAGGCAGAAAGAAAAGAAAACACAAGTACATATCCTATTTGAGGAAAACAAAACATAGGAATCTTTCATAATGTTGTATCATCATAAAATCTTGAAGTTTTTTTTTTTTTAAGGGCCACACCTGCAGCATATGGAGGTTCCCAGGCTAGGGGTGCAATAAGAGCCACAGCAACGCCAGATCCGAGCCGTATCTGCGACCTACACCACAGCTCACAGCAACACCGGATCGTTAACCCACTGAGTGATGCCGGGATCGAACCCGCAACTTCATGGTTCCCAGTCTGATTCGTTAATCACTGAGCCAGAGGGGAACTCCAAGGAAGGTATTTTAAATAGCACACTTTCCTCCCAAAGACTGTTAAGGTACAAGAAGCATTTCTTAAAAGTATTCCTGTTAACTTCTTGAGACCCGTCATGAATGCAAAAGGCGTCATAAAGCCATCTCAAATGTCAACCATTAGACATAAATGTTGGGCAACAAGTGTATCACAACCAGTTACAGGGCCACCGTCATGTAATTTTCATTTCACTGAGTTACATCTTTTGAATTTTATGTTTAAAAATATTTATAAATAAAGTCACCTTCCAGAGTAGTGTCTGTTTAAAGTAGGCCACTGGAAGCTGTAATCCTAGACTTGCTTTTTTCTGGAAGGGTGCTAGAGACCAGCCATTCTCTTGACATCTGTCCCATTTAAAGAATTCTGCTCTGGCTACTGGCCTAGTTTTTTCAAAAAACTACACTTTAACCAAGGCTTATGCAAGACTGGGCTGCTGTATCTGATCTGGTGTCTTATTTAGAGCACACTGGGTAAATGAACAGTGCACTCTTTGTGTATGTGAGGGTAAAAAAGGTGGGGTGGGCTTTGGTGACTTTGTTAAAATCAAACCAGCTTTAAAAAAAAAACACCTGACTTCAAAGAGAAAACTCAAAGCTTCCTAGATCAAACCAGCACATTCCTGTGAGGCCACAGAGTGACTAGAGTGTAGCCCCAAATTCAACTTCAAATACCACAGCAGTCCCACACCTCACTTTCAGTCGTTTCACAAGTGACCAAGACAATCAGTGAAAAGCTGAGAAGCCAAAAGACTGTGCCAGAGTAGTCATCATCACCAACAGCACCACACTGCAGATAGCCACTATTTCCAAATTGCCCAGCCAAGACCATGTAGGCACTAAGAGGTAGAGGCAGGACTCCAGCCTCACAGTTTGACCTCACACTACAGTATTTGCTCAGAATAATTAGGAAATGAGAGGGCAGACAGGAATGAGTAGCACTGAAAACAGGTTTGCTATTTGCTATTAGTGGGAAAGGGCCACTCACTCTCTGGATAAGGTCAGAGCCTGGAAAACTCTTGGTAAATATATTAAGGAAACAGAATACAGCAGGGGAGAGGGAAGAGAGTACAAAAGAGTGCTTGCTACAGCCAGTTTGAAGGCCCTATTAATATGCCTATGATTTATTTGGGTACATACTGTCCACAAGTTGCCGGTTTTCTCTTGCAGGAGTTGTCAGATTTCATTAAACATGGGAGTTTAAGATTATTAGGAATTTGTTTAAAGACTAGCACCCAAGGTCTATAAAAGTCAGACAGGGAACAGAATTTTAAACTACTATATAGTCTGTCCACATAAACTTACATATTCAGAAAGATTCCAGTATCCTTTAAATATGGGTAGTGATGTTTTTTAGTCCTGAAATTCTAACAATTCTTGAGGGTTACACAGCTCAAGAGCTAACAGTAATAGGCTCTTGCTTCCTAGAAGCTGAAACTTCCTTTCCAAACTAAACAGAGCACATGCTAATAATCCTGGACTTTCAGAAAAGATCTGTTTATGATATTGCTAGGGACATACCTAAGGTAGTTAAACTTGTTGCAAGAACTGACCTTTACATGGAAAACAGAAGAAGTAAGACATTCCACCTAGGACTGTACCCTGCTACCTTCTCTACTAAGACAAGAACAAACGGAAAAACAAGCGTACTTCCTGAGTAAAGGGAATCAGGGATCCAGAAGTAGTCAAAGGGGTTGGCAATTTTTTTCTGTAAAGGGCCAGGGAATAAATATTTTTGGCTTTTTGGTCAAAAACTGTGTGTGTGTGTTTTAAACAACCCTTTAAAAATGTAAAAGCCACTTTTAACTTGTAGACTACAAAAACAGGTTGTGGTCTGGATTTCACCCCCACTCAGGCTGTAATAGTCACCCCTGGTACAGACAATAAATGGGGATTCATGTGAGATAGCAAATAGAACTGCATTAAAAAGGTAGGTTTGGGATGCGTAAGAGGTGAATTAAAGGCAAACTACTGTCAAGTAATAATCTGAGCCACAACTCATTTGAAGAGAACACATTAAGATTACATGTGAACACAGACGGTTGGTTCTAACTGGGAAAGTAAGAAAAAAAGGAGCATCAGGAAGAAAGAAAAAAACAGTTACACAAGTTCCCTGGTGGCCTACTGGTTAAGGATCCAGCATTGTCACTGCAGTGGCTCAGGTCACTGCTGTGGCATGGGTCCCATCCTTGGCCCAGGAACTTCCACGTGCCATGGGCAAAGCCAAAGAGGGAAAACTTCACTCCACTGTAGGAGAAAGGCTGGAAACCAGAGCAGTGCAGCATATGGTATGACCGAATATACCATTTAAGAACTGAAGCAGTGACTCCAGTGAACTATAACGACAACAACTTCTATCAGAACCTTACTGTTTTTGTCAGCAGCCTCCTGTGAGGACATGAACCGCCTGCAAATCTATTCCAACTAAACAATCATGCATAAATTTTACTCTTTTAGGGAATTCCCATCGTGGCTCAGCAGAAACAAATCTGACTAGCATCCATGAGGATGCAGGTTCAATCCTTGGCCTCGCTCAGTGGGTTGGGGATCCAGTGTTGCCGTGAGCTGTGATGTACGTCACAGATGCGGCTCAGATCCCAAGTTGCTGTGGCTGTGGTGCAGGCTGGCAGCTGCAGCTCCAATTCGACCCCTAGCCTGGGAACATCCATATGCCTTGGGTAAAAAAGCCAAAAAAACAAACAAAAAATTGAAGAGACACATTTAAGTACAAAAAAAGCAAACCATTTACTACCTACTATGTTACTTACTTTTTATTGAAGGTATCTTTCATTCATGACGGTTGCTTTCTGGGTATGCTACACATTTTAACGTTAAAGGTTAAATTATTTTTTACATGCAGGTAAGTAGTGTGAATAACTTACTCCATATGAGATCACTGATTATAAAAAGATGACATACCACACGGGCTACATGTATTTTTTAATCGAAAAAGCTAACCATCTAATTATACTTCCCCCCAAACCACAAACTGAGTAGTAACTGAATTTCTAGCCACCACATTCAAAGTGGAGAGGATTAAAAATGCAAAAACAGGTCCTCAGATCCAAATAAGGAAGCCCTGCTACATACAGGCTAATCAATACCAGTGGCACTCCCTGACTCCACAAAGCTGGAAGACATGCTCATAACCCCAACTTAGAACATTTACCTCAAATAGCCTTTTTCCAGCTTGCAACTCATGAATAAAGATAATACGTTGTTAATTCTATTTCAGAAAAATGTTTGCAAGTTGCTTTATTTACAATGCCAACTTTTAAAAGTCACTAAACTAAACTGGACAATAAACTAGGCAGAAATTGCTTTACATAAAGAGGGAAAGCCCAAAATGCCACTTCCTATAGAAAACCCATAGTTCAATTTTATTCAGAGCAAAGAAAAGAGAAACTTTTGATCATACTAGAAAGAAACTCAGCCATAGGTTTGGAATCTATACTGAAACTACACATGCAATGAGGACAATATTCCACTAATACAACTGATTTGCTGCTGCATTTGTTGACTGTTTTTCTAATATTAACAATTATAAACAGAGCAGTGCAACCAGTATTTGGAACAATCCTTACAGTGTTTCAGCATCAGGCACAAAATTTCACTTCTCCTCACACCACTGGTTCTCTTTGCGTACCTAAAGACAGAGAGAACGGAAGTACCTTAATACGGTGTAGTCTTTCCTAAGTTTACTGCCTGATGACTCATCAGTAGCCTGTGAAGTGGCTCAGAAAGAGATAGATGGAAAACTGGAAAAACGAGATGAAGAGTACCGTTCTTTCCCTCCCCAGTTTTTTATTGTGCCCTGATGAAATAATAATAATAAAATTAAAAAAAAGGAAAGGTGGAGCTCCCGGTGTGGTGCAGCGGAAACGAATCCGACTAGGAACCATCAGGTTGTAGGTTCGATCCCTGGCCTTGCTCAATAGGTTAAGGGTCCGGCATTGCCATGAGCTATCGTGTGGATATCAGATGCGCTTGGATCTGGCGTCGCTGCGGCTGTGGTGTAGCCAGCAGTTGTAGCTCCAATTAGACCCCTAGCCTGGGAACCTCCACAGACTGTGTGTGCGGCCCTAAAAAGCCAAAAAAAAAAGGGGGAAAGGCAATGAACAATTACAGCTATGGTCACTAGAGCTGACCTGCATTGACGAAATCATCCTGATTTATTCATTTCTTCCCCATTCACTAAGTTGCTCTGAGGTATCCTGGCACACCATCACCCACAGATAGGGCTTGCTTTTCTGAAGTCAAATACTGATGGCTCTATGTAAGGTTGCAGGTGACCAAACTAGTAAATGCTAAGGAATAAATTATCGAACAGCACCTTTGGATGCATACTAATTGTTCTTACGCTTATGAAACAACAGTATCATCAGGTATTTAGACAAGAAAGAGAGCAGAATATTTAGCACACAGAAGGTACCTATTATCCCTCAAATAAGGTCAAGACTCCTTGCTACTAGTACTTCGTTTGCCTGGCTTGAATTTAATCTTTCATAAAAAAGCATTTGATTAAGAACAAGCTGTGAGCCACCTACCTGGGCTTCTTCTTCTTCAGTAAAATCATTTTTGATATTAAAAGTCTTGCGTATTTCCTCAGGAGTTTTCCCCTTGATCATGTTAGCGACAGTCTTGCATGTAACATCAAGCAAACCTTTGATGTCTAAGTAGTTTGCTGCCTGTAAAGTAATTTGTTATTTTAAATGTATTTAATGTTTCAAATTATATCCAAAGTTAGTGACTAACAATCCTTATCTAATTCAGCTTAAAATGCTAGTTAATTTTAAGAAATGAATAAATAAGACAAATTCTTCCGTGAAGGATTGCTGTATGTCCCCTTGTTATACCTCTGTACTACTGATCTTTGTGCTGCCTTCAGCAAACTGCACTACCGCAAATGTTTAAGAATGCCACTACTGGCAGTTGTCTGTACACACACACACACACATCAAATCTTGACAAAAACATTTATAGAATTCAAATATAAGTCATTATAGCATCACTAATATCATATTGAAATTCTGAAAGCAGCTTTTGGTTTCTTTGATCTTCTCTACTGTTTTCCTGTTTTCTATTTTAATGATTTCTGCTGTTATCTTTAATACTTCCTTTCCTTGGGCTGAATTTCATCTTTCATTTTTTTTGGTCTTTTTAGGGCTGCACCCATGGCATATGGAGGTTCCCAGGCTCGGGGTCCAATCAGAGCTGTACCTGCTGTTCTACGCCACAGCCACAGCAATGCCAGATCCGAGCCACGTCTGTGACCCACACCACAGCTCACGCCAACGCTGGATCCTTAACCCCCTGAGCAAGGCCAGGGATCAAACCTGCAACCTCATGGTTCCTAGTGGAATTCGTTAACCACCGAGCCACGACAGGAACTCCTGTCTTATTAGTTTAACGTAAAAGCTTAGATCACTGATTTGAGACTTTTCTTCTTTCCCAATACATGCGTTTAGTACTGTCAATTTCCCTTTGAAAGCTACTTCAGCTGCATTTCACAGATTTTCATACACCGTGTTTCATTTCATTTCAGTTTATAATATTAATTTTTCTTTTGATTTCTTCCTTGATTCATGGGTTACTTTGAAATGTGTTACTTAGTTTTCAGATATCTGCAGATTTTCCAGATGGCTGTTACTGATTTCTAACTTAATCCAACTGTGATTAGACACAGAAAGATACACTTGAAAAGAATATGTACTCTGCTGTCATTAGAAAATGTCAGGACAAGTTGGTTGTTATTCAAGCTCTCCATATCCTTACTGATCCTCTGTTTACTTGATTACTTAAAGACAGATGTTGAAATATCTAACTATGACTGTAGATTTCCCTACTTATTCTTTAGAAGTCTATTAGTTTTTGTTTCACTTTCTGGAAGTTCTGGTTTTAGACAGATAAACATTTAGGGTTCTTATGTCCTCTTAACAAACTGATCCCTTTATTATGCAACAATCCTCTTTAATCCTGGTAGTACTCTTTGCTTTGAAATCTACCCTAATATATACAGTCACTCCAGCTTTCTTCTGATTATTGTTAGCAAAATATCTCTTTCCACCTTTTAAACATAATTGTGTCTTTATATTTAAAGTGAGCTTTTTGTAGACAGAATAGCTAAGTCTTGTTTTTTACCGAATGTGACAACTTCTAACCTTTAATTGTGGTGTTAGACCATTTACATTTAATGTGGTTATTGACACATGGATTTAAATACAGCACTGCATTTGAATTTAGAATTCAAATTCAGTATCAATGAATTTAACAAATTTAACTCTGTAAGAGGTGCTAAAGGCTGTGGGTTAGAAATGTCTTATACAATGCATTAAAAACATACCAGGATTAGTTCGAAAAGTGTGCCTTGGTCAACTTTCAGGAACTCTTGATCCCAAACAGGGATATCATCTGTCCGCTTCTCCTTGTTCTCATCATCTTCAGGAGGAGGAGGATCATCCTTATGGTGGGTGCACCACTGAATGACCTGTTACAACAGAAGTTCATTCCTCTGTGGCATTTTGTGAGAAAGTACTCATTCCAGTACTGGGGCAAGGTTATCCATACACAGGGCTAAGAACTAGTTAGTTATAAGTCGAGCTGAATAATCAAGTTAGTAGCCAAACTTGAAAAGCACAACCCTAGAGGATAGAATATCTTAGGTAACAGTAAACCATGCAGTCAGATTACTATATTTGACCATATTAAAAAAGCTCCTCTGCGGAGTTCCCATTGTGGCTCAGTGGTTAACGAATCCGACTAGGAACCGTGAGGTTGCTGGTTCGATCCCTGGCCTCGCTCAGTAGGTTAAGAATCCGGCGTTGCCGTGAGCTGTGGTGTAGGCTGCAGATGTGGCTCGGATCCTGCGTTGCTGTGGCTGTGGCGAAGGCCGGCAGCTACAGCTCCGATTCGATCCCTAGCCTGGGAACCTCCATATGCCGCGGGTGTGGCTCTAGATAAGGCCAAAAGACCAAAAAAAAAAAAAAGCTACTCCGCAAAAAAAAAAAAAAAAATTAAGTTAGAAATAAACATGTACAAGCCAGCAAAGGACCACACTGTAGAATATAAAATCTTTGAAGTTCCTGTCATGGTGCAGCAGTTAATGAATTCGACTAGGAACCATGAGGTTGTGGGTTCAATCCCTGGCCTTGCTCAGTGGGTTAACGATCCGCTGTTGCCATGAACTGTGGTGTAGGTCACAGACATGGCTTGAATCTGGCGTTGCTGTGGCGTAGGCCGGCGGCTACAGCTCCGATTCGATCCCTAGCCTGGGAACCTCCATATGCCACGAGTGCAGCCCTAAAAAAAAGAAAAGAATATAAAATCTTTAAAAATCTCTACAAAGAAATAGACTAAAGATATAAAAAGTCAATTTATAAAGTAAGTCTGAATAGTCAAAGGGGGAAATTCTCAGCTTCATTAAATGCAAAATTAACACTACAGATACTACTTTAGATCACCTCTCCCCCAAAAGATATAAGAGGTTGATACTAATCACTGGCAATAGTGTGAGGATAACTTGAATTCTTCTACTGTAGAGTGTAAATTAGTATAATCCCTTTGAAAAGTAATCTTGGAATACCAAGTAAGCTGAATGAGTACATTATCACCAAGCAATTCTAAACACCCTAGATATATGAACAAGGCTATTTGGTATAATAACAAAGCAGGAAAAGTCCAAAGTTCCCTTAGTAAGCTAATGAACAGACTGCATTTAAAGTTTCCAGAAGCTGAGACAGCATACCATCATAAAGACCACAATCCATACTGAAAGTGTCAAGTTATAGGATGTAGGTGGTAGGAAAATGGGTGTTTGCTATATAATTTAACTTTTATGATTAAAAATTTTTTTATATTATAATGTTGGCGGAATAAACAATGCTGAGAGAAAATGGGAGAGCTGAGAAATTACCTATAAATTACATATAAATTGTATTATATTTATATATAAATTATAGATTGTACACTACCAGGATACAAAAAAGGCAAATAACTATTTCTATTTTTTTAAGCCAAGCATAAAGGGCTTTAATTAAAGCTCATGCTCCCAAATGCCCAAAACATTCTTCCCCCATATAGTCATGTCTTTGTTCAAAGATCATTTTCTCACCTTAAGGCATTTCCTAGTCATCTTTACTTTAAAAATAGCTAACTCCTCCCTACCATCCCACTTATACGCCATAGCTTTTCCATGTGACATACTGCTTATGTTGTACACTTCCCCCACACCTTCAGAATGTAAACTCCCTAAGGACAGAGATTTTGTCTCTTTAGTTCACTGCTGTAGCTCCAACACCTAAAAGGTGCCTGGCATTTGAATGAATGCAAGAAAAAGCCCTTTTAGAAGCATTTTGTACTGGCAAAGATAATACCCAGAGTCAGAAAGGAGAGCTTAAATAAAATACAAAGCTTCTAAACCAAAAAATACTATGAATTGACAAAAGACAAGCAAACTGATAAAAACCATATAAAGAATTCCTATAACAAGCCTATTAGACTACAAAATGAGTGCATTTTGAAAACATTACCCTAAGTTAAATAAGTCAGACACATAAGGATTAAATATCCATGATCCCATTTTTATAAGCTACCCAATATAAGTCAAATTCATAGAGGCAGAATACAGAACAGTGGATACAAGGGTTTTTTTACCCAAACTAGGCACAATATATTATTTATTTATTTATTTTTGCTTTTTAGGGCCACACCCACGGCATATGGAAGTTCCCAGGCTAGGGGTCCAATCGCAGCTTCAGCTACTGGCCTCCACCACTGTAATGCGGGATCCAAGCCATGTCTGCGACCTACACCACAGCTCACGGCAATACCGGACCCCTGACAGACCGAGCGAGGCCAGGGATTGAACCCACATACACATGGATACTAGTTGGATTAGTTTCTGCTGCACCACAGCAGGAACTCAGCTAGGCATATTTAAAAGACTGGTAATAGCCAAGTGTGGTAAAACTACGGAAAAACATGCCATGCAGCTGCATCTCATCCCAGGGTCAAGAGGAAGCATAAAATGTAAATATGTATGGTTAATGACCTCTCAAAATCCCTGAGGAAGGGGCCATCTGGAACTGACCATTTCCATCTCTAAGCCTAGCCAGTTTTGCCCAATGTGCAAACTGCTGGCTTTCTTCAGAAGAGCAAGCACTCCAACAGCTGGCTCTGTTATGCAGTCATATGCCCTCAAACACTAAAATCCTATTCAACGTAGAGGCCTGTTTATGCTTAGAAACAGTGTTGTTCAACAGGGGACGTGGAAAGCACATGTTGTGCTCTCCAACTCCCTGAGGTATACCCATTCAGTTGACAAGCAATTCAATAATTAAACTGTGTGAATGAAAAAGACTGGACAATTTAAATATTCAGAGCCTGGTTAATTAAACTAAAATAAATATCTTAGTCATAATCTTACTATATAATTGTTTGGGTTTTTTTAACTTTTAGGGCCGTACTCACAGCATATGGAGGTTCTCATGCTAGGGGTTGAATAAGAGCTGTAGCCACAGGCCTATGCCACAACCACAGCAATGCCAGATCCGAGCCATGTCTGTGACCTAGACCACAGCTCATGGCAACACCAGATCCTTAACCTACTGAGCAAGGCCAGGGATCGAACACGCATCCTAATAGATGCTAGTCAGATTCGTTTCTGCTGAGTCATGATCTGTGTATCGATACAGAAAGATGACCAGGATACGGCTCAATGGGTACATACATAAGTAAGTGTATAGTTTGCTACCTTACCTTTTTTAATATTGCTGCATTAACATTTGGTAAAGGGACTGGATCATCATCTCCTTCATCATCCATTCCCAAATCTAAGAAAACCAGAAGAGAGTCTTCTATTATATTCTAACTCTATTATAACATTTACACCAATCAGGCTGTCTCAAACAAGTAACTTGCAAGACATGTTATCTCAAAAACTATAAAAGTGCATTACTAAGAACAATTCTTTTAAAAGCACTTAAAATTGGCAATTCCAAGCAACAGCTCCATGAACTCCCCAAAACTATATAAAGTTGTATGAGTAGACAAATACAGGAATATGACATAAAGAGAGTTCTTAATTAGGAGGAAAGATGACTTAATAGGACTCAGGATGGTGGCCTAGCATGTAAAAGATCCAGCATTATCACTGCTGTGGCTTGGTCACTGCTTTGCAACAGGTTCAGTCCCTGGCTAGGGAACTTCCACATGCCATAAGTGCAACAAAAAACAATCTAAAAATAAAAAAGTTGGAGTTCCTGTCATGGCGCAGAGGAAACGAATCTGACTAGGAACGATGAGGCTGCGGGTTCGATCCCTGGCCTTGCTCAGTGGGTTAAGGATCTGGCATTGCCGTAAGCTGTGGTGTAAGTCGCAGACGCGGCTCGGATCCCGCGTTGCTGTGGCTGTGGCGAAGGCCGGCGGCTACAGCTCCGATTAGACCCCTAGCCTGGGAACCTCCATATGCCACGGGTGCAGCTGTAAAAGGACAAAAGACAAAAAAATAAATAAATAATAAAAATAAAAAAGTAGGATTAAGATAACTGGGCAGCCAACTGGGCGAAAATTAAAGCCAGACCCTTAACCCTATTCTTTATACCAAACTCTATAGTTGAACTACATTTAGAAAAATAAAGCAATGTAAAGTATTGCAAACGAAACATAATCTCAATCTACTAAAATGTGACACTCAAAGATGTATATACAAAAACACAACAGATCATGCAGCTACTGACAAAAATCAAGGCAGGCAGTTCCATATATGTATAAAAAATAAATGTTATCTAAATTGAAATGGGAACACACTAACATATTTATATTTAAAATCTCTCCATAAGGATATATAAGGAATTGTTAACAATATTATATCCAAGGAAGTTAATGAGAACATTGGCTGAAAGACTTAAGTTTCAGCAGATGCCCTTTAGTGTTATCCATCATCATGTATATACTACCTATAATTTTGAATATATAGATTTCTCTGATAAAAAAGGTCTAACTCTTATTTTATCAAAGTGGCTGCTGAGCTCCAAAGTACAAACTTAAAATCCATACGTTACTCAAAGATTCTAAATATTTTTCAAACCAAATGGGTCTATCCTTCAGCTTCTACAGAACTAAAAAAGAGATGCTAAAGAAACTTACATAATAGAAGTGCCAAGATTAGAGGTCAAAACAAAAGTTGAGTCCCTAAAATATACCAAGTGTTGTCACAGACAGTGAAGTCTCTGCAATGAATACAGGAGGATGGGAGGAATTGCTGCAATTTTAGAGTTGCTCAGAATGCCTCACAGAGAAAATGACATTTTTGGAAAATCATAAAGGAGAGAACGCCTAAGCAGAGGAAATGGCAAACACAAAGGCATTCTGATGGGACTATCTGGCATGTCCTAAAAACACTAAGGAATCTAGTGTTACAAGAGCAGAGTTAGGCTGAAAACAGTAAATGACAGGGGGCCCTAATAAGGCCTTCTGCAATATGGCTACTGTATTGGGAAGAGAAGGAAAGAAAGCAGGAGGGGAAAGAGAAACCAATTACTGGGCTAGCAATAATCCTGGCAAGTACAAGTGGCTTGTACAAGGTTTACAACTATGTAAGAAGAAACAGTCCAGTTCTTATTTATTTATGTCTCTTTAGTGCCGCACCTGTGGCATATGGAAGTTTCCAGACTAGAAGTCGAATCTGAGCTGTAGCTGCCTGCCTATACACAGCTCACGGCAACACCAGATCCTTAATCCCACTGACCAAGGCCAGGGATCGAATCCACATCCTCATGGATACTAGTCACGCTCGTTACTGCTGAGCCACAATGGGAACTCCAATTCTTAATCCATTTTGAAGTTAGAGGCAATAGGATTTGCCAATAAATGGAAAGTAGAATGTGAAAAGAATCAGGGAATGCTAAGGTTTATAACATGAAGACCAAGGGGATGGAGCTGCCAGTGGAGTTGCCATTGACTGATATGGATAAGGTTGTCAGAGAACTCATTCTGGAGGGCAGGGAATCAAAAACTCTGGTTCATAAGTCTGAAATATCTATTAGGTATTCAATGGCAGACCAAAAGTTAAATACTCCAAAAATCTAAAAATCAAAAGAAGAGATCTTACTGAAGGTAAGTTTGGGAACAGATGTATAAATGATTTACAGTGCTATAAGACTAGCTGAGGTAACTAAGAAAATGAATATTGATAGGGTGAAGAAGTACAAAGATCAAGCAAACCCTGGGGAACTGAAGGCTTTAAAGATGGAGAGACAGAGGCTGTGAGTAAGGTAAGTAGAAAGTATCCTGAAAGCCAAAAATGGAAGGGATTGATCAACTGCTAAAGGCTATCAATAAGTCCAGATGAGAAAAGAAACAATGTACCTGACATCATGGAGAGAGACCAATGAGTTTAACAAGCTGCTCCAGTGGCATGGTAAAGATGAGAGTAGATTCAAAAAGACCCTATTTTCCTGTATGGGTGGATTCACTTATTTCCCCTCTCCTTCTCCCTACCAATGCCATTCCCTGATCCCATTACAGCCAAAATTAAAACTAAAATTACAATATTTCAATATGGATCAAGTCACTTCTGTTTTTCTTGAACTAGGATAGAGTTTTTAATCAGATGGGAGAGAGAGAAGTTGTATGACTTGCATGTAAAATACTCGTGCTTAGGGGATGAACATATTAGAGGAAACATAATACAGAAGACCAGTTTGTTTAGATCCAAATGTTATCTGAAGAAGGCTTAAGTTAAAACTTAAAACAAGGGCCTTTTATAGTTGTAAAGGATCACTTATCTAGCCTTTAAACAAAGGATGTGCAATGTTTTTTCGCTTTTAGACTGAATCCAGAACAGTCATTCCTTTAAGTGATTTAATTTCAAGGACTTTTGAAAGATACCTGTATCCTGATAGCATACCCTAGACCTGAAGAAATCAGTCAATCCCTGTGTACACATACTAAGATTTTCACTTCTGATCATCCTGTGATTAGCAGATTTTATTTCAATAAACTCCACTCCTCAAGAGGCTAGAATTCACCTCTGATGCCCAAAAGGTATGGAAGGAAACCATTTAACTACTGCTATCAGTCCACTTGCTTGAGTGATCAGAGTTGGCATTGGAAAACCTTCAAGGAGCCCTATGCTCTTACATCGGTAAATGCTTCTTTGAAGCAGCACAGGACAGATTAGTGTGCCAGGCACCAAATGAGATGAAATAAAGAACACTTTCATTGCCAAAGCAAGTATTCAGGCAGCAATTTTGGTATCAGTTTATACATCTTCTAAAGCCTTACTCACCTGCCTTTAGGGATACTTGGATAGCTTTCAACTCTTTTATTAGTGACCATACCATAGTTCTTCATTCAACCCGTACTTGATGAACAGTGACTGTGGGATGTACCAAGGGGTTTACAACTTAGTAGAAGTAATCTATGTATTTAAGTTAGCAGGGTACAGGACACTCTAAGTGCCACATAACTGATGTCAATTACCAAGAATTTTATGTTCAGTCTTTTATTTTTCACTAGAAAACAGAAAAGAAAAAAAGAAAAAGAAAGAAAAGGAGTTCCCGTCATGGCACAGCAGCACGTGGAACCATGAGGTTGCGGGTTCGATCCCTGGCCTTGCTCAGTGGGTTAAGGCTCTGGTGGTGTGGTGAGCGGTGGTGTAGGTTGCAGACTTGGCTCAGATCCTGTGTTGCTGTGGCTGTGGCTTAGGCCAGCAGCTACAGTTCTGATTTGACTCCTAGCCTGGGAACCTCCCTATGTCGCGGGTGTGGCCCTAAAAAAAAAAAAAAAAAAAAGAAAAGAAAACTAAAAAGAATCACATGTTCTGCTTTTATTTTCAATTAGAAGACAGAAGACAAACCTTCCACAGTTAAGCTTTTGCCTCTACCACACCTAATATCTGCTGTCCTCTAACTTATCCCCTGCAATCCTACGTGATCAGTCTGTACTATATGAATCTGATAATCACTCTGGTCACTTCAAAACACCTCGCTTTTCCCTTGGCTTCCACAAATCCTACTCCACCAATTCTCCACTTCTGATCTCTACACTCTTTTTTTAACACCTCATTCTGTCCCAATATGGTCACCTGTCAACCCTATTTACTCCGCAGACATGCACATACTCCCATAACCCGCCACATGAAGTCAGTCTATCTCAAGCAGTACACAACTCAGGGTCCAAGATTCACTAGCTCATTACAAAGACCTTTTAAAAAGGACTCTCAGGAGTTTCCGTCGTGGCTCAGTGGTTAACGAATCCGACTAGGAACCATGAGGTTCCGGGTTCGATCCCTGGCCTTGCTGATTGGGTTAAGGATCTGGCGTTGCCATGAGCTGTGGTGTAGGTTGCAGATGCGGCTTGGATCCCACTTGGCTGTGGCTGTGGCGTAGGTCGGCGGCTATAGCTCAAATTCGACCTCTAGCCTGGGAACCTCCATATGCCGCAAGTGTGGCCCTAGAAAAGGCAAAAAGACTAAATAAATAAATAAATAAATGGGACTCTCAGACATACATAACATGTTCAAGCTCAGTCATTTTTTTTCCATTCCTCTCGAACTCATTCTTCAACTCTATCAATGACAGCATAATAATCTCAACCCCAACTAAAAAAAAAAATCTCAAAAAATTTTAAAAACACATCCTGTCCACTTTAGCTCAGAATGCTCTCCCAAAACATCTACATCACCCCACCAGTATAAAGAATAACTAAGCAAGATGTTCCCAGAGCACCACCTGGTACAACCTTTATTAATGCATGTGAATTATACATGACAATTTGCCTTGTTTGATGTCTGTCTCCCTTCCTAAAACTTAAAACACTTCAAAGGCAAAGGCCATTTCTCACTTTCCTTCTTTTCACCAACATGTATCTAATGCTTCGAACATAATTCTGCACTTAAGTATTTATGAGCTATAAACAAAACCTTTTGATATTTGAGTACATTCAGCCCTCTGTATCTGCAGGTCCCACATCCTCAGATTCAAATAACCATGGACAGAAAGTATTAAATAAAAATTAGGAGTTCCCACTGTGACACAGTGGTCAAGGATACAGCATTGCTGCAGCTGCGGCTTGGATTCAATCCCTGGCCCACATGTCATGGGTACATTCAAAATAAATAAATAATTAAAAAAAAAAAAAAAACCTTAAATTGGGAGTTCCCATTGTGGCACAGCAGAAATAAATCCATGGAGGTTGCGGGTTTGATCCCCAGCCTCACTCTGTGGGTTAAGGATCAGGCACTGCTGTGGCTGTGGTGTAGGCCGGCAGCTGTAGCTCCAATTGGACCCCTAGCCTGGGAACCTCCATATGCCACGGGTGCCGCTCTAAAAAGCAAATAATAATAATAATAATAATAATAATAACAACAATAATAATAATAAAATAAATAAAAACGAAAAATTACAGGAAGTTACAAAGAGCAAATCTTGAATTTGCCACACACACAGGCAACTATTTACACAGCATTTACAGTGTTATGAGGTATAAGTAACCTAGAGACAATTTCAAGTATAAGGGAGGATTAAGGAAATTATTTGCAAACATGGCACTTGGGATGTAGTATATGGGATTAGGGATTTGAATATCCATGGATTTTGGTATCCATAAGTGATCCTGGAACCAATTCTCTGCAGAAAATATGGAGATAACAGTATTGAAGAACTATTTTTTTGCATTTTTTTTAGAGCCACACCCGCATCACATGGAAGTGCCCAAGCCAGGAGTCAAATCGGAGCTACAGCTGCTGGCCTACACCACAGCCACAGCAACATAGGATCCAAGCCACATCTGTGACCTACACCACAGCTCACAACAATGCTGGATCCTTAACCCATTGAGCAAGGCCAGGGATAGAACCCGCATCTTCATGGTTCCTAGTCAGATTTGTTTCTGCTAAGCCAGGATGGGAACTCCCCCAAGGAACGTCTTTACAACTATAAAGTTTTTTCCTCCAATTCTAGAAAGTGATTTGTGTGTATCTATACACTATCAGTGTCTACCAGCCCACAATAATTCTAGGAGATCTATGCTAACTAGTAAAAGTTTAAAATGTTTCAGGACCTGTTTTCTTGCCTTAACCCTTTGATGTATTGCATATATGCTTTGCAGCAGTTTCAGAGGAATGATCAAAAGGGAAAACAAAGACATCTACTCAGTTTACAGTCCACTTAGCTTACTCCCTCTGCTCAAAGAAGGTGCTGCTCTACCTTAGCTATCATATATAAGGTATTTCTTTACCAAAGGCTTCAGTCTGTGTCATTAGAAACTGTGATTCCAAATTTACTTGAAAGAGAAATGGGCCGCTGTCTGAGGCTTGAAAATCATTTCAATATTAGTTTATGATGTTGTCTACTTAATAAAGGAAATTCAGACAATGCAGAAAAAAATAACCTGTATCAGAAAAATGCAGTTAAAACTTTGGAAGAAAAAAATATACAGACTTTACCCTTCGTACCCTTTGGCATTTTATGATGGATTGTTACGTCTATAGATTCAATGTTCACAGGTTATCTCAAGCTACATATTTCTTGCCTTTACCCTGACCGAGGTTTTCTAATTAACTTACCTTCCAACATGGTCTTGATAGTCACAGACTGTTTGGCAATTTCAACATCAACTTCAAATATCTCCCCATCAGAACTCTGCAACTTAATTGAAGGCATCTAAAAAAAGGTATTATATTGAATTTGAAATTTAAGAGCTATTACTTCTATATGGCATTTCACCAATAACTGTTACAAGCCTTCTAACTTATTAACTATAAAGTCTTAGGGACCTGTAGTATAGTATAAAACACTGTAAATGATTATAAGTCAATTTTATACAATTGTTTCCATAAAATTTTTTCAAAAGTATATATAACTCCTAGGAACAGAAGTTTTTAAGGCCTGCCCTACAGCACTCATTACTGGTATAAATTTTAGAATACTTTACATTTCTAATGCAAAATATATCTAAAAAGCTTTTTTACTCTTTGCCTGCCTTTCTCCTCTCACCTGAGGGAGGTCAGACCAAAATAAACAAATCTACCAAATAAGATATTAATTTTCCCACAGTGAGACTTACCAGTAAAAAATGAGCTCAGATCAAAAGAGTAGATTAGGATATACATACGTTTGGATCAAATCAAGACCACAAATAAGAGAATGAAATATTTGAGGATAAGCAGATGTTGACCTAATGCCCTAAACCTGTAGTTTCAGAGTCTTGTTTATCTTTATTTACTGACTGTCCAAGTGTCCCAAGTTTGAGATCTACTGGCAAAATCCTCATAGTAATAGCCTTTTACTTGTTCCAAAAATGAAATTATTAACTCAGACTGATTATGAGTCATTAGGAAAAAGACGCTTCTTACATAAAAATTAACTAAGCATTTAACTTCAAAAGACTTGAGTGCTGGCAAAAACAAAACCTCTTAAGAATTAAAAGTTCTAAGCTTCTAAGCCAGCAACTTCTTACCATCTTCAGATTCTTGGGGTAGAGGCATGGGGGGGAGCACTACATGACTGTAAAAACTCAAGTTCTCTTTAAGTTTCAGTAACAGGTTTTTAAAAGGCCCATGCTACTGAGATGTTCCTAATACTCTGATGTCACTCTTAACTTAAAAACACAAAATTTGGCATTCAGAACACTGCACCTATTTTAGGTCCCAAGACTTAAGACCCATTAAGTCGGTAACAATATTCAGCTTTTCCCACACAACTGTCTCCATGCCCAAACAGAAAAAGGTGTTAGGGAAAGGAAGCAAAAAGGTAAAGCTGTTTTAAAACCAGCCATTGAAATTTCCAGCTCTCACTCATCCATGGTTGGAGAGAATCAGATTTCACTTTTCAGTACACAAATGTCTGCTTCTCCATATTACCCAGTGCTTGCCAATAATGCAGTTGTCCTGCTATATGAAGAAAAGCCTAGAGTAGAGATCGTCCTTGTAACAAGGGAATAACAAAAGATATCCCTCTAAGAAATACTTAAACTTGAGCTCAATTTTAAATTACAAAACATTCTATACGCTATCTACGTTCCACAGTACTGGAGTGAACATAATAAAATAACAAGTCTTGCAATGGAGTTGATAAAAGTACTTTTAAGTAAGACGAACATTTCGTATTTCAAGTAACTTTTGATAAATAGCAATATCTGCTTAGTCACAGTCAAATTCGTGTATTAGGTTACTCTTAGTTGAGATCTTACTAAATAAATAGGGAAGCAATCGGTTAATCTGTAATTCGATGCACTCTGTAGGCTAAACTTGATACTCAAAGAGAATTTTTTTTTTTTTAGCGTTATACAGCTGGAAATCAGAGCAAAACTTTTCTATAATGATCGATGAAACATTGATGTGATATGTTCTCCAGACCATTCCTTCAATTCCGTATGCTCCGGTACTTTTAAGTTAAATCACCCTCCATGAGGAGGAGTCTATCAAAACATCATAAACGGGGGGTGGGGGGGAGAGAAAAAAAACTGTTTACATGACCCGAAATTCTGACACCTCTTTTTACAGGGCGAAGTGAAATCTGCGTTGCTCTATGACACACATTCTACTGTGACGCTCTCATGAAAACATTCATGACCCCAAACCCGAACCTTTAGTCTCCATTTAAAAGCGAACCAAAGCAGGTGAACGTCCTATCCCTTCAACAACCTCAACGTAAGTTTACGGAGTTGCTGCACCTAAAAGCCAAATCACTGGGGCGATGATGGCACCTGCTATTCCAACAATTGTTTCAGCAACCCCAGGCTGTGACAAAAAATAGGAGAGAAATGTTCCGAAGAAGCAGGCAGCTCTCTGCCAAAACTCGGCTCCAGCACACTTCACCAGGACTAGTGACGCTAGACACGGGCGAGAAAGGATGGGAGCCAAGAATCCAGCTCCGGGACGACCCTACCACGCTTCCTCCCGGACACCCAAACAAACACGGACAAACACTCACGCTCACGACGGCCCAGGAAAATCCATTAAAAGCCCCGCCACCACCCTGGCCCTGCTTTCCGGCGGCCGACAGGCTCATCCGCCAAGGGAGGCCCTGGCTGCAGCCTGGGCCTTCAGCATTGCTCCGCGACGGCTGACGGTCGCCCCGCGGAAAGAAGGCCCAATCCCGGCTCCACTCGCACCTTCTCCCTCCCGCCTGCCTGGGCGCCATAAAGACACGCGGCTAAAGGACGCCTCGGCGAGTCGAGCCGCGGGGTGGGAGGTGAACGGCACCTCCCGGAGAACGGGGTCGGCAACGGGTTTCACCGAACCTGAGGGAAGGCCAGGCCCAGGTGCCTCCCATTTCGAGCAAGGCCAAGGCCGCAGCGGTGCGGCCCTCGGCTCGCAAACTGAGGCACCACCGCCCCCCTTCCGCTCAGTCGGCGGGTACTCACGGTGTTAGGGCTCCAGGAGATGGCGGGCCCGAAGCTGACGAGAGAAGGGCGGTGTCCGCAATTAGGAGATCACAGAGGCGAACAACAAGGCGACTTCAGGCGAGTGGCGCGGCGTCCGCCTTTATAGGAGCGGGCGCAGGCGCCGAGGACCCCGTGGCCCGTGACGTCACAGAGACGGCGGGGCTGGCCGCCGAGATCGCCTGACAGCAGGCGCAGGGCGGCGGAGCGAGGCGCCGCGGGGCTCGATTCTCATCGCCTCCCTCGAAAGCGTGGCTCACTCCCCTCAAAGCGGAAACGGTTCAGATACTCCACAGCCTGCCGGGGTCTTTCAGGCGGGAGCTGGCCTAAGTCGAATTAAAGACCCCAGTCCCGAAAAGCCTAGAAACCTGGAGCGAGGGGCTTGCAGGGAGAGCAAGGGGCGGGGACGGAGGGGTGGGGAGGTGTTGTCGGTGTTAGGGATGGTGTTTGGGAGGGGCTTCAGCTCCTTTTCACGATGGGGAAACTGGGACTCTGAGAAAGAATGGGAGCTGGTCTTTGCAGCCAGCGCTGTGAGATTTAGCTCAGGGCCTCAGTGTCCTCCCCTGAACCTTACATGAGTTAGCTCACTCTCCACAATAATGCAAAGGATGAAATATCGTTCCCCTTTCTTGTTTCTGAGGGAACAGGTTCAAAACGGTTCAGTGGCAGAGCAAGGATTGTTTGATACTCTTAACCCTGATTTCCTACCGACCTCTGAAGAGGCCTCCAATCCAAAGTAAACACAGTTTCAGGGAAACCCCAAGTTTAGACTAAGGCACCTCTCTTCCAGTGACTATCCATTCATTTAGCAGAAGTGTATTGGGGCGGGGTGATGGGTGCTGGGAATTCAGCAGCGAATCAGCCAGCCAGAGTCCAGAGAACTCTTGTATGGGATGCTCCCTGAAGGCTGTGTTAGGGTCCCTGAGATGAAGCCAACCCCAAGGGAAAGGGCTTTGTCTGAAAACTCCCACTCCCATCCCCTCCAGTCAGGGACTTTGACCTGCTCTACCCTGCTCTGTTTAGAGAACAATGCCACTCCCTCCCTAGGAGACTAAGGCGCCAGGCTCACCTAACCAGCAGGCACGTGATGGTATTCCTGCCCGTAAGGAGACAAAGGACACTTCCACACAGGGCCCCCTAAAGAAATCAGAAGCCTACAGCTCTTCTAGGATGGGTCTGGGCAGGGAGACCAAGCAGCTCCTTGGGTTACCAGGTCTTTGTCTACAAGCTGTGGTATCCAGTGTCTGCCAGGTGCCACAGCTGATGTCGGGAAGATGAAAGGACCTACAGCTTTTTCTCCACAACCCTGCCATGCCCTAAGCAGCTCCAGCTTCAGTTCTCCTAGTTAAGGCCCACTAGATCCCTTTTGCTCCCCTGCCTGTGGCATACAAGGTGGCACCTTGTAGTCTTGTTGAGCATCCTAAGCAGGACTGGGCAATGCCAAGTTACACAGCTGGAGGACCTAGCACAGGGCCTGGCATAAGGAAGGTGTATGTTTCTTCCAAAATGTCTGGGGACCCCCCAATATTAGAATCACCAGGATATTCTTGTTTTTTTTTGTTGTTATTTTTCTTTTTATGGCCACACCGGCAGCATACGGAAGTTCCCAGGCTAGGGGTCGAATATGAGGTACAGCTGAGGCCTATGCCATAGCCACAAAATACTGGATGGGAGCTGCCTCTGCAACTTGCAGCAACGCGGGATCCTTAACCCACTGAGTGAGGCCAGGGATCAAACCCCACATCCTCATGGATATCAGTCAGATTCTTAGCCTGCTGAGCCACAATGGGAACTCCCAGGATTCTTGATTTTAAAATGCAGATTTTTAAAAAATGCAGACTTCATTTATTCATATAGCTATTATATGCATAGATTATCTCAGGAAAGATACACAAGAAATCGTTTGCCTCAAAGGAGGGGAACTAGGTGCCTAGAGAAGAGGGTTGGGGTGATTTTTCACTTTATACCCTTTTCTACTTTTTCAATTTTGATCCATATGGATATATGACGTATTCAAAAAGCTCTACAGGAGTTCCTGTTGTGGCTCAGTGGTTAACGAATCCGACTAGGAACCATGAGGTTGCGGGTTCAATCCCTGGCCTCACTCAGTGGGTTAAAGATCTGGCATTGCCATGAGCTGTGGTGTAGGTCACAGATGTGGCTCGGATCCCATGTGCTGTGGCGTAGGCCGGTGGCTACAGCCCTGACTAGACCCCTAGCCTAGGAACCTTCATATGTCGCGACTGTGGCCCTAGAAAAGCAAAAAAAAGCCAAAAAAAAAAAAAAAACTCTACAAAAATTGGCATCAGGTCAAGGAAAATGCAGATTCCTGTGTGCACTCTTTTTTTTGTTTGTTTTTTAGGACCACACCCACAGCATATGGAAGTCCCCAGGCTAGGGGTTGAATTGGAGCTACAGCATTTGGCCAACACTACAGCCAAAGCAATGTCGGATCTGAGCCACATCTGCAGTCTATACCACAGCTCACGGCAGCACCAGATCCTTAACCCACTAAGCGGGGCCAGGGATTAAAGGGATTAAACCAGCGTCTTCATGGATACTAATTGGGTTCGTTACCATTGAACCACAAGGAGAACTCCCCTGGGTCCCCTCTTGAGCTCATGAATCAGACTCCCTAGGGACAGATTTTTCTGCATTTTGAACAAGTTCTCCACCTGATTCTGAAGCCCAGGATAAGTTGAGAAACCACTACAGTAGGGACTCAATGATGAAGCATTGCTAAGAAGGGGCCAGCAGTGTCTGTCAAAGGTGACTCACTTAGCTTCACACTTTCTGAATCAACCATACCCTCCACTCAGGAGAGAGAAGACAGTTCAGGAATGGGGGTGCAGGCTGGGGAACATGAATTCCACTCATTTATCCGTAATCACCAGTCCAGGTCAAAAAGGACTAGCCCCCACACGGTCCCCTTGGTATGTGAGGGTGTGAGGGGGTTTCCACTGATTCCAGAGCTGGCTCCGAGAAGGCTGAGGTCTCATTCCACACACCATGTTATCAAAACTCCTTGTGCTAGAAAGGAAGAAAATAAAACCAAAGAGAGGGACTTTTCCAGTGTCACACAGCCACTGCAGGACAGGGCTGAAGTTACAGCCCCAACCATGCTTCTGCAACCACAGCCTAGGTATTAAATTTTGGCCCCATCCTTCAAATGCCATGAATATTTCCTGATGAATTATTCCCAGCATACTACCTACCTCCAGGGAAGCTAAAGCACTGGGATTCAAGCAGTCTGGATGGGAAAATCTAGTTTTAATGGCAAATTCATTCCCAGAGGTGATCTCCCTTTGTAAATCCAAGTATCACGGCTGTGAAGATTCACAGAAGCATTCCTTTGAGGACCAGCCCTCTCTGGTCCGAAATCAGTCGTACTTTGCTGCCTGGAATTCAGTTCACACGCCCTTTCTCAGGCACCTACCCATGGAAGAGACCCTGGGTACTTTGGATGTGTCTTCCAGCCCATAGGATGGCATGTAAGCCAAGAAGTAATTCAGTCCCCATGGTCGGAGATCTCCTGCTGTGTCAACTTTCCCAGTTCTCCTGATACAGTTAAAGCACAGCGACTCTGTTATAAGATCTTGCGGAAGCTTTTTCACCTCTCTGAGCCTCACATTCCTCTGCTTAGCCCCTCCTTCTTCCCTTTTGCCAAACTCTAAGCCTCAATTTTTTCTTTTCTCTTTTTGTTTTGTCTTTTAGGGCCTCACCTGTGGCATATGGAGGTTCCCAGGCTAGGGGTCTAGGGGTCTACAGCTGCCGGCCTACACCACAGCCACAGCAACGCAGGATCTGAGCCGTGTCTGCGACCTACACCACAGTTCACAGCAATGCTGGAGCCTTAACCCACTGAGGGAGACCAGGGCTGCAACCTCAGGTTCCTAATCAGATTCGTTTCCACTGTGCCATGACAGGAACTCCTAAGCCTCGCATTTAAAATCAGACCACCTTATTACTCCAGAGGAGAGTGTGCTGAATGCAAAGAAAAAAATGGTTAAATTCTTGAATCTTGATTTGCAAAATGGACTCTTGAAACCCAAAGCTTTTTTGAAATTTTTTAATTATTTTTTTTTTTTCCGCCACCCTCACAGCATATGGAAGCTCCTGGATCAAATCTGAGCCAGAGCTGAGACCTCTGCCATAGCTGCAGCAACACAGGATCCTTAACCCTCTGTGCAGGGCCAGAGATTGAACCCATGCCTCCACAGAGACAAGCCAGACCGTTAACCCACTGTACCCAAGCAGGAACTCCACCCAAAGCATTTAATTTTATTTATGTATTAATTTATGTATTTATTATTATTTTTTTAGAGCCGCACCTGTGGCGTATGAAGATTTCCAGGTTAGAGGTCTACTTGGAGCTGCAGCTGCTGGCCTACAGCATAGCCACAGCAATGTGAGATTTGAGCCACGTCTGCAACCTACACCACAGCTCATGGCAACGCCTGATCCTTAAGCCAGAGTGAAGTCAGGGATCGAACCCACATCCTCATGGATCCTAGTAGGGTTTGTTAACCACTGAGCCACAAAGGGAACTCCCCAAAGCTTTTTAGAACTAGAAAATTTTTTGAGAACTGAAAGCCCAAGAGGTTGAAAGACTCATTTTAAATTTTATATCAGCAAGAGCAAGTTGAGAAAAAGGTATGATGATACCAGAGCTAGTTTTCCAAAAGACTGGGGGTAGGGAAAAACTTAAGGCAAAGAGAGCATTGCAATTAGCTAGTGGGGTGGGTCTCTGAGAAGGAATTTTTTTTTTGTCTTTTTGCCTTATCTAGGGCCGCACCCGCAGCATATGGAGGTTCCCAGGCTAGGAGTCTAACAGGAGCTGTAGCTGCTGGCCTTCGCCACAGCCACAGCAATGCGGGATCCGAGCTGCGTCTTCAACCTACACCACAGCTCAAGGCAACACTGGATCCTTAACCCACTGAGCAAGGCCAGGGATCGAACCCACAACCTCATGGTTCCTAGTCGGATTCGTTAACCACTGAGCCATGATGGGAATTCCTGAGAAGGAACTTTGATTCCTTCCCTGGATCCCCTCCACCCAGGGAGAGGTAGACATTAGGGCCCTGAACAAGGTTTGGGAGCCCCGGCAGTGAGGAGAAGCCGTGCCTTGGTCTGTGAATGAGGTCTAAGGGCTTTCATGGTAAGCAGGTACGGTGGCAGTGAAGTAGGAATGGCAGCTGGGTGTACTCGGCAGGTGGGGCTGGGAGCATCTCAGGCTGGTAGGAACCTAATGTGTGAGGATCCCAAGGAACACTGAAGTATGTCCTGAGGTCCTAAAACAGCATAGAAGTTGCCCAAAGATAAGTAGCAAGGGGCTTGTGGGATGAAACCAAATGACCCTAGAAGAACCTGGACAGTCTGAGCCGTAGATCCTGGCACAAAGACATCTGTGGGAAATGCAGAAATCAAGGATGACAGTTCACGACTGGCAGGAGTCAAGTCTGCCTGCCGCCCTGAGCGGTAGAAGAAGATGGATGATGACCGAGGACCAGACAGTCTCCAGCCCCCTCAGCTCCTACTTCACGCCATGATCACATAAGCTCTGAATGGAGCTGTGAGCCTGGCTGGCAGAAGAACTAAACCACCTGACTGAAGTGACCCAATATTTTGCTACCAAATGGAAATAGGTACTATAGAAAGAAATGAGTAAGAGAGCTTTCATTTTGGCACACTTGAATTTTCTTATTAAAGTGTCACATGGCCATGGTGCACAGGAACAAAGCACACCTGCTGCTGCCCACTGGCTGCTCACATCCTGTGTGATTGGTGGGATACGTGGCTTCTCCACTCTAGCTTTAGTCTCCCTATCTGCAGAATGGAGCGTATAGCAATACCTATCTCAGAAGACTTCTGTGAAAATTATTTCAGTCACTAGAATGGCTAAACTTAAGAGTGACAAATACTGGAGCTCCTCTGTGGCCCAGAGGGTTAGGGATCTTGTGTTGTCACTGCTGTTGCGTGGGTTTGATCCTCGACCCAGAACGTCTGCATGTTGCAGGTGCAGACAAAAACAAAACAAAACATAACAAAAGGTGAATATCAGGTGTTGACAAGGATGTAGCACAACTGTGGGAATTCTCATGTTGCTAGTGGGAATGCAAACTGGTATGCTTCAGAAAACTGACAGTGTCTACAAAAAGTAAACATGCATATACCCAAGGGCTCAGGAATTCCAGTTCTGGACTAATTCCCAAGAGGAATAAGTCCTGAAGGGCATCAAAAAAATATGTTCAGGAATATTCCCAACAACTTTAGTCATAAGAGACAAAAAAAATTAGAATTAACAAACCCCTCAACTGTAAAATGAAAAAATAAACTAGTCATATATTAATACTAAACAGCATTGAAAAAGAAACTACTGATATAACCATGGATGTATTTCACAGCGTTGAGCAAAAAAAAGTACACCACACCAAGGGCTTAATCTCCAAAATATACAAACAACTCATACAACTCAACAACAACAAAAAAGCATTCCCGTTGTGGCTCCACAGGTTAAGAACTAGACGTAGTGTCCATGAGGATGTGGGCTTGATACCTGGCATCGTTCAGTGGGTTAAGAATTCAGTATTGCTGCAAGCTGCAGTGTAGGTCGCAGATGCAGCTTGGATCTTACGTAGCTGTGGCTGAGGCGTAGGCCGGAGCTGCAGCTCCAAAAGGACCCCTAGCCTAGGAACTTCCATATGCCGCAGGAGCAGCCAGCCAAAAGAAAACAAAAACAGACAATCCAACTGAAAATGGGCAGAAGACCGAAATAGACATTTCTCCAAAGAAGACAGATGGATGGCCATAGGCACATGAAAAAATGCTCAACATCACTTATTATCAGAGAAATGCAAATCAAAACTACGAGATGCCACCTCACATTGGTTAGACTGGTCATGATTAAAAAGTCTACAAATAACAGATGTTGGAGAGGGTGTGGGGAAAAGGGAACCTCCCCTACGCTGCTGGGATGTAAATTGGTACAACCACTATGGAAAACAGTATGGAGATTCCTCAGAAAACTAAAAATAGAATTACCATATGATCCAGCAATGCCTACTGGGCATCTATCCAGAGAAAAATATTTTAAAAGCTATATGCACCCCAATGTTCACTGTTTACAACAACCAAGACAATGGAAGCAGTCTAAATGTCCACGGGCAGAGGAATAGATAAAGATGTGGTACAGATATACAGTAGACTACTACTAACAGTGCAAATGATGCTATTTGCAGCAACATGGATGCAACTAGAGATTATCATCCTAAGTAAGTCAGAAAGACAGATACCGGAGTTCCCTTCATGGCTCAGTGGTTAACGAATCTGACTAGGAACCATGAGGTTGCGGGCTGGATCCCTGGCCTTGCTCAGTGGGTTAAGGATCCCGCATTGCTGTGAACTGTGGTGTAGGTTGCAGATGCGGCTCGGATCCCGCATTGCTGTGGCTGTGGTGAAGGCTGGCTGCTGCAGCTCCTGTTAGACCCCTAGCCTGGGAACCTCCATATGCCGCGGGTGCGGCTCTAGATAAAGGCAAAAAGACAGAAAAAAAGAAAGAAAGAAGGAAGGAAAGAAAGAAAGAAAGAAAGAAAGAAAGGAAGGAAGGAAGGAAGATAGACAGATACCGTCTCATATGTGAAATCTAAAATAGGGTACAAATGAATCTATTTACAAAACAGAAACAGATGCATGGACAGAGAACAGTCTTGTGGTTGCCAAGGAGGAGTGGGGCGGGAAAGGGATGGACTGGGGGTTTGGGGTTAGTAGATGCAAACTATTATATACAGAATGGATAGAAATCAAGGTCCTATTGGATAGCACAGTGAACTATATCCAGTCTCCCAGGATAAACCATAACGGAAAGATATATATATACACACACACACACATATATATATGAGTGTGTATGTATATATATATATATATATTTTTTTTTTTTATTTTAATAAAAGGAGTTCCCACTGTGGTGTGATGAGATTGATGGCATCTCTGCAGTGCTGGATTACAAGTTTGATCCCTGGCCTGGCACAGTGGGTTAAGGATCCAGTGATGCCACAGCTGTGGCATAGGTCACAACTCTGACTCAGCAGAAATTAGCAAAACACTGTAAATCAACTATACTTTGATAGAATTAAAGTGAAAAAAAGAAAGTAAATGCAAGAGTACGTACTGTATGAGTCCACTGAAATTAAGACCAAAACCATGCAAAAACTAATGTAGGTTAGAGACGACGAATAATAGTTCCTTTGGCCAGGGAGGCAGGTATTGATAAAGGAAGCTTTGGGATGCTGGCAATGCCCGTCTTGATCCAGGTGGTAGTGTTAAGGGTTTATGCATACATAAAAATTCACTAACTATAATCACATTTGAGTTCTGCATGCAAGTCATAACTCGATTTAAAAAGAGGGGCGTGAGGGAGTTCCTGTCATCATGGCTCGGTGGTAACTAATCCAACTAGTAACCCTGAGGATGTGGGTTCAATCCCTGGCCTGGCTCGGTGGATTAAAGATCCGGTGTTGCTGCAAACTGCAATGTAGTTTGCAGGGGCAGCTTGGATCTGGCATTGCTGTGGCTGTGTGCAGGCCTCAGGTGAAGCTCCAGTTGGACCCCTGGCCTGGGAACTTCCATATGCTGCAGGTGTGGCCCCAAAAAGAAGAAAGGAAGGAAGGAAGGAAGAAAGGAAGGAAGGAAGGAAGGAAGGAAGGAAGGAAGGAAGGAAGGAAGGAAGGAAGAAAAGGAAGAAAAGGAAGGAAGGAAGAGGGGAGCAACAATAAAATTGATGTTGCAGGCTTAGCATGGTTTCAGTGTCAATTCCAGAAAAAACTTTGAGCCCCTGTAGCCTCTTCTCTTTATATGGCTCAGCCATCCACAGCCAAGGCGAAAGGGGTAATGGAAAACATTGTGAGGTTGGGGGATTTCTGCAAGGCCAATGTGCCCAGGCAGGACTTCTGTGCCCAGGGTAGAAGAGGCCTCAGACAAAGCTGCAGAAAGGGCTACTCATTGGCTTCTATAATGGCTAGCTGGTACAGTGGCTCCCCTGGTGGGCCACGAACCTATCCTCTGAAAGCTCTCATGGAAACTCCAGGCAGAAGAAGCATCCAACATAAATGATACAGGAAACTTCCAGACCAATATCTGTACCCAACACCATCAGAAAGCTGTAGGCCCAAGTTAGATTGGAGGGTTGTCAAGCCAGAGTGGGCCTACCCATGAGACTGAAATGGGTTATGTAACTTGCCCCAGACCACAGTGCATGGAGGGGAGATGGGATTTGCACCTAGGTCTGGCTGACTCACCACAGAAGAACCAAAGCTTCCCAGAATAGCATGGCCTACCCTCTGTTCCACTCCCTCTTCTGAGGGAAAGGCTATGGGGACACGTGGGTACTCCCTGTGGGCTCAGAATAACCAGGCTGGACACAGCAAAGGAAGGCACAGGTATGGGGTTGCCCTACAGGCTGGCGAATCCGCAAGAACTGCCAACATCAACTGGCTTCAGCCAGCAGATGGTGCCAGAGAGCCAGGTGGCTGTCCTAGGAGAGCGTCTTTACTGAGTCTGCTCCCTCCTAGGTTTGCCCTCTTGCCCTGCCCCTCACTGAGATGCCTCCAGAAGCTTCCTCTCTCCTCTCTAGGACCCAGAAACCGTCCAGATCCCTGGACTGGCCATCAGAATGAATGCCAGTACAGCTTTTTCACCCAGACTGTGGTTGTAGTCTCCAGCCCTGTGGGCCACAGCATCCCTCTGCGAAAGTGAATTCACGCACAGCAAGTCCTGGAAGCGAGGGTGAGGGCAGTACAGTGATTTTTTGCATTTGACAAAGCCATGACAGGCATGACCTATGTCTTCCCACCGTTTGCCTCTGTGGGGTAACAGAAGACCCTAAACATGGCATCCGGAGCCAGCCAGCACATTAGAGCAGAGACCACCAGACAAGGCAGTCTGTCTGAAAGGTATGCAGCCCAGGCCTTCAGATGCTGAGCATCCCAGGAGCCAGACTCGGGGAGACATCAGCGAGGGGAAGCAAGTGTGATTTGATTGTATCCTAAAGGCAAGTGCCGGTTTGTGCCTACTGAATGCCCAGGCAGGAAGGCCAGTCTGCCAAGGGGCCACTGAGTGGCAAGGATTTCCCCTGAAGCATCTCTGACTCAACGACCCACTAACAGGCCTAGAAAGCTGTGTGGATAGTTGTCAGTCGATTAGCCATTGAGTATTTATCCAACACCCTCTCAGCCCCCCATACCCACATCATAGGCACTAGGAAACAAGAAAGACAAAGGACTTCTGCCCTCAGGGAGTTTGTCATCTAAAGGGTTAGATGTTGGAGTTCCCATCGTGGCTCAGTGGAAACGAATCCAACTAGGAACTATGGAGATTGTGGGTTCAATCCCTGGCCTCGCTCAGTGGGTTAAGTCTCCGTCGTTGGCACGAGCTGTGGTGTAGGTTGCAGACGCGGCTCAGATCCATCGTTGCTGTGGCTCTGGCTGTGGCCAGCAGCTGTAGCTCCGATTAGACCCCTAGCCCAGGAAACTCCACATGCAGTAGGTACGGCCCTAAAACAACAAAAGACAAATAAATAAATAAATAAATAAAGGGTTAGACGTTAACAAGCACAAATAAGGAAGCGTTAGGTAGGTTAAGTACTGTGAAGAAAATGAGTTGAAGTTGGGGAGGGTGGGAACAGCAACACATTGAAGCAGAAACCTGCAGAAGAAAGCACCAGCCATGGAAAGAAGCGGGATAAGAGTTCATTCAAGCATAGCAGGTGTCAAGCCTCTAAGATAACAATGAGCTGCTTTGTGTGTTTCCGGAACAGCAAGGCCAGCATCTTTAGAGCCTAATGAATGGGGGCAGAGGGCGAGTGCAGAGAGACAAGGCAAAGCAAGGAAGGACCAAATAATGAAGAGCTTTGTAGGGAGGACATTTAAGATTTCCTATTTGCGTTTAGCAACCTCAAGGGATGGAGAGCAAGCAATAAGTGGAATGATGTTATCTACAAGGACCACTCTTGTGACCATATGGAGAATGGACTGTAGTGGGGGAAAGAAAGGAGGGAGATCTTTTGGAAGGCTCGAACTAGGGCAGGGGCGGTGGCGACGAGAAAGATACATCTGGAGGCAGAGCTAACGGGTACATGTGAGAGCGGTAACTACACAAATAGTGGTACTAATGAATGAGGTAAAGGAACACCAGGAATCTGTGTGGGAGATCAGGAATTCAGTTTTGAGATTCACATTAAGAGATCTGAGTCATGTCAAGGAGGCACTGGAAATGTCACTCTGGAGCACAGGGGAGAAGTTGGGCTAAGGATATAAACTTGGGGCTCTCCAGCATATGAATGGGACTAGATGAGATCACCTAAGCATTTAGTCCGTCTAACACTGAGAGGATAGGAAGAAAGAGCAAAGGAACTTGGCAAGTAGAAAAAGACAAGAGAAAAATAAGCAAATCACTAGATTTGCCATACACTGGTAATGGCAGAATAATAAATTATTTCCAGAAAATTGTTTTGGTCAATTACTCAAATACTAAAAACTGGAATGTAACAGAAAAATACCGACTATACTTGGCAAAATGAAAATAACCTTAGTAAAGGCAACTATTTCAGTGGAGCGGTATGCTGAGTGAGGAGAGAACATAATACAGAAAGACAGGTTAGATAACATTTCTTTCAAGCAGTTTTGCTAAGGAGTATAAAAGAGGAGGAGACACTTAAAATGGAGGCTGTGAGGTCAAAGGAGTCTGTTTTTAGGAATGAAGATAATGGAGTCCCATTTGTTTAAGCTAGTGAGAATCATCCAATTGACATGAGATCTGAGAGCGAAAAGGTCACAGAGGTGGTGGTGGGAAGGATGACCTTATCTGACTTTAAGTGTAGGTAAGGTCATCAGGGGCCTAAACAGACCTTTCCACTTTCTAACCATATAGTTGTCTTATGAGGAAACAAAGTCAAAATTGCTCCCAAGCCCACGCGGGCCACACACACCAGGCACTTGTCTGACCCAAGGCATCTATCATACACCACATCAGCCAGTCACTAGCCACACTCTACCAAACCACTCAGTTCAGCTGGTGCTTGACAGTGGCTTACTTACCCCGAGGACGATGTGACTTAATCACTGTGGAAGCACCTCTTCTCGGCTCCACTCCGTTGCTGTGCTCCCCCAGATGGCAACAACTCCTTACTACCCTGAGAGAACTCAGCCCTCTTGCTAGAATCACCTCATTCCATACTCCCCACCTCCACCACCATCACATCCTTGCTTTCTCCTTTTCTTCATCTTTTTGCCAATTTATTCCTACCTCTGATCTCTCCCTGAGACAAATATGATTTTTCCTTCAAGACTTTGAAATTCTTATAAACAAGAGCATCAATAAAGCACAAGGCTTGGAACGTTGGGAGTCAGCAGGTCCTGGAGTCACAGGCTTTTTAAGAAAATATTTTTTGCCTTTTTAGGGATGTACCCGTGGTATATGGAAGTTCCCAGGCTAGGGTTCAAATCAGAGCTACAGCCGCTGGCCTATGTCACAGCCATGAGGGATCCAAGTTGCATCTGCAACCAACACCACAGCTCACGGCAACACCAGTTCCTTACTAACCCACTGAGTGAGGCCAAGGATTGAACCCGTATTCTCATGGATCCTAGTTGGGTTTGTTAACCACTGAACCATGAAGGGAACACCGAGTCAAAGGCTTTTAAATGCAGACTGGTTCCTGCTGACCAGTCGAAGCAACAGATTGCTTACTTAGCACTCAGGTCTGAATTGATCCATCCAGCTACCATCCTACCCACTCCTCCACCAGAAACTCAGATGAAGGCCAAAGCAGAGCCAAGATTCTGCCAAATTGGTGAGGATAGGAAAGGCTTTCTCTTGGGGTAACTGTCCTAGTTTGAAAACAGAAAGCTCTGCATCCTGGGAAACTCTAAGTCCTTGGCAAACTGAGACAATTGGTGCCCAATCACCGCCACACTTAACCTTGTGAGTTAAGTTTTGCTTCCCTTTAAAACTTAGCTACTTTAGGGAACTCACTACTCTTCTGTTACTTGTAAAATAATTAAAAGCTCACACTGGTTGGCACAATATCCAAGATGTTAAAACTTTCAAAAAGCAATGTTACAGGACAGTGTCTGCTACCATTTGCTCAAAAAAAAAAAAAAAAAGCTAGGAGTAAAACACATTTTCTACGTGCTGACAGGCAATTTACTTTTCATGATTATGATATAAGAATGATAGAGCATAACCACTTTACAAAAAGACATGTTTTTATGTGCTGGTATGCTATGAGGTGTCCACAAAATCAATAGTAATAACCTCACAAGAGTAAGGTTGGAGAGATTTTTTTCTATACATCTATATTATTTGACTTTACTACAGTAATAAAAGCAGAAAAACAAACTGGAAAATAACAACAAAAAGATTGTAGCTACTATACAGATCAAAGGTGGGTTGTATTTGTGGAATCAAGTCCTACTTATCAGAATTTTGGATGGTTCCTCTCTGGTCACCAGGAGACCAGACAGGAAGAAAGTAATCTGGTCTTGGTTTCTGGCTCCTCTCAAAGATGACAAATTAGAGTCTTCAGAAAGGTTGGGAGATTGTCAGATGAAAAGCTAGAAGATTCCATTTATTACCCTTATTAAAGACTAAACAGCTGACTAATTTCCAACAGCCTTGTACTAAATACCGGATCTTTAATTAGAGTCTAAGGTCACTTATCAGCTGCAACGATCAGTTGGGCTTTCAGGGAGCAAAAGAGGAATTATCTCACTTACATGCAACAGACTGGGATGGGGTGAGGAGGTGGTGAACAGGTGGAGCACAGAGGATTTTTAGGGCAGCGAAAATGCCCTGTATACTACAATGGTGGATACAAATTATTATGTATGCCTAAACCAAGAGTGATCCCTATGGTAAACTATGGACTCCAGATGATTCTAAGTCAACATAGGTTCATTAACTTTAAGAAAATTTACCGCCCGGTAGGGCATGTTGATAATGGGGGAGGTTATGCGTATATGGAGGTATAGGGGGCATATAGAAAACCTCTGTACCTTCTCAATTTTACTGTGAACCCAAAACTTCTCTCAAAAAAAAAAAAGTCTTAAAAAATAGCCCACTCCATACATACCTCCTTAAAATAAACCAGTTTTCCTTTTCATTTTTAATGTATTTGTCAACGAAGTCCGCTGTCAAAAGTTCCTTTATCCTCAAGAACAACACGTTGTAGGCACACTGGTAAGCAGAAAATAGTTTTCTTGATCAGACACAGCTTTCAAAATGTGGTTCACATAAATGTCCTTGAGACACAGTCAAGTCTTTCCATAAGCTTCTGAAGTGCAGTGAACAGGACACGACTTGGGCCAACACTCAAAAGGGCCAGTGTGACTGCAGAGGCTCAGGTCGCTGCAGAGGTGTGGGTTCAATCCTGGTTCTGGCGCAGTGGATTAAAAGAGCTGGTGTTGCCACAACTGCGGCAGTAGGTTGCCTCTGTTGGCTTGGATTCAGTCCCTTGCAAGGGAACTTACACATGCCACGTGTGCAGCCATTAGAAAAAAAAAAAAAAGGAGGGGAGTTCCTGTCATGGCACAGCAGAAACAAATCTGACTAGGAACCATGAGGTTGTAGGTTCAATGCCTGTCCTCACTCAGTGGGTTAAGGATCTGGTGTTGCCGTGGCTGTGGCATAGGCCGGCAGCTGTAGCTCTGATTGGACCCCTAGCCTGGGAACCTCCATATGCCGCAGGTGCAGCCCTAAAAAGCAAAATAAGTAAAATAAATAAAATAAGAGGGGCAGTGTGCAAACAACTTCCTTGACCACACTCCCAAAGGGAGCAATTTAGCAGTATCTGTCTAATCTGAAGCAAGCACATATACAAAGTCACCTTCTCTATACCCAAAAGCTGTGCAGGCTCTTGCTCACCCTTCAAAGGTCACTAAATACAAATTTCAGATATTATTCACTATAAGGTATTTCTGCCATTTCAAGGTGTGAAGATCCAATACCTAATGCTCTCCTGATCACTCTGAATTCAACTAAACCTTTACAGTAATTGTCATCTCAGCAATCTATCCTCCTCATCCACACATGAGGAACACCAGAACCTTAACCTTGCTCAGAATGTCAGCTACTGCTTTCAGGACTGCAGCATCAAAATTACAAATTCCAGGAGTTCCCGTCCTGGCTCAGTGGTTAACGAATCCGACTAGGAACCATGAAGTTGTGGGTTCGATCCCTGGCATCGCTCAGTGGGTTAAGGATCCGGCGTTGCCATAAGCTGTGGTATAGGTTGCAGACGCGGCTTGGATCCCACATTGCTGTGGCTGTGGCATGGGCCAGCAGCTGTAGCTCCGATTAGACCCCTAGCCTGGGAACCTCAACATGCTGCGGGTGCAGCTCTAGATAAGGCAAAAAGACAAAAAAAAAAAAAGAAAAATTACATATTCCAGTAAGTTCTCTTATGGCACAGTGGGCTAAGGATCTGGCGTTGTCAATGCAGCAACCCAAGCTGATGTGGCAGGGGTTTGATCCCTGGCCCAGGAACTCCTGCATGCCTTTGGGTGCAGCCAAAAACAAAACAAAAAATTATATATTTCAGAAGCCAAAATGCACTTATTCTGCACTCTTCTAACATGCCTAATGATATAGGCCATCTGCTACCCAGAATAAAAGCAGAAATGTCAAGGTGCTTCCAAAAGGTGGCTTAAACACTCTCACCCAAGTCACCTATCCACATTCCCAGCCCTACTTTTAAAATCCGTTTCTAATATCTGCACTAGGGTTATTTTCCATGGGATCTGAGGTGAAGTTAGAAAAACCCAAAGGCCAATCAAAAAATATAAAAATATGGAAATCCAGAGCCAAGGACAAGACATGTTCAAGTAGCAGCAAGTGAAGGCCATAATCTAATCTATTACCCTGAATTTTTCAGCGGTCATGAGCGCAATAGCCCTGCCACCCCAAAGATCTTGATCTGTATTTGATCTATCTGTCCAGCTCCAGTGTGGCTAAGGGGATGGAGTAGTAAGCTGGGACTTATTGTTTTTGTGGCCTACTTTTAAACACAGATCAATGAAAGGATTAACATTAAAAGGAGTTTTATTTGGACCAAGGTAGAGACTATTCACCCTTCTTTTGCATGTGATTATGGAGAAAAAAAGGCTGCTCAAGACCAAATACATTATATAGTTTCTCCTCCCACTCTTCTTGCCCGCTACATTAAACACACATCCAGATCCTTACTGCTGCAGGCAAGGGACTTGCCCTGAAAGGACAGTTGGACCCAACATTGAGGGTAATTCTATACCCATTTTACATCCTGTGTATTTCACCATACCTTATAAACTGAGACTCTTGGGCATAACTGACCTTGGAGTCAGGAGGCCCACTCTTGTATTTATAAAGCCTACTACTGGTCCTTGCCCTGCCCCCTAGATACCAGTGCCACAGCAAAGCAGTTCTTGATCTATTGCACAAACCTAAACCAAAAGAAACCACCTGGAGTTCCCTTCGTTGCTCAGCGGTTAATGAACCCAACTAGGATCCATGAGGATGTGGGCTCGATCCCTGGCCTTGCTCAGTGGGTTAAGATCTTGAGTTGCCATGAGCTGTGGCGTACGTCACAGACACGGCCCATATCTGGCACTGCTGTGCTATCAGGCCAGCAGCTATAGCTCGGATTGGACCCTTAGCCTGGGAACCTCCATATGTCGTGGGTGCTGCCTCAAAAAGCAAAAAACAAAACAAAAACCCAAGAGACCACCAAATCTCGTTACAGCTCATAAGATTCACTAAGCCTTGAAGCAGAGCTCAACAGACCTTATTTCCGAGAGCTTTAATTAGAACTTTCTTTCACTTTGGTCTTCCTAGTGTCTTCAGAGCAAGCACTCTCAACTGGCTTCTCTATCACATAATTCTGGCCTTTGACCTCTATCAATGAGCAATGGACTTGCTGGAGGATGTAACCTACCACTATACCAAGAAAGAAGTTGGCTAAATCATCTCTTGGAAGAACACCTGGTACTAGCCTACGTGGACTTTCCTCATGATATTATCTGGATGGCTGAAGCTGTCTCAAGAGATTCCCAAGGGATCTAAGCAGCCACATGAAGTAGTTTCTTCCATTAGCATCATTTTAGGCAGAGAAGTTTTCTACCTTCATAAACATGTTGAGGATACAAACTATTTACAAGTATACTTCAGCTATGAGAATTTGCGCTTTCTTTAAAAAACAAAAATACCCCCTCGAACCAACAAAAACAAACAAAAAACACAGCCTCTCTTCCACAGTCAATCACTAAGTATAAGAGTCTCCTTTTTCTACTCCCAGGAGAGGAATTCTGGTCCAGGTATTATTATAGGAGCCATAAATCTGGAGTTTGTCACCCAGTTCACTCTTAGTTATCAAACATCTTTGTATGTTTTACTTTTAAACAAACTTGTACATTATAAATATCCATAATTAACATTTTCCTTCCCTCAAATTTATACACCAGCAGATAAATTAACATTGTAACCTATTTACAAGACAGGATCAGGACTTCAAGCCAACAATACTGTTCTGCAACAGCTCACTTCTGTCTATATGGCAGTACATGTGCAATTAAATGGATATATATAAAAACAGAAATATAATGTACTTATTGTCCTAAGACATAAGGCTTAAATTGTAATCTAAGCAAGTATGGAGAACATCAGTCGTATATAAAATAATACATCTATGATTTCCCTAAGGTTATTCATAAAATAAATGTATAGCTGTGAAGGGGAAAAAAAAAATCGAACTCAAAAAGAAAAAGAGGTGGAAAGTTCCCTTTTGGCTCAGTGGGTTATCCAGCACTGCTACAGCTATGGTGCAGACTGCGACCACGGTGTGGATTTCGATCCTTGGCCCGGGGGAACTTTCACATGCTGCGGGTGTGGCCAAAAAAAAAAAGTTAATAAAGCTAGAAATATGTCAAAAAAAAAACACGAGAACAGACTAAAGCTTTAATGAGAAAAGTTTTAGCTTATGAGAAGAGAATCTACCTCATACCAAATCTATCACTAAGCTTTAAGGTCCATTTCTAATTACAAATTATGGTTGAAAGGGACTGCTTATTATACAGGACAGGTAAAAGCAGCTACTTAAAGTAACAGTCACATTGTATACTTTAATCATTTACAAGAACCCACAACTACCACCAATCAGCACAAAACCCAACATTCTTAAATTTATTGGGAATGTGAGCAGGGCTCTTAAATCTAGATGGAAATTAAAACCAATTGGGAAACAAGCTTTCCTCCAAACAATTTAAATCAGGGTCCCTGTGAGCATCAAGGTTAAGAACCACCTTTTCTCTACTAAGTTAAAGCTAAGTCTTTCTGAAAAATTACCTGATACTGACATGCTACACTTCCATTTAAAACACCTACTACAACCAAAAAAGGGAAGAGTCGTCTAGGTTTGCTTAGGATATTCAACCTAAGAAATGAGTACATCACTTTACCAATTCATTTTACCCTTACAAAGTTAAATTTCAAAGCAAATTTCTCTTAAGTCCTCAGTCTAGAATACTCAAAACACTCATTTTTTTGAACAGCTTTGTAAAACTGACAATCAACAGCAATAATATACTTTTAAAGAGAATTACTGTTTTTTTTTTTTTTTTTTTTTTTTTTTTGCCTTTTAGGGCCGCACCCATGGCACATGGAGGTTACCAGGCCAGGGGTCTAATTGGAGTGACAGCTGCCAGCCATGGCCACATCCACAACCTACACCACAGCTCAGAGCAACGCAGGATCCTTAACTCACTCTGAGCAAGGCCATGGATCAAACCCGCAACCTCGTGGTTCCTAGTTGAATTCGTTTCCGCTGCACCACGACGGTACTCCTACTGTACTTGTCAATGCATTTTCTTTGCCCATTTCATAATCAGGCAGGTTACTAACACTTTCTAGTTTAGACAGCCAAAGCCCAGACATTCTCTACAATTAGACAGTTAGTTTAAACCCTGGTAATTATTCTAAACCCAAGCATATCTGGCCACCAGCCCTTTTCTATTAACCACAAGGTTTACTTTAGAAAATTTGCACCTGGATGACAGCAACACATGTCAAATACAAGATATACCTGGATTGTTAAGTATTGCACACTAATAAACTATTTGTTCAGTCAGTAAGAAAAGGCATAAAATGATAAAACAAAGAAGTGTATTTCTTATGAAAGCATAAAAGAATAAAATGAAATGGAAACAAGCAGAAAAACTAAGGGCATTTTAGACAATCAACTCCATGAGCCACCAAAAATACTGCTGATTAGAACAGAAATAAATAAAGTGGACTGTTTAAAAAATATATACAGTGTCTTAGAGCAATGTGAAAATTTCCTCATGGCTTCCAAATCCAACATAGTACAATACAAGACAAAGAAACTTTTATTACTACACTCATACAGTTATGGATTAAGTGTCCTCAAGTTTACCCTGACAGCTTAAGACAACTGAGTATTAGTTTCCACAGAAGAACTGTTTTAACTACCTAATCCTATTCAAAGGATAAAAGGTGGGGAAAAACTCGTCAGTGCTTATCACTGCCACTTCACTTCAAATGCCATTTTTGTCCTTGGATGGATGTAAATAACACTAAACCATGATCCAGCAATAGTTTTCTATTTGGTTTAACTAGCATCACTGAAAGAGCTTAATACCGGGTAATTCTTTAACAGATATCTTATGAGAGACAAATTTAACTCTAATACCACATGACAAGTAATGTACAAATACTTTCTAAGAACTAACCAAGCTGTCAATCATCTTAAATCATTAAGGTTAACATATACAGCAGTATTTATAACCCGAAACTGCACTGGTAAGTAGATACATTAGTCTGTTAAGCTCTACCTGAAAACTTCCTTTTTAAAATTAAAAAACAAAACCTGAAATCTTAAATCTCTCAATTTAAATAGTTTTACAATCAAGTCTTAATAGAGTAGCCAAGAGATTTCCCTTCTTGCAGACGATATACAGGAAGAAACTACGAAGAGCAAAATGGCAATCTAACAAAAAAAACTGTACTATCTGGACTACAAGTTAAGTCCTGAAATTCATTTAAAGAATGTCAAGGATTTACAAGAGAGATTACATAGTGGCCTTGATTTTTATTTTTTCACCTAGAGTTCTACAAATTCTAAAATTTATCACTTGATTTATCATTTAAATAAACAGCACCAGTCTTGCCCACTGATACAATTAAAATTTGACTTTCTCAGTTCTTAGTTCACAAGTTTATTATGAAAAACACTGCAGTGCTCTTGTGCAGTAACATCGTCTTACAGGAGGGAGAAAAAAAACAGTTCTGTTCAAAACAACTCACCAGGTTCTGACAATAACAAAGAACAACATGAGGCTGAGATTTGAGAAAGGAAAATAAACTGAGTGCAGACAAATCATACAATTAAATTAAACGGTATCCCTGAAAATAAACAGAACAATTTCAAAATTCACAAGTAGAGGGGAGGCCTTGGTACTTATTTTTAAAAATGTTCATTAAGCTCCAATGATTGTTTGCTGCTATTCTTATCTACAGTCATGCTGAGTAAAGCTATAGCTAAATGGAAGTTAAATTGTATTCACGAGGTGTTAATGTTTACATCTTATTATCTGCAGTCTCTCAGAGAAAGCAAAGTAACTACAAGTAGCGCTATGCCAGAAACTGGTTTCTTGACCAACAATGTCGCTTCAGCATGCAATGAACTGGTTCATTCTAAAGTGGTCACGGCTGTTGATGACAAGAGGCTTTGTATTTTTATATGGCACATCTTTTTGGTCCGTGTGAAAACAAGTTTTTTTTTTTGAATGTTAACTATTCTCTGACACTTTGTGGAGTTACTGTTGCTCTTCCCATCTCCTTTAGGTCAATATATGGTTCATGGCAATACTGTACAAGTTTAAAATTTCATTACAGGAAGTAGTCTGGGGTACGACGAGTAACATGTGGCTCGCCTCTGCGAGGTGCTGGGTCAAACTGCAAGCTGAAAAACAAGACATATTTTTTGTTTATACTCTAAGACATTAATGTTCTGAAAATTACAATTAAGAATATTAGTCTTTGAGAGTCTCTTAAGAAAGTGGTGCTGGGAAAACTGAGCAGCTGCCATGTAAATCAATGAAACGAACACATCCTCACACCATGCACAAAATAAACTCAAAATGGCTTAAAGACTTAAACATAAGACTGACACCATAAAACTCCTACAAAGAGAACATAGGCAAAACACTGACATAAACCATATAAATGCTTTCCTCTTAGGTCAGTCTCCCAAGGCAAGAGAAATGAAAACAAAAATAAACTAATCAAACTGAAGAAGTGTTTGCACAGCAAAGGAAACCAGTAAAAAAAAGATAACCTAAAGAATGGGAAAAAATAGTTGCAAATGATGCAACTGACAAGGGCTTCATCTCCAAGATAAAAGACACATGGTTGGCCAGTAGGCACATGAAAAGATGCTCAAGATCACTAATTATGAGAGAAATGCAAATCAAAACTACACCCCACACTGGTCAGAATGGCCATCATTAATAAGTCCACAAATAAATGCTGGAGAGCATATGGAGAAAAGGGAACCCTCCTACATTGTTGGTGGGAATGTAAATTGGTACAACCACTATGGAAAACAGTATGGAAGTTCCTCAGAAAACTAAAAATAGAATTCCCGTATGATCCAGCAAATCATTCCTGGGTATATATCCAGAGAAAACCATAATTCAAAAAATTACACGCACCCCAGTGCTCACTGCAGCACTATTCACAATAGCCAAGACATGGAAGCAACCTAAATGTCCACCGACAGAGGAAGAGATAAAGATGGGGCACAGATATACAAAGGACTACCACTCAGCCATAAAGAATGACATAAAGTCATTTGTAGCAACGTGGATATAATCAGAGATCATCACACTGAGTCAGAAAGAGAGAGAAAAATGCCTTATAACACTTCCATGTGAAATCTAATACGTGGCACAAATGAACCTATCTACAAAACAGGAACAGACTCACAGACACAGAGAACAGACCCGGGGGAGAAGGGAAGGGAGTGGGATGGAGGGGGAGTTTGGGGTTCATAGATGCAAACTATTCCACTAGAATGGGTAAACAAAAAGGTCCTTCTGTATAACTATACTCAGTCTCCTGGGAGAGACCATGATGGAAGATAACACAGGAAAAGGAATGTATGTGACTGGGTCACTTTGCTGTTCAGCAGAAATTGACGTAACATTGTAAATCAACTATACTTTTAAAAAAAATTTTAAAAAGAATATCACTCTTTGAAGCTACACATTTTTAAATACTTTTTGTTTTCTGTGACTGCACCCAAGGTATACACGAGTTCCTGGGCCAGGGATAGGAACTTGAGCCACAGCAGTGACAATGTTTAAACCACTGAGTCACCAGGGAACTCCAACAGTAATTTTTTTTTTTTGAGCATCAGACCGTTATTTTATTTTTTTGCTTAATGAATTTTATTTCAATTATAGGTGTACAAAAATCATCACAAGTCAATTTGATAGCATTTGCGTCCCAAACCCTCAGTGCATCCCCCCACCCCACAGATTGTCTTATTTGAAAAACCAAAGGTTTTCCAAAGTCTGTGAATCATTGTCTGTTCTGCAAAGAAGTTCATTGTGTCTTTTTAGTTTCCACACGTAAGCGGCAGCATTGGGTGTTGCTGTCTAGTTGTCTGACTGGTTTCACTTCGCATGATAATTTCTAGGTCCATCCATGTTGCTATGTTATTTCGTTCCTTTTAATGGCTGAATAATATTCCATTGTGTGTATGTACCATATCTTCCCTATCCACTCCTCTGTCAATGGGCATTTAAGTTGTTTCCATGACCTGGCTATTGCATAGATCCAATAGTATTTTTAAAAACTGAAGTATAATTGATCTGCAACACTGTTAGTTTCACGTGTACAACAAAGTATTTAAAAACTTCTATATATTACAATATGATCACCTAGATTAATTACCACCTGTCACCATACAAAGTTACTACGGTATTAATGACTATATTCCCCATGGTGTACATTTCATCCCTGTGCAGATTTTTACATACCTCTCCCCCTTTCCAATGCTTTAATGTAATAACTGTAGTGTAAGAGTGCATTTAATAAGGGTCTTCCAGCTGCATGCCTCCTCAAAGAGACAAGCCAACTTCAGCCAGAAAGAATACACTTTTATACACTGTGGTTCCCTCTAAGGCCCTTAGAAAAAAGGTTCTACTAAATAAATAAAATTTAAAGAGACTAAGATACTGTATCTATAATCTCATCCTCAGGATATATTGTATAAACTCTATAGTAAAAACACGATTTAAAAGTTAAAATTTCAGTAATTCATATCACGGTCTACATCTCCGTTGACGTGTTTCAAAGGAACTTAAGAATCAAATTAGAATCCGAATTGAGAATGAGCTCTTGAACTCTTAGACCTTCCATTAAAACTAATAAATTCAAGTAACTACTCGGGTGCAAATACTTACAAAGAGTATTTTAGTGTATCATCAAGTTCCATGATTGCAGCTTGGTTACCACAACGATAACAATAGTTTGGAGCACTGAAAATTGTTACTACATTCCGGTCATGGCACCAGTTATATCCCTGCAAAGAAAAAAGAACATGAAAAAAAACGCTATTTTACTCTCTACTTACACAACTAAATGTGACTCCTCCTCAAGAGAGATAAAAGATCTCTCCTCCCTTGCCAAAAGGCTTAGAAAAGTATTGCTTTGTTTCTGGATGATTTCATAATTTTCTATACCCTGCACAATTAAAAAAAACATGTATTCATTTTTTCCAGAAGAACAAAACCAGTCTACTATAAAAAGATGAGCTCTAAAAAAACATGATCCAAGAATGAGTATATGTACTTTCCTTGCAGAGGTATATACACACTCCCATAAATCTGTCCTCACCTGCACTGCCCAGGTACAAAGGAGAGATGCCTTTGGGAACATCAGTCTTATTCCCTCAAAGTTCATCCGAAAGCCTGAGTTACTTTTTACGTCTTATTCACATTAATCTAAACGGGACCCTAATTTTATAAGTATGCTCATCAATGTTCTATGCTAAGAATTTAGCTCACTTCCCTTTAGTTTCTTCTTTTAAACCACCTATACTACCATCCAAAGGACCACTTAAGCATCTTTGCATATTTCTTCCCAAACTTTCCTCCATACATACACGTTAAATATATGATATAAAACTGAGATCATAAAAATGTTGTATTTCCCTTTCCCCCAATTTACTTTCCCGGCCTTACATCTCAAGCACTACCCAGTCATAGAACTCTCTGAAAACACTGAGGCTATGAATCTCATTATGATCAAAAGCCTTGAGATTAATTCTTTTTTTTTTTTTTTTTCTTCCTCTCTGGCGCCCACTGACATATGGAGTTCCTGGGCCAGAGATCAGATCCTGGCTGCAGCTGCAACCTATGCCACAGCTGCCAAAATGCTGGATCCTTTAACTCACTGTGCCATGCAAGGTATAGAACATGCATCCTGGTGCTGCAGAAATGCTGGAAATCTCAT
>PVHT020004020.1:50664090-50771146 GCA_004024745.2 Catagonus wagneri
TGTGCATCTAGTGACAAGACTCAGGCTATAATGGCAAACTCATCAGAAAAATACATGGCATGTTCTCATTAATATATTAATAAATAGTATAATTTAAAAGATATTATTAACATAATATAAAATTCCCTAACATCTTCCTCAAGTTTACTTAAAAAGCAAATCAAGGGAGTTCCTACTATGGCGCAGCGGCAACGAATCCGACTAGGAACCATGAGGTTGCAGGTTCGATCCCTGGCCTCACTCAGTGGGTGGAGGATCTGGCATTGCTGTGAGCTGTGGTATAGGTCAGAGACGCAGCTCAGATCTGACATTGCTGAGACTGTGGCATCGGCCGGCAGCTACAACTCCGATTAGACCTCTAGCCTGGGAACCTCCATATGCTGTGGGTGCGGCCCTAAAAAGACAAAAAAAAAAAAAAAAAAAAAAAAAAAAAAAAGCAAATCAAGTATCAAAGTACAGAACATACCTCCATCACCAGCTGATGAGCTCTAGACACCAACGTGAGGCCATTGGCATGATTAAATGTCTCGGAAATATCTTGCCCAAAAGTATAGCCAGCTCCACGAGGAGATATGCCCCAACCTCCACGGTCATCTGGATCTGACCACAGCAAGTCACACATTGGACCCTAAAAAGTAAGTTGTTTTAGACTACCTCTTGCAAACCTGGTTAAATAAATATACAATCTGAGTAATTCATCAGAAGCAGTGCCCTACTAAATAAGTCACACTTTCTGAATGATGTCTGCTGAAAATGGTAACAGGTTTGGCAGACTGGGTCAAATATTTGGGTCAAATAAATAAGAACCTATTTTCAAATGCCTTTAAGAGGCACAGCCTACATCAATAAGTCCCAATAGCAACAAGCCCTAATTAATCTGCCTTTAGGATGCAAATTTCAATGTTAGGCAGCAGAATTTAGTAATTAAGGCAGGAGCTGTAAAGACAACCACCACCTAGGTCCTAAACCCAATGTGAGAGCAACTGTGATCTCAGCAGTTTTCTTAATGTTAGCTTCTGAAGAATGAGGTCAACAAGAGTGCTCACACAACGTGGGATCATTTTTGAGAATTAAACAAGAAAATACATGTAATTAAGTTATAATTAAACATTTCCTCTCTATAATGTTTCCTGAAGAGACTTTATTACCAAATAAACATCAATACCTCATGAGGAACTTCTTGCAGGCGATCAAGTGCTCTGATGTGATCCAGTGTGTCTATGGATGGTGAGAGGCCACCATGTAGACAGAAGATCTGAAAAGAGTGGTTTACAACATTACCTTCATCTAAAATAAACTATAAACATCCTGGACTAAGCTGAACGCAGCAGCCAACATCACTTGGCCCAAATGGTGTTTCAGTGTTCTGCCAGAACTAGGTTTATTTCTGCGGTCTTTTTTCCTTCCACCACACTTTAAACTATGGAATACACTCCCTTTCTTCCTGATAAACTATCCCTACTGCACCCAAACTTCAACCAACTCTTTTAAGAAAACATTTCTTTGATCTTACCCTCATCATAGACTAATATCTTCCTTCTCACAGAATTTCTTTGGTGCATTTCTCAAGATCAGTAAATGGCTAATTACATTCCTCACCCTGACCCCCAATGCCGACATGTCCAGAAACAGCCAAAGAGAATGGATGGGCTATATCTTCCATCCCTATGATCCCAGCATACAGTTCAGTGCCTGACATGAAGAAGGCACTTCAAAAAAAGCCCCAAAGGGATGTGAAGATGGAAAAACGACTTACTGGCACCTAAATGTTAAGAATGCAAATTTTAGAAAATAATCAGTAGCAAGTTTTAAGAAAACCTACATACCTGCCCATCCACTAACGCAGTGAGAGGAAGATAATCAAAAAGATCTGTAAAATATTTCCAAACATTTGCATTTCCATATTTCCTTAAGCACTCATCATAGAAACCATATACTTGTGTGATCTGTCTGCTCTCATGATTTCCTCGAAGAATGGTGATGCGTTCACGGTAACGAACCTGAAATGACAAAGAGGAAAACAACATGAACAGCGAGATCCTGCAAAAACAGTGACAATCCAACAAGGTTTCTATAGGAAAATACAGAGTTTCAGCTGTGTTTAAAAAACATCCCCCTGCGCCCTCCCATCCACCCTCCACACCACACAAAACTGAAATCATATCCACAGATATTTATCCCATGGGTTATCTGCCAATCCCATCCATGTCAACTAAAATCAAATTCCACCAGCTTTATACCAAGCATAATCATCTGCTGCACAACTCCATCCATGTTGTTAGAGTTATACAACAACCTTCACGTTCCTGTTTCAGAACTTTTCCATTAACTGAGAAAAATCCTGCACGCCTGCTGGCAGTCACTCCTGACTCCCACGCCCAGTAACCACTGATAGTGTCTCTTGAGATTTGCTTTCTCTAGAAATTTCATATAAATGGAGTCATACACTATCTAGTTTTTTTGTGTATGTAACTGGCTTCTTGTATTTAGTAGAATATTTTTGAGACTCATCTCTATATGGATCAGTGGTTTGTCTCTTTTTACTGCTGCACAGTACTCCACTGTATGGCTATACAACATACATATATATATATATATATATATATATATATATATATATATATCTTCCCCCCGCCACCAGCACAGTAGCCTGAACATTTGGGTTGTTTGCAGTTTGGGGCTATTGTGAATAATGTTGCTATGATCATACTGCATGCAAAAAGTTTCTGTATTCACTATGCTTTCATTTCTCTTTCATTCTAATGGGTCTAATTTTGACTTTAATTTGCATTTCCCTGATGACTAACTAATGTTTGAGTATCTTTTCATGTGCTTACTGATCATTCAAGTATATTCTTGGTGGAAACATCTATTCAAATATTGTGTCTACTGAAAAATTGTCTTCTTATTGAGTTATTTATAGGTTTAAGTACATATATAGATATGAATACAAATATTTTTTTCTTAGTGATGTCTTTTGAAGAACAAAAGAAGCAATTTTGATGCAGTCCAATTTATCCTTTTTTTTTTTTTTGGCCTCACCTACAGTTTGTGGAAGTTCCCAGGCCAATGATTAAACCCATACCACAGCAGTGACCCAAGCCACTGCAATGACAACACCGGATGCTTAACCCACTGCACAACAAGAGAACTCCTACCAGTTTTTCTATTGGTTGTGTTTTTATTATCATAACTAAGACATCTTTGCTGAAGCCAGGTGACAAAGATTTTTTCTTTTTGTCTTTTGCCTTTTTAGGGCCTCACTAGTGGCATATGGAGGTTCCCAGGCTAAGAGTCAAATCGGAGCTACAGCTGCCGGCCCTAAGCCACAGCAACGTGAGTTCCAAGCCACATCTACAACCTACACCGCAGCCCACGGCAACACCAGATGCTTAACCCACTCAGCAGGGCCAGGGATAGAACCCACGTCCTCATGGATGCTAGTTAGGTTCATTAACCACTGAGCCAGGACTGGAACTCCAAGGTTACAAAGATTTTTAATTTTAATTAATTTTTAAAATGGCTGCACCTGCCATTTTGGTGCATATGGAAGTTCCAAACCCAGGAGTCAACTGGACCTGTACCTGTGGCCTCACTGCAGCTCAAAGCAATGCCGGATCCTTAACCCACTGAGAGAGGCCAGGAATCCAACTTGCATCTTCACAGAGAACGTCAGGTCCTTAACTCGCTGAGTCACAACAGGAACGCCTCTATGTTTTACTTTAGAAGTTTCACAGTTTTAGCACCCACACTTAGGTCTAGATCAATTATGACCCATTTAAATGCACAGTATGAGGTATCTAGGTTCATTTTTGTTGAGTATAGATACCAAACTGTAACAGTCTGCTAGGGCTACCATACAAGAAGGTACCGCAGACCAGAAGGCTTAAACAATATATAGGTAATTATTTCCTCACAGTTCTAGATGCTAGAAGTCCCAAGATGAAGGTGTCAGCAAGGCTGGTTTTTCTGAAGGCCCCTCTCTCCTCTTTGGCTAGAAAATGGCCATCTGTTCCATGTGTCTTTTCATCATCTTCCCTCTGACTCTGTGTCCTAAACTCTTCTAGGCTGGATTAGAGCTCATTCGTATGACCTCACTATACTTTCATTACCTCTTCAAACGCTATCTCCAAAACAGTCACCTTCTGAGGTACTGGGAGTTAGGACTTCAACATGTGAATGTTGGAAACGGGTGGCACAATTCAATCCCTGACACATTCAAACATGAATTCTTAAAGGTAACATATTCATTACTCCTATGAGCGCTGGGAGTCAACCTGGGCTTTTTAGGTAACGGTTAGCTTGCAAGGCTGCTTTCAAAGTATCCAGAGTTACTACAGAAAACTTATCATTATTTATTTCAACTACTTCAATTTAGAGACGCAAAACGTAACAACCTGCAAAAATGTTTTGTAGCACTTTACATGATTCACACTAGTAGCTTCACGAACATTTACATTTTATTAATTGCCTAAAATGCGCTCTTGCCAAAACCACACCTCACTGCTTTTCTAATACTAGATGTCGGCATCCATCTCACCAGTTTACATATTCTTTTTTTCTGTCTTTTGTCTTTTCAGGGCCGCACACACAACATATGGAGGTCCCCAGGCTACAGATCGAATCGGAACTGTAGCCACCGGCCTACGCCACGCCACACCACAGCAATACCAGATCCGAGCTACATCTGCAACCTACACCATGCTCACGGCAACGCCGGATTGTTAACCCACTGAACAAGGCCAAGGATCAAACCCACAACCTCATGGTTCCTAATCAGATTCGTTAACCACTGAGCCATGACGGAAACTCCTACATACTCTTTAATATAAAGTTTTCTCCCCCAAAGTCAAATAATTTCTTTTAAGAGAAAGGCCATCCTAAAAATCTTTTGACTGTTTTGTGTTTCACCTACAGATCTTGGTATATTTCCCAAAGCTACACCTGGTATAAAACAACTTGCTTTCTTTATCATTTCCATTGCTCTAGATTATCATGTCATGTTTAATGGCTATAAACTACTTCATGGAAATAAACCATAATTTAGATATTCACTGTTATTTATTTCAATTCTTTTTCTTTTTTCGGCCATGCCTATGGCATGTGGAAGTTCCTGGGACCAGGGATCAAACCCGCACCATAGCAGCAACCTGGGCCACTGCAGTGATAACTGCTGGATACCTAACCCTCTGCTCCACAAGGGAACTCCAATATAACGATTCTTTTTCTGATATTAAACATAAGGCTACAATTTATCTTCTCACCTAAATAAAGCTCCTTTCCTCTTACTAAACTTCTCCTTCAGTAAAATTTTAACAATAGAAATATTATGTCAAAGGATATAAACACTCCAACATTTGAAACACTTTGTTCCTTTATAATAATTCAAAAATATCTAGAAAGATGGAGTTTTATTCTAAAAGCTAACATTCAGATGGAGAAAACCAAAGATCACTGCAACAGAAATTCAAGAGGACTGTCTTACCCAATTCAAAATGCTCAAACATAAAACTGAAATTACCTTAAGAGCTACAAGCAGAGTAACTGTTTCAACTGAATAATATCCTCTGTCAACATAATCTCCCATAAACAGGTAATTCGTATCTGGTGATTTGCCACCAATTCTAAACAGTTCCATGAGATCATGAAATTGCCCGTGCACATCTCCACAAACAGTGACTGGACATCGAACCTCTTGCACGTTGGATTCTTTTGTCAGGATTTCTTTAGCCTACAGATGGAGAAAAAAATAAACCAAGATATTTGGCATTAAACAACATCAGCAAAGATATACTTAGTTACATTAAGAGATGTTTAAGCTACACTTTAAGTAGTTTTGAAGGGCAGACTTAGCATAAGATGAAATTGCAGGCAATTACGAACCCATTCAATTAAGAGGACAAGCTATGACTGGAATCTGTCCACCAACTGTTTTACCTCTTACTCCTGGAAAAAAAAAATGTACGTGAAGATGCACAGTCCCATTCCTTTCATCAGAATCATGAGTTTTTAGACCTTTCAGCTGCCATCTAACTAAACACTAGCGATTACTATTAAAATAAATAGCCATATAAAATCAAATAAAAAATGGATCAAGACACTCAGGCATCTAGGTTCTTAGCTTTAGAGTTCAATTTCAATGCACTCTAGGATTCCAGGCTATAAGGAGAGATTTCTTCTTCTTCCTTTTTCTTTTTTTATTTTTTGTCTTTTTACCTTATCTAGGGCCACACCCCGCGGCACATGGAGGTTCCCAGGCTAGGGGTCTAACAGGAGCTGTAGCTGCCGGCCTTCACCACAGCCACAGCAATGCAGGATCCGAGCCGTGTCTGCAACCTACACACAGCTCACGCCGGATCCTTAACCCACTGAGCAAGGCCAGGGATTGAACCCGCAATGTCATGGTTCCTAGTCGGATTCGTTATCCACTGAACCACGACGGGAACTCCCAAGGAGATTTCTTAGTCCTACTTATCTTTTCTAAAAAAAATTTTTGAAGACATGAAAATCTTGTCAGTATTTTGGTTTACTTTATTAGTCTTTTTTTCTTTTTTTTGCTTTTTAGGGTTGCACCTGCGGCATACAGGTTTCCAGGCTAGGGGTTTAATCGGAGCTGTTGCTGCTGGCCTACGCCAGAGCCACAGCAACGCAGGATTCGAACCACATCTGTGACCCACACCACAGCTCACAGCAACGTCAGATCCTTAACACACTGAGCAATGCCAGGGATTGAACCCACAACCTCATGGCTCCTAGTCGGATTCGTTAACCGCTGTGCCACGACGGGAACTCCTATTACAGTCTTTATATCAAAATATAAACTCATCTGGGTCACTCTGCTGTACAGTAGAAAATTATCAACCCTGTAAACCAACTATAATGAAAAAAATATATATATAAATTTGTTTTACAATTGTGACTATTCAATACATGGTTTTTATGCTGCTTTTAGAAAACTGTTTGGTATCCTATGTGTTACCTCATGTAGCCACAAATTCAAACATTACTTTCAAGAGCAATGTAATATTCCACTCAGTAGAAACTTTTTTTTTTTGTCTTTCTGTCTTTTTCTAGGGATGCACCCGCGGCATAAGGAGGTTCCCAGGCTAGGGGTCTAATAGGAGCTGTAGCTGCCGGCCTACACCACAGCCACAGCCATGCAGGATCTGAGCCGCATCTGTGACCTACACCACAGCTCACGGCAAAGCCTGAGCCTTAAGCCACTGAGTGAGGCCAGGGATCGAACCTGCAACCTCATGGTTCCTAGTCACATTCGTTAACCACTGAGCCACGACAGGAACTCAGAAACTCTATTATTCATTTCATCACTCGTTTACTATCTACTATAAGCCGAAAATTGTGAAATGCATTAGTAAATAATCTTTTAACTATCTGAGTGATACTATGTGCCAGGTCCCGTAGCTCCAGGGTTGGGGAAAGTTGTAGGGGAATGACGACAAACAAGTAATCAAGTAAAAGTATACAGACTGTATCAAGTGCCATTAAAGAAAGAGAGAGAGTAACCTACGGAAGCCACTTTGTAAGTCTAAGATATCACAACAAGACAGCCCTTAAAAGTACACAATGGAGCGGAAGAGGCAGATGATGAAAGATCACAACAAAATAAAGAGCCAAATGCTACGACCTGCTAGGGTAAGCATCAGTGTTCCACTCCCACACACAAGTTATAAAAACTGTCTGAGGTACAAAGAATGGGCAGGAGTTACAGGAAGGAGATGGGGGTAGGACACCCAACACAGGTAGTAGCAATCATGTGTCTAAAGTCCAAGAAGTTAAGAGGAAAAGGCTAACATGGCTAAAGCATAGCACCTAAGAGTAGAGGAGACGGCAGAAGGGAGTGGAGGCAGGTTTCCAATTACCTTGGTTTTAGCACTGAAAGTCCTGCATCCAAGGAAATGCCCCAGCTGCACCCAGGCAAGTCACGATGACAGTTAGTCACACAAGGAGGAAACGTATGTAGGTGGAGAATGGAGGATGGATATGGACTGGAAACAAACCTAAGCTTAGTATTAGAGCAAAGATCCACTGGTAGAAAATTTGGTGAATTTAGGATTTCAGAGGTCGGTCGGACTATGGATGTGGATTTGAGATGGAGTAGAGCTTAAAGCCTACCCACCAGTATTCAGCAACCAACCCACTGACAAATCTTGCCCAATATCCTTCCAAAAAAAAAAAAATATATGTCTTCCCTGGTGGCCTAGTGGTTCAGGACCTGGCACTGTCACTGCTGTGGCTCAGGCTGCTGCTGAGGCATGGGTTTGATCCCTGCCCCAGGAACTTACGCATGCTGTGGGTCTACCAAAAACTCCAAACAAACAAACAAAAAAACCAAAAAGCAAAAAAATCAATCTCAATCCATATGCTTCTATCTTTTTTGCCAATACCCAGTCCAAGCCACCATCAGCTCACTTGGATTACTGTGCTGGCCTCCACACTCAAGTCCCTGTTTCCATTCTTCCTACCTCCAACTTATTTCCATGCAACAAAGTGACAGCTTAAAAAATTATCACCAGATTCATTTTATTCACCACTGCCCACACAGCACCTCACTAGAACAATGACCAAGATGTAGAAAGCACTTAATATATATTTTAAAGGAATCAAAAACTTAAACCGAGGTATTGGATGGGTAATCCTCAGGGAAAATCATGCACATCTCCCAGAACAAAAGTCTAAGTACAGGTCTGGAAAATAGTACCAAGTTCTCCGGAGAATGAGGAAATAATAGGTAATAGCTATACAGAAGAATGCCCCCAGGTATCTAGGTAGAGGACAGAAGCCTGAAAATAAAATTTTTTATTCTCAAATAGAGGGAGGCAGAACCCATCCACCTGAAGAAGGTATAAGACTTTTTCAGAGAAAGTGAGTTAAACCAAGAAAAGAACGTAAAACAAATCTGTTCTGAGAATTAAACTATTTACTTCAATAGAGCTCCCTTCATGGCTCAGAGATTAACGAACATGACTAGGATCCACGAGGATGCGGGTTCAATCCCTAGCCTCGCTCAGTGGGTTGAGGATCTGGCATTGCCCTGAGCTGTGGTGTAGGTCTCAAACTCAGCTCAGATCCTGTGCTGCTGTGGCTGTGGTGCAGGCTGACAGCTACAGCTCCAATTCGACCCCTAACCCGGGAAACTTCATATGCCATGGCGGCAACCCAAAAAGACCAAAAAAACAAACAAACGAACGAACAAAAAAAAAAAAAAAAAGGGTATTTACTTCAGGAGTTCCCTAGTGGCTCAGCTTGCTGCTGTGGCGTGAGTTCAATCCCTGGTCCAGGAACTTCTACATACCATAGGCTCAGTCAAAATAAATAAAAGTAGTAAAATTTTTTTTTCTCTTAAAAATAAGTATTTGCCTTTGGAATGGATAAGCAATGAGATCCTGCTGTATAGCACTGGGAACTCGACCTAGTCACTTATGATGGAGCATGATGGAGGATAATGTGAGAAAAGAATGTATATATGTATGTGTGACTGGGTCATTTTGCTGTATAGTAGAAAACTGACAGAACACTGTAAACCAGGTATAATGGAAAAAATTAAAATTAAAAAAAGTATTTACTTCAGATATCCAATCAACATATATTGAGCTCTTCTATGTGCAACCAGAAGTATGGAATGGTTTCCCAGAATGTACGGTAAGAGGCTTGGTCAAGGAGGGGAAAACACTGCAACATTCAGGTTAAATTACAGAAAATTGTTGCTAATGAGCCACTGTTCATTACATTCCAAGGGATAACTAAGGATGACAAAGACTAGTTTTTTGTTTTTTTTGGCTGTGCCTACACATTCGGAAGTTCCAGTACCAGGGATTGAACCCATGCCACAGCAATGACAGTATCATCCTTAACCTGATGAACCACCAGGGAATTCCAACAAAGACTGCTTTTAAGGTGGTAGTATGCAACTTTAGCAGCACATGAAAAATCACTTGGGACGCTCTTTAAAAATACCCAGGTGCCAAGACTACTTTCCTCCCCATTAAGTCAGAATCTTTTTGGGTGGAATGCAAGCATCAATAATTTTTTAAAGTCTCTCTTCCCCACCCCACACTAGCATTTTTTAGGTGCAGCCAAGTTTAAGAACCACTATTTTCATACTCCAAACATTTAGAGAAGCCTACTGAAGGACACTTACTAAAGCACTGACATCTTAATGTTAGTTATTAATTTGATCTAACATTTTTAAAAGTAGAAAAAATTTCCACTGTGTCTCAAAAGGAGATACTGTCTTTTTTTTTTTTTTAAGGGCCGCACCTGCAGCATATATAAGTTCCCAAGCTAGGGGTCAAATCAGAGCTACGGCTGCTGGTCTACACCACAGCTCACTGAGCAAGGCCAGGGCTGAACCTTCATCCTCATGGATAACTAGTCGAGTTCGTTACCACTGAGCCACGATGGTAACTCCAAAAAGAGATACTTCTTAAGACACACAGGGAATTCCCCTTGAGGCGCAGCAGAAACAAATCCAACTAGTATCCATGAGGATTAGGGTTCAACTCCTGGCCTCGCTCAGTGGGTTGCGGATCCAGTATTGCCACGAGCTGTGGTATAGGTTGCAGATATGGCTCAGATCCTGAGTTGCTGTGGCTGAGGCATAAGCCAGCAACTGCAGCTCCAATTCAACCCCTAGACTGGGAACTTCCATATGCCACGGGTGAGGCCCCAAAACGCAACGCAAAAAAAACCACATAACCCATCTCCCTAGGGTAACTCCAACTTCCCAATTTTTTATTACTAAAATGCATAAGTTTACTAGGCATATTCCATTACTCACGCTTTTTGGCACTGATACTAGGCCTAGTGTTTTTAGCACCTAGCACATACTAATGAAAATATCTGTGAACGAAATAAGTCATACATACATAAAAGAAATTTAGACAAATGACAATAACACTGTATCTATTTTTAAAAATACACACATTACAGTGATACATTCTTATAAAAAATTTTAGCATCAGATAACTAAATGTCCCCTTTGACCACTCTCCAGAATCTCATTCTTCTTGGGCAAAATAACCACCAATAGCACTCTGAAGTATACCTTTCAAAACCTTGTTTACAAATCTTACATACCTATTATATGCTTAAAGAAACAAAACAGTTTTCCTTTCCTTTGCTTTTTCTTTTTTTGGCTATGCCCAAGGCATGTGAAATTCCAGGGCTGGGGATTGAACCTGTACCACAGCAATGACAATGCTGGATCCTTAACCGGTTGCACCACCAAGGAACTCTTCCTTTTCATTTTTAAACTAGAAACAATAGTGTTCAGCAGCCTGCTTTTCTCTTAATATAATCTCAGAGTTCATAATGCATACACAGGAGTTCCCATCGAGGTTCAGCAGTAACAAATCAAACTAGTATCCATGAGGACACGGGTTCAATCCCTGGCCTTGCTCAGTGGGTTAAGGATCCGGCACTGCTGGGAGCTGTGGTGTAGGTCAAAGACACGGCTTGGATCCGTGTTGCTGTGGCTGTGGTGTAGGCCAGCAGCTGTAGTTCCAATTAGACCCCTAGCCTGAGAACTTCCATATGCCGTGGGTGTGGCCCTAAAAAGATAAATAGTAATAATAATAGACCCAGCTAATTTCTCACAGTTGATGTAAGAGTATTTCCGGAAGGATTACAAATAGGATAGGGGCTTCAATGTATATCCTAGTATTTGCTCTCCTGTATTCATATGCAGTCATTTTTCCTGAAATATTATAAAGTAGACCTATTAGTATATGCAGTAGTTTTTGGTGTTGTTGACACTACCAAATTGACCTCCAAAAGGGTAAGTTGACTGTATCAATAAAGTGAACATTCTCAACCTGGGAAAGTCAAAACTGGCTCTCCCCTTCTTACCAAATTTCAAACTGGAACAATTACAATTAAATCCTGGAGAAAACAGTAGCATGTATCAGATACAAACCAGTCAACTATTAAGTATATTTTAGTAACAAAAATTCAGGCTTACAAAGGACTGATCTTAAATAAACTTTTTGATTTCTGGTCTCAACTTACAAGTTCTGAGATGATTACTACACCAAAACACACTATTCCTAGAACACCAGAACAATAAAGACTACAGGTATCCTTTTTTTTTTTTTGTCTTTTTGCCTTTTATGTAGAGCCGCACCCACGGCATATGGAGTTTCCCAGGCTAGGGGTCTAACAGGAGCTGTAGCTGCCGGCCTTCGCCAGAGCCACAGCAACGTGGGATCCGAGCCGCGTTTGCAACCTACACCACAGCTCAAGGAAACGCCGGATCCTTAAACCCACTGAGCAAGGCCAGGGAACGAACCCGCAACCTCATGGTTTCCAGTCGAATTCGTTAACCACTGAGCCACGACGAGAACAAAAAAATGATTCCACAATCAGGAAACTAATCACAGAGGAAAAAAGATCTGAGAGAAGCTGAGGTATGACAAGGAGTCAGGTCTTATAAATCCTAGAAGCTCCTCTCTGGGTCACCCAATGGGAACGTTTCTTTAATGAGTCATCTTTTGTGCCTGCATACCTTCACAAACCATCAGTTTCAAAGACAGTTATACAATTTCAACTCTCTAAGATAAATACTCAAAAGTAAATGGTAGGTCCTGCTGCAGAGCACAGGGCATTATATCCTATCACTTGTGATAGAACATGATAGAAAATATAAGAAAAAGAATGTATATATATATTTGTATAACTGAGTCACTTTGCTGTACAGCAGAAATTGACAGAACATTGTAAATCAACTCTAATAACAAAAAAGAGAGAAAAAGGTAGAACCAGACTACCAACAAGGTCACTTAATTAAATTAGAGATTTAAAATTTTTTAGTTAACTACCTTTTCACTCTCTGGTATTACTCTCATAAGTTGTCTCAATGTCACTTGAATTATGTATGCATGGAAGCAAAAGCAAAATATATACAAAGTAACCTTTGTCTCCCCTAAAACATTGTTTTCCAGGACTTCAAATGCCTCAGCAAATATAATTAATATTTGAAAAAAAAATTAAGATCAAGTTTTAAAAAATATAATTAGCACCATACTGATATTGGAACCCTACTAAATTCTGCCGACTGAAATGAATCCAAGAGACAAACCTTCCCAGAACAAGGTTAAAACTTGAATAAGCTATTCCATCAATAAGAGCTTATGACAAATAACTGTGGAAGTTAAAATTTTTAACTAATCAGTTAAAAATTTTTATACTGTCCTAAAATCCAAAAATTGAGAGATTCATCTAAAGGAAAGCAACCTTTAGGAACATTAACTTACTATCAATATCCTCGTAGCATTCCAAGTTTGGATTCAGAAATCTCAACTTTATTTTCAACCTACTATAGAAATTATCAGGTAGCCTTTCGGTGACTGTGAAGCTAAGAGATCCTGTCCAGGAGCATGTCAGATCTCACTGTTCTCCCAATCCTTCGACTCTCTCCCAAAGCCCCTCAATAAAATGAACAGATTAAAAAAAAAGGAAGGAAGGAAGGAAAGAAAGAATAAACTTGTTTGACATTCTTAGATATGGACCATCCCTAAGTACTGTAATAATATGAAATCACAAACAAATCAGACTTAAAATAGATCAAAAAACCAACAGATTATCCAAGCCAAGATTTTCAAGGAAGGTAAGAGAAAAAAAAAAAAGAACCAAAAAACTGATTCACCGAACATTTACATATTCATTTCTTTAAAGGGTACAATAGTAGTATAATTTCTACTTACACGGTTAAAAAAAAAACTATGCAACACATTTATGCCTTTTTACATTATTAAATCAAGGAAACATTAAAACACAAAATGATTACAGCAACGTACAAAATATTTGTATAGAATGACTGGAAAACAATAAAATGTTAAGAGTATGTATTTCAGTGGTGAAACTCTAAGGAGCTGCAGCAACACCAGATCCCTTAACTCACTGTGGCTGGCTGGGGATCTAACCTATGTCTTGGTGCCACTGAGACACCACTGGACCCCACTGTGCCACGGCAAGAACTCTTGAATTATTTTTGTTCAGGAAATTTTCAATTGTGGGATTAAAGAACAAAACAGTATTAACATTTTTGGTTTCATATGTACTATAAAACTGGACCTATGCCCAACTTGTTATGCAGTAATAAATGGAAGACTATACCTCTTTCTCAGCTACTTCAGATACAAAGTATTCTCTTCTGATTTAACTGGCATTTCTCATTCCAAGAGTTCAAACTTTTTATTCCATGTATATACACTATCAGTTATTTCTCTTTTCAAAAAAAAATTTTTTAGCTGTGCTCGCAGTATGTGGAAGTTCCCAGGCCACGGATCAAACCTGTGCTACAGTAATGACAATGGCAGATCCCTAACCTGCTGAGCCATTAGGGAACTCCAGTCATTTCTCCTCTCACACAAAATGTCCACACATATTCTCTGAGTAGTCATAGGATGCTGCATGTTCTTAGATATCTTTCTATTAAAAATCTGATTATTCTAATATTCATCAGAACTCTAATTCAAGTTAATTTAACATTTCATACCTTAATCACTGTTCAGTATATCTACTAAAACAGCCATAGACATTAAGAGGAAAAACTGAAAAAAAGCGTTAATCTTTGAATTTTACTTCCTAATTTAAGCAAAAATTGAAGACATTTGAAAACTTTTTGAAAAGCACAATAAACTTACAAGCAAGAATCAAGGTTTTCAATATCCTAAGAGAATTTCATTTTGCTTTATACTGATTTTATGATTTAAAAGGTAAGTTTCTTTGATTTTCATGTAACTGCAAAAAAAAGGTTCATGATAAATTAGTATTATGTGGCTAGACTTTTATTTTACTGTGATACAGAAGGTAGGACGTATTAGCCCTGGAAGCAAATGATTCTTGAGTTAATTATCTTCAACTATCAAGTCTTTCTTTATACCACTAATCTTTCATTAATTACACTGAACAGATGCCTCTAATATTTTATGAAACATCTCAGTCTTCTCTGATTAAAATCTGTATGATTATAATTTAAAAGTATTCTATAACCCTCCACATAATGTTCTAGAAACAAGTATTTGCTATTTGGTTTAGGGTCTAACAGAAAGAAAAAGATGGGGATGAAGGATAATTGTAAAACTGTATAAAAAGAAACCAAAGGAGTTCTCATCGTGACGCAGGGGTTAATGAACCCGACTAGGAACCGTAAGGTTGTGGGTTCGATCCCTGGCCTTGCTCAGTGGGTTAAGGATCCGGCATTGTGGTGAGCGTGGTGTTAGGTCGCAGATGTGGCTCGGATCTGGCATGGTTGTGGCATAGGCGGGCGGCTACAGCTCTGATTCGACCCCTAGCCTGGGAATTTCCATATGCCGCTGAGTGCGGCCATAAAAGAACAAAAAGACCAAAAAAAAAAGGAAGAAGAAAACACACAATTGTTTTCCCACCTGTTTCTGTCAAAAAATCTTCACAACTCTGACCAAAATGAATGACTATTTTCTTTAAAGCTGTATGTCTCAGGTGCAACAGACTGTCCTCCATCTTTACCAAGGAACATACACATGTGCATGAATTAAATAAACAGTCCCAATCGTTCCTGCATAGGGGAAAAAAATTAATCTACTAAACTGAGAAATGCTGCTATATACACATCTGTTTAAAACTCTTCACCACAATAATCTATCTTGAATGAGCTTCAACCACTCTGGGTCTCAGTCTCCTCCCTCATCTATGAAAAACGACTTGGCCTAGAGGATCTTAAGATTCTTTTTAAGACCAAAATTCTACTCCAATTCTAAAGCACTTCAGAGAAAGACAATTCACCTGATTACCATTAGCATGAAAATTCTCAAACCACTCCTATCTAGAGTTTACTACGAGATCAACCTCTTGACTAACTTGAAACCCTGTTATTAGAGCAAAAACCAATCCTTACAATGCTATTAAGACAAAGCTGAAAAAACACTTAAAATACACGTAAGGGGGCATAACAAATTTTGGTTGAATGTAGTCCAAAAGCAAATATACACTGTCACACAGTTAATACTATCACTGAGCACATGAAAAAACACTCAACATCACTGATTACTAGAGGAATGCAAATCAAAACTACTATGAGGTACCCACCTCGCACCAGTCAAAATGGCCATGATTAGAAGGTCCACAAATAACAAGTGCTGGAGAAGGTGTGGCAAAAAGGTAATCCTCCTACACCACTGGTGGGAATGTAAATTGGTGCAACCACTATGGAAAATAGTATGGAGGTACCTCAGAAAACTAAGTCTAGAATTACCATATGACCCAGCAATCCCACTCCTGGGCATATATCTGGACAAAACTTTCCTTGAAAAAGATACATGCACCCATATATTCACTGCAGCACCATTCACAATAGCCAAGACGTGGAAACAACCTAAATGTCCACTGAGAGATAAATGGATTAAGATGTGGTATATGTATACAATGGAATACTACTCAGCCATTAAAAAAGGACAAAATAATGCCATTTGCAGCAACATGGATGGAACTAGAGACTCTCACTCTAAGTGAAGTAAGAAAGAAAGAGAAAGACAAATACCGTATGATATCACTTATATCTGGAATCTAATATATGGCACAAATGAACCTTTCCACAGAGAAGAAACTCATGGACTTGGAGAACAGACTTGTGGTTGCCAAGGGGGAGGGAGTGGGATGGACTGGGAATCTGGGGTTACTAGATGCAAACTATTGCGTTTGGAATGGATTAAGTAATGAGATCCTGCTGTATAGCACTGGGAACTATAGTCACTTGTGATGGAGCATGATGGATGATAACATGAGAAAAAGAATGTATATATATGTGTGTGTGACTGGTCATTTTGCTGCATGGTAGAAAAATGACAGAACACTGTAAACCAACTACAATGGAAAAAATAAAAATTATTAAAAAATGACTAAAGTATCACTGACATTCACAGTTAATAGTATCACTGACATTCTGTAACCTGTGTGAACTACACTCTGCATGACTCTATCTAGATAATCAGTGTCTCCCAGGGGCCCTCTAGAACAAAAGCTCAACATTCTTTCAGGCCCCTCAACGAAAGAAGGGTAAAAATTCCCATCTGTGGTAGTAACTAAATGACTAAGGCAGAGGTGGAAACCGGGTGTGCCAGAATGACTGGCCAACTGGTCATGCACAGGTCATAAAATACACAGATGCAGATATACCTCTCACTGCTTTGTTCAACCATTCCAAACCACAATATCAATATATCAACAGGCAACAGTAGCTTTGTATTATGATGAAATTAAGCAGTTAGTCCCAGATTGCTCTTTACAGTTCTTTCAGATCCCACCTCTCCACCTCCAGCCATTTATTGGCAACCAGATCTCTCTACGTCAGCCTCTTCTACCACTTCTGCTCTAAAGCTGAAAGAAAAAGAAAAAAAAAAACTATTTAAAACAACAAGGAGTTCCCATTGTGGCTCAGACAGTTATGAACCTGACTAGCATCCATGAGGATGCAGGTCTGATCCCTGGCCTCATGGATTAAGGATCCGGTGTTGCCAATGCAGCTTGTATCCCACATTACTGTGGTTGTGGTGTAGGCCAGCAGTTGTGGCTTCAATTCCACCACTAGCCTGGGAAGTTCCACGTGCCCAAGTGTGGCCCTAAAAAGCAAAAACAAGCAAACAAAATCTTTCCCCTTTCTAGTTCTAGTTCCTATCAGATCTCATTTGAGTAGGAGAATGCAGATTGAAGGTGTTTTCAGAGGGGACAGTAATGAGAAATAGGTTAAGGAAAAAGGTAACTGACAAACTCAACTAACAACGAGATAGGGTTTTTTGAAAAAGGAATGCCAGACTAGTGCTATCGCAGACACTATCCCAGTGCCCATCATTCTTTCTATAGGATGAGTCTCATCTTGTCCTAACGCCCACAGGTAGACACAAAAGTCTTGTCTCTGATAGAGAAAACAAAGGCAGAATTGGAGGAACCTGTGTTTCAACTGAAGAGCTGTTCACTTTTTTGATGTTCCCTCATCAAGTCAACTCAAAACAACTGCATTATTGCTTCATGTCCGGGAGATCACAAAATATACACACACAGGCAAACAGGCTTGACTGTGGAAGCTATAAGGATAAAAAGGCATTTTTAAAAACTGTAATAACAATATAAATGTCAGTTACACTTTATTAGAGTATTTCAGAGATCAGTCTCTGGATCATGATTTATACTGAGAACGTATAGAAAATGAAATGGGGCTTTCATCTCACTCATCTTATGTGAGAGGCAAAAGCAGTTAGTCACCTTCAAAACTGAAGAATCACTACTGTTTGCTCCCCTACGACAGACTAAGACAACGTTATGGGACATGGACAGCAAGTTTTCAAGCAATCAGAACAAAAAATTAACTTTCTTTTACAGAGCTCTTCATACAAAAATTCAATCTGGCCCCAATTCATCTGCATTTTTTGTTATTAACACTATCTCAGAAAAGACACGGGGGCTGTGAAGCAAGACTAAAACATTGGGCTCACAATCCATAACCCAAGCAATTTCTATTTAGCCCTATAATTAAGTCATTTTAAATTTCTGAGCCTTGAGTTTCTATCTATAACTGAGGATCACTGCCTCATAAACCCGTTAAGAGATCTGTGTACATGAAACTATGATGAAAACAACATTCCTTACCATGCTCCTCCCACACCTGCTTGTTCTGAATATTCAAATTAATCTTTATGGAAATAAGTCATAAGGCCTTTTAAATTAAACACGCATACAAACTCACAAAAATATATTACCCATTTCATACCAGAATTTAACCTTGGTCAAGTATTTTGCAGGTCATCCAACTAGAAGGAAGAGGGCTGCTTTTTCCATTCTCACATAACAAATGTTAAAACTAAGTGAAGCCTTAATGATTGCATTTTATTTATAGTGCCTACACAGCAGTGGAAAACAGCATACCTAGGTAAAGAACTCCTTTGGAAAACAAAACAAAACACCTGGCTATCAAACAACATTCTCTACAAGTTTGGTAAGACCTGAAAGCACAAAGCCAAAAATCATACCTAAATGAAACCACTGCTGATCATAACAAAAGACTAATATAGTTAATGCAAAAGAAAGTTGATACTATTTACTTCTTCCAATCAGTAGATAGAAACATACCAGACCAGATACACAGATGCACTAATATAAATGACTACAGAACTGTGCCTACAGACAAAACTGCTTCACTCACCACAAATTTTTAAACAATCAACAAATTATGATCCCCAAAACCACAAGGTATACTGCACATACAATAACCCTGGCTTTGATACAGACCTTAGTCGCATCTTGTGGGGAAAAAGCTTAAATAGTTAATAACATAAAACCATATTCACCCTTGTCTACAAATACACATTCTTTCTTATAATCAAAGAAATTATCAGCTATTTCCAAATATCTACCTCCACCAAATACCTTTTCTTTAAAAAGAAAAAAAATCACACTAATTATTACACTAATGAAAAAAGGTTTTTCCTCTCAAGATTTTCAAAATATACAGGTTTCACCAGATGTGCTACAGGCCACACAAATATTAATAGTGAAAAGAGAACTTTTCTTTCACTAGAAAGACTTATTATACCTAAAAAACTGTTCAAGTTAATTTAGTTTGGAAGGTTAATACAGTTGCAAAAGGTGGAATACTTACAAATTAAAAACAGTCTCAAGGCTATGTGATAACCCCCAAAAGGACCTATGTCTTTTATATATATATAGAGGGAGAGGGAGAGGGAGAGGGAGAGGGAGGGAGAGACTCTTAAGAATTAAAATCTTTACACAGTGGATAAGCAACGGGGATTTAAGCATAAACTGATTAATCTCACTACATCTTGATTTTACAAAGACATGGCAAACAACGACCATCTACCAGGAGGATCAAGCTTTCAGCCACCCCACCATAACTGCAATATCTACTGCTGTCTCCAACACAAACCTTTTACTTCTGCTGTCCATCTACTACTGACTTTCAACCAGATTCAAAATCCTTAAAAATAAGCATGATTATTTTTCATCGCTTTTCATTCATAAGAGTAAGCAATCTTGGATATCCATTAAGTGGACAATATTTAAATACAGAGTCCACTTTAAAATGAAATTGTATAATCTCAAATGATTAGAAGGAACCCTGGAATATCTGTTTTAACTCTATAGACAGGAAAATGCGGACCAAGTGAAGTGGTTGCCTCAAGGTCACAATTACTTGGTGGGAGAAAAAGGACTAGTGTCCAGGTCTAACTCACAGTCCAGTGGTCTTCCAACTACATCATTACTCTCTTGCAATGTTTTCTACACAAATAACTAGTCATCTAGCCAACTGCTGACTCAAGGTCTTAATATAGAGTTAAGTACTCAACCCTAGAAGTCATTAAAATCATCACTTACAGTATCCAAAAACTAAGATCTAACACTATACATTACACAATTTTTAAAAGCCCACTTCCAAACCTTTAAAACAAGTATTTTCATTTGATGTCAAAGAATTAAGGATCAAGAAGCAACAAAAGGTTCTATGTTGCTAGTATCAAAATTCATCTCCAAGAGGTGATATGCCACCTCATCAACTAGGAGAGTTTTGTTGAGGCTTGGGATAAACAAATCTGAATTAGACTTACTTAAATTACAGTAATTCACAGAACAGTTTCTGAAAAAGCCTCTTTTAGGAGCATATATGTCAAATTTACGAATCTAATTTTCACATCAAACCAGAGTCAGCAAAATTGCTTTTTAATAACTCTGCTCACTAATACAAAATGCTGATGATATTCCACAATTCTGTAGAACTAAAGATGTTGCAGGGTTATTTTTGAAAAGAGAAGTTGAAACATTCATGGTGGAGATCAGCATTTTCTCTACTTTAGAAAACTGAATGGTAAGACTTTAAAAACTGCAACAACAACAAAAAAACAGGCTACCTGTTTCCCCAACTCCTTGGGAAAAACAAATCGGAATTAGGTCATTTAAAATGGACTTACTAAAACTACAACATTCCCTTTTTAACATTTGTGGGATGAATTATTTAAACACTAAGCACAATGTCTGGAATACAGCAAAAACCTCGACCAACAGCTATCATCATCATTATTACCACTACTTAAAGTCACAAATATACTAACAGCTTTTCCAACAAAGAGCCAGGATACAAAATCTGCTGCTCTTAGTTTGTTGCTCATTTAAAAAACAAATGGCAAAATGCCAAGAACCTTAAGCTTAAAGAAGGGTTCCACACTACCCAATTTGAGTCAGCATATAAATCATAGATTAACCTGACACTTGATTTCCAATCCCAAAGCTCCTTATGCACAATGACTCACCAAAATGTCTATTTCTTCCAACTATGAAAAATAAGTTATACTCCTCCCTATAATTACCACCATGACCTTCATTGAAACTAGGTTAGAGGTTCTTCAAAAAATTCTTCAAAAAACGCACTACTGAGTCTATGGAAAACACAACTCGAGAAGTCTCCCACAAACCACAATACTAAACCTAAGTGACCTTTATTAGACAGGTCCTGGGATCCGGCCTACAAGCTTGCCTCTGGGAGACCCTCTGGACAGCTCTGGACCTAAGCGTTAGGCCTGAGTACAAGTGAGAAGCCTCTCACCCACCTCACAGAAGAGTCCCAGGGTCTATTCCCAGGTCGTAAAACCTAAGTCCTCGTACCCAGATATCAAAACCATCCCCGACCCTTACCCACAGGGTCTCCGCTCCCCGCCCCCCCGCCACTTCGCTTCCAGTCCAGGCCGGGAAGCTCTGAAGGCCCCGAATCGGGAGAACGGCGCCATTTTAGGCGGCGGTGGCAGCGACAACCAATCCCTGCGCGGGAGGCAGGGGGCGCCGGGTCGCCCGGGAGCCGCCGCCGGGCCGCGCCGGGGGCCGGTCTGGGAGGCTCGGGGGCCGCGGCCGCTGGCCTCCGCCATGTTGCACCTCCCCACGGCCGCCTCCTTCTCGGCGGGCTCGGCCCGCCCCGGCTCCCGAAGCCGGAGTGCAGCTCACCTTCTCGCAGAGGCTCTTGACCTGGGACTCGGACAGCTGCTTGCATTCATTCAGCTGCTCGATCCACTGGTCCAGCTCCTTCGTGAACACCTTCTCGTCCATGATGCCACCCGCCCGAACCGGCTGCCGCTCCGCGCTACTCCCGCGCCGCCGCCCGCACACGGGCCACACGCACACGCTGCCACCGGTTCCCGGGGTACTTGTGTGGCTACTGGCGGTTGCTCGGCGGTACCGCTGCTCGGCTGAGTCGCCCCTCAGTGTTCGGCCACCGGCCGCTGACCTCCCCCGTTCGCTCTAGCCTTGGAGCTCGGCTCTCTGTAATGGCGGCCGTCGGCGTGGTGACGTCACGCCCGGCGTCAGGAGGCGGCGGGGCGAGGAAGGGTAGAAGTGCCGGGATACCAGCTGCGCAACTGCCGGGCTAGCTCCCATCTGCCGCCAGACCCCAGCGGGGGCGGGAACTAGGGCCCGGGGCGCAGGCGCAAAGTAGCCGGCTGGAAACAGGCACCTTCGTTTTTAGGGCGCGGTCCCGTAGAAGGGAGGGGCCGAGGGGGAAGGGAAGACCGAGTCCAAGAAGGGGCCTTGCTTACAGCTGGAAAGTGGGCTAATCCTAGAGTACTAAATCCTGCAGGGCGTGGATGCTGACCAGGCTTAGTCGGGGTGTGAGGATGGCTTCCTGTTACCGGAGACTTTTTCCCTGAGGTGATACGCCTCGGCTCCTCACCTGGCGACTGGTAGTCAAAGCACGGAAACTAGAATTGCGACCCCACGGCCTCCATGCTACAACAGCACTGGAATTGCTGCATCTTGGGAGCAGGAACAGGCGCCGAGTGGTAGCCAGGTTGGAATAGCCACCTCTGCCTCCGGGTGCGGCCAGCACCTTGTAATTAGGTCAGTCGGAGGCGGAAGAGGGTGTACCTGCAGTGCTGAGCAGTGCACCTGACTCCCCTACACACCTGTCCCCTGGCCTCACGATGTCTCTTCTGGCGCCATGACTGGGGGCCTCCTAGAGCTCCTGTCTTCTACAGGCGGCTGCATCAGCCTTGCCCACTGTAGCCTTCCGCCCAGGTGGGCGCTTTCCTCCGACTCAGAGTCTTCAAGGGAAGAAGAAACGCCCCCACCCCACCCCCACCAACCCTCTGCCCACTCAAGCCTGCGTTCTAGAGGGAAGACCGCAAGGAGATGGACGCACCGGCCCTGACCATGACCTGTTAGTGTTAGAAAAGGCGTGATCTGGGCTTTAAAGAAAACTCAGATAGCCTAGGATCGGACCTCTGGCTATAAATCTCTTTGAGATTTGTGAAATGTATTCACATTCCGTTGTCCCTGCAGTCACAGAAATACTTGGCCCTGTACACTGCCAGTTATGTTCAAGATTCATGCCTGAGGGACAGAAGGGTCATCCAAACAGAGGTACCCTGTCCTGGTGGAGCTTGTATTCTCCCCACAGTACTTCCTGGAATGACCTGGGGATAGATAGGCAGAAGAGCTCTTCACAAAAGCTGGAAGATGAATGGCCAATAACACAAGAGCTCCAGTAGTAAGCAGGGAAATGTGAATGAAAACCACAAACTCCAGTTTTCACTCTCACTCATTTGGCAAAAACAGTCAACATCGAGTGTTGGTGAGGATATGGAGCAATGGGGTCTCTTATGCACTGTTGTACATTGGGACAACCACTTTGGAAAATCTGGCATTATCTAATAAAGGGCACATCCCATGTCTAGCTCTTCTTGTCTCCCCTACACAAAGTTTTGCACATGGACTTCAGGAGATAAACAGTAGAAGGATGTTTCTAGCAGTGATGTTTGTTAGAGCAAAAACTGGAAACAAACCAGAAGTCCTTCAGCAACAGACTAGATAAACAGTGATATATTTAACACTCGCACGTGTTGGTTGCAGTTTTTAGCCATTACAATGTCCACAGAACCTGAGAGACTGAAGTTTTCCAAAGGACATTTAAGCGTAAAGTACAAGGTAACAACTTAACCTGGTCCCTGTCTTTTAGACTCTACCCTCAATACCAGTCAACCCAAGCACTTGGCAATGTACTGGAGAAGAGCGCTCACCCTGCAGCCCTGAGGTTATCACCTTGACCCACAGGCTGAAAGCGGCTCTGGAGGCAGAGATCAGCCAATGGTAGTACTGAAAATTCTCCTTCATTCAAGACAAGTTGCTTAGGAGTTCCCATTGTGGCTCGGTAGTATTGAACCCAACTAGTATCCATGAGGATGCGGGTTGGATCCCTGGCCCTGCTCAGTGGATTAAGGATCCGGCATTGCTGTGAGGTGTGGTCTACGTTGCAGATGAGGCTTGGATCTGGCATTTCAGTGGCTGTGGTGTAGGGTGGGAGCTGCAGCTCGCATTCGACTACTTGCCTGGGAGCTTCCATGTGCCACAGGTGTGATCCCAAAAAAGCAAACAAAACAAACAAATGAATTACAGGACAAGCTGCCTGACAAAGCAGACGGGCTTGATCTACCTGGGCTGAAAAATGCAATTCTGCTTTCCTTTCATACCTGCCTATGATATGCCCAGAGGAAAGAATCTCATATCTACTCCCACAAAGTGTATAACATGTTTAATTTACCAGATTAGGAAAGAGTTCTTTTAATCCAATTTCTATGTTTTGCAGTTAATATCCCCAAACACAGAGAGGTAAGAGTTAAGGACCATGTGGAATGAAGGAGGAAAAAAGTCATCACTTATGTCCATGATTATAAAGCCATGCCCAGCGTGCTGTCTTATTTACCATTTTGCCCTATACCTGTGTGAGAAGTGGTCCTGTCTCATCTGGCAAGAAGCAGACAGGCACCCGGAAAAGAGAAAGGACTTGCCCAAGGTAGCAGTCAGGATTTAAAACTTCATCCTCTCAAGGTCAAGTTCTCAGAAACACTCACACAACTGATCTCAAGAGACTGAAATATGGAGCAAGGTGATTATAATTTCCCTTTGCCTGAGATCTCTTATCTAAAAAGGTGTGAGTGGGAGTTTCCAGGTGGCTCAGGGGGTTAAGGATCTGGTGTTGTCACTGCTGTGGCTCAGGCCATTGCTGTGGGACAGGTTTGATCCCTGGACTGCAACTTCCACATGCTGTGGGCATGGTCAAAAAATCAATTAATTAATTCAAAAGGTGGAGGTGATATTCGTTTGGCAGATTAAAAAAGTAGACCACTCGATTTGTGCTAAGATTATAATGAGTGGGTTTTTCCAAAGTGCTATGAGCTCCTTTCTTGTTGGTAGCATCAATGTAGGTATTATTTATTTTCTCTTGCTGCAGATTCCTTGGCTTACCATCACCACAAAAGTGGAAGATATAATTACATATACTTAGAACATCCTGCCAAATAATTAGATGCTATGACTTAACTTCTTAAGGAATGAATTCTAGGAAGTTCTTATTAGCATTCAAGCAGTGAAGTAAAGCATACATGATTATAACAATACAGAACTAAATCAGAATATCATTTCCTTTAGAAGAAATTTAGTTTTTTTTTTTTTCTCTCTGTAGAGCTCAAAATAGTCAATGGATCTGAAAATTCAGTTTGATTTATCTGGTCTTGGCTAATTATACCTGACTGTCTCAATTCTAGGGCTGAGGGATACTTGGAATAGAAAGTTAAAAGCAAACCAAAAAGAATAATCGTCCTTTTAATTTTTTGGCAAAAAAACAGCACAAATAAAGCAAATATGCCTCAAAAAAGAATCTCTGCTCAGGTGGCAAATTCGGTATACCTCGAGTCTGAGTGTTGCCTATGATGCTTAAACATAGCTATAAATAAAAATCATCTGATGATGGGGTCAGAGCATGAGGAAGAGAACCTGGAGCAAATAGCTTTATAATAGGCACTCTTAACCAGGGTATAAAAATTGACATTAAACGTGGAGAAAGAATGAGATGTATGTTTGGTTTATTTTGTTATTTCTTCTGGTTCCCTGACTTCTAAACTTACTGAGACAGAAAACAGGGCTGTGTAGGTAAGAAATGACCTCTGCAGTCAGATGGACCAGCTTTGAATTCCGGTTTTGCAACTGCCTAAATGTGTGAGGTTTGGTAACTTACCTAACTTTTTTGAGTTTTCTCATCTATAAACTGGGCATAGCTGTGATACACAGATAATAGAGTTCTTTTAAGAAGTAAATGAAGCTGGAGTTCCCTCGTGGCTCAGCAGGTCAAGGATCTGGCTGTCGTCACTGCCGCGGCTCTGGTTACAGCTGTAGTGCAGGTTTGATCCCCCACTTGGGAACTTCCACGTGCTGCAGGCTCAACCAAAAAAAAAAAAAAAAAAAAAGTAGGAGTTCCTGTCATGGCGCAGCAGAAACGAATCCGACTAGGAACCATGAGGTTGCGGGTTCGATCCCTGGCCTCGTTCAGTGGGTTAAGGATCTGGCATTGCCATGAGCTGTGGTGCAGGTTGCAGATGTAGCTTGAATCCCGCGTTGCTGTGGCTGTGGCATGGGCCAGCAGCTGTAGCTCCGGTTAGACCCCTAGCCTGGGAACCTCCACATGCCACCGGTGTGGCCCTAAAATGACAAAAGACAAAAAAAAAAAAAAGTAAATGAAATTATAAATGTAAGACACCAAAAAGTATATAATGAATACCTGGTATTTTTTATTTTTATAAATATTATTATTTCTAAGTGGTCTCTAATTCTAAATGTCCTTTAATGCCAGTTGGAGCCCCTCAGTGCCTGCCTTGAAATATATAGCAGTCTTTGGAAACAAAATATAACTATCAAAAATACCATATAGACACCAAGCCATTGGATAAAATGGGGAAGGGGAAGGAAATTCAAGAAAGGGGTAGAAATGGAACAAAACGAACACCCTCTCTCTTCCAGTGCCATCAAGCGAACATTCAGAAAGTTTGTTGTATAGAAAGGAAGTCACTTAGGAAGAAATCCAAGAATTAATTTGGTTGGTCGTTTTTTTGCTCCCAACAACTCAGAACCTTCTATCTTAAAAGGGCTGCCACATCTGATAAGACATTCTTTGAAACAAGGCCTTCTCTGCCCCAGAAGCCCCAAACAGACCTGAGTGGTCAGCTTGTTAGTGGCTCTGCCCATGAGAAGTGTGCCCTGCTCTGACCACCTGGGCCTGCACTCAGGATGTGCGATGATGATTGCAACCCATTGGTATCTATCCCTGTTCCTCTCCTTCGTGGCTTTCAGGAAAATTAAATTTATATTGTCCTTTCACTTGAAATGAGAATTTTATAGATGTGGCCAATTTTGTGATGAGGAAATGTGCCACAGATATAAATCAGCCCTTGCTCTTAGCTACTGCAGTTTGGCTAAAGAAAGAAAAGAGAAATGACCATATCCCCCTAGTAATGTCCAAGACATCCAGTTACCATTCTCAGTTAAAGAGGAATTTTTTTTTTCTCTGTTACAGGAAAAAAAAATCCGAAATGGAATTCAAAGGTCATCACTCTAGAAGGTTGAGTAAAACCTTAAGAATACTGTCGCCAACTTTGTGGCTATTAAAAATCTTAACATAGGAGTTCCCATCATGGCTCAGCAATTAAGGAATCCTACTTACATCCATGAGGACACGGGTTCCATCCCTGGCCTTGGTGGGTTAAGGATCTGGCATTGCATGAACTGTGGTATAGGTTGCAGATGCAGCTCGGATCCCATGTTGCTGTGGCTCTGACATAGGCCGGTGGCTACAGCTCAGATAGGACCCCTAGCCTGGGAACATCCATGTGTGGCCCTAAAAAAAGGAAAAAAAACTTATCATAGAAGTGTGTATATTGACATAGAAGATTATTCATGAGGTACTTTTTAAGGGAAATCACAGACTCAAAGAACATGTAGCCAACCGTTCCAGTACATATTTCACTATGCCCTGGAATATTACTCAAGGGCCCACTTTCTTGTCAAAAGAAGCCTCATCTCTCTTGTGACCTTCTCAGAAGCATTTCAATATGGCTTTTTCTCCTGCCTTTCCTTTCACTAAAAGCCCTTCCTCTAAGCTCAGTGGGCCCCTTACCCTCCCAGACCCACACTACGCTTATCTATTCCATTCCTACTTTCGCCTCTTGGCTCAGCCTGACCCTGTTCTCCAGAGAGTCCCTTATATTTACATCAACCCTACTTGTCATTCAAAACCAGTTCAAGCCCCATACCCTCTGAAGAGTTTTCTCTGATGACTCTAGCTCTCTCTTGACTGGGAGTGCCTAGAAGACTAGCAAGAGATACCCAGAATTTAGTGGAATCTCAGAGACACCTAGCACTTATAAGAGCACAGAGAAATGAATGGAGGACTTGGTGAGCCCACGGGAGGTGTTCCCTAAAGACTGAGAGAAACACTGCTAAGGAGGAGGACGTTTTGCAGGAAGCCACAGGGAAAAATCTGTTGACATTTTGTTCTTTATTTTCCAGGTTAATCAGTTTACCAGTGCTCTAGCTTGAGTCCAGGTAAAATTTAGAAATTGCATTCCCCAAAGAAGGTAAATTTGCAAGCACAGAGGCATCTAAAGAGTGCTTTGAGGTGTGGAGAAAAGGGAACCCTTTTACACTGCTGGTGGGAAAGTAAACTGGTACAACCACTATGGAGAACAGTATAGAGGTTCCTTCAAAAACTAAAAATAGAACTACCATATGAGCCCGAAATCCCAAAGCAGGGCATCTATCCAAAGAAAACCATCAACACGCAGGCACTAAGTTACCCATCAGTTTTCTCTTGTCTGTACACACTGTTCCTTCTGTTTGTGGACCCAACTCTACCACCACCCACTATGATCAGATCTTAGAGGAGCACATTAAGTACCTAGTAATCAAAGCATCTCCCTGCTTGGTGTTCCTTCTAATGTCTTGGGGAACAAACACTCCGGTGAGGGGAAGGTCGTTTCTTTGAGGAAGGATGCTAATCAGACGCCTCTATCTTTGCAGGAACAAGCAAGAGGAAATGTTACTACTCTGTCAAGTAGTAACAATTATAAGGCCAACATTAATTAAGCACTAACTATGGGACAGGTACTCTTCTAAGAGCTTTACATATATTATATAATTTACTCCTCACCATTCATGAGGCAGATATTATTATCCTCATTTTACAGATGATGAAACTGAGGCACAAAGGGATTAAGTAACATGTATAACATAAAATAACTAGTAGGTAGAGAAGCTGGGGTTCAAACTTTGTCTGTCTTTAGTACCTAAACTCTTAACTAGTGGAGATCTTTTAGCATCAGATCACAAATGATTTTCATGAGTAGAAAATCTTGACTGTTGGACTGTCTAACACTCTCGACGTCTGGCAATCTCCAAAAATAGGGCAATAGCTGGTGTCCTTAAAGCCTGTAGCTTTGTGAGTGGCCTGTGGTCCAGCCCTCCCCATCAGTTCTGCTCCCTAAATACATCCATCCCATCCCCTCTTCTACTGTAGTTTCCTTGTACCATGCCCTTCTGATCTCTTTTCTCCTGATCTGCCCCGTTTTTCTTCTCTTTCTTTCTCTTCTACTCCTCCATTTGTCCAGCCTGTTGGCATACCTCACAGGCATGGTTTGGCTCGTCTTTGGGCACTCAGAATCAAAAAGGCTGCTGGTCCCTAAGCTACACCTTTCCAAGCTACCTTCTTTGGGAATGAGATACTGAAGTGGGAGAAGAGAGCTGGGCTCCCTCTACTTTTCCCATCAACAGTCTATACATCGAGCATATCCTTTCCCGTCAGTTTTCTCATCCGATGGTGTAGAGGACTATCTTGGGGAGTTCTCGATATTAGGAATCAGGGGAGAAGTCAGGAGGAACCATCAATTCCCAAAGGATAATGTATAGGAATTTTTAACTGAAATTTTTATTGAGACAGTTTTATTTTATTCTGTTTTGTCTTTTGTATTTTCAGGTCCGCACCCGCAGCATATGGAAAGTCCCAAGCTAGGGATCCGCTGGCCTACGCCACAGCCACAGCAATGTGAGATCCGAGCCGCATCTGCGACCTGCACCACAGCTCACAGCAACGCCAGCTCCTTAACCCACTGAACAAGGTCAGTGTTCAAACCCGCGTTCTAATGGATACTAGTCGGGTTCGTTAACACTGAGCCACGACAGGAACTCCTGTTGAGACAATTTTAGATTCATATGTACTTGTAAGAAATAACAAGAGTTCCCAGTTTCCCAATGGTGACATCTTGCACTACTATAGCAGAGCAGCACAGCTGGGATACTGATCCACCCGTCATATTCCCATTGCCCCCGTTTTACATGTACTCATTTGTGTATGTGTTGGGGTGTGTGTGCATGTGTTATTTACTGCTATACAATTGGAACTTTTCTTTTGCATGTGTTTTCTCGGGAAGCATTCTTAGCCTTCATCAGATTCTCTCCAGTATCAGATGCAAAAAGGTGGTGGTGCCCAGCTCTGTGAATTCTAGAAGACCACACTCCAAACCTCTACAGCTCTCTGTTCCAACAACCTTTAATTAGCACTTACCCCATGGCAGGCATAGGGATGCATGTTGAGGAGAGTTGATAGAGATGCGCGAAAAGCAGGGGCAACAGCAAAATCAGGGAAAACCTAGAGGTACATAACCCAGTCCCCTGAGCTTGTGCTCCAGCAGAGGAAGACAGTCCAGCAGGTAAACAAATCATTTATTAAACACATATAGAAAAGTGAGGGCCTTGTTGCTTGGGGCAGCTTGGGAAGTTTTTGCACAGAAGCTGATGCTTGAGCTATATCTTGAAGGATAATCCAGAATTCTTCAGCTGAGAAGAGAGAACTGTTAAGATTCATCCTCTCTTAAATCACAGATGTTTTGAAGAAAGCAGCAAACCACACCTACATGTGTTTATCCCACAATGTTAAGGTATCAAATTCTTCAACTCTGTTGTGTTGGTGTTGAGGCCAAGGGATTTTTTCCCCTGAGTTTGTTTTCCACTGTCTTGTCCAAACTGGATACCAGATCCTGCCAACTTAGCTTGAGCAAGGCATTTTATCTCTGATGCCTGGATCACCTCAGAGCTTATATTTAAAGCATGAGTGATGAGAAGAGACCGCAGCTAAGCCCCTGGCTCTGTCCCATGCCTAGAGCACCCTCCTCTCTACCGAAGGCTCTGGACACCAATCCTAGTGCAGTGGCTGGTGGGAGCAGAGCCAGTCAGAGTCATGAATAAAAACATTTCTCCAATCCCTGGGATCTCCTTTTCCTCATGGGCTCATCAGAAATCCTCAGGGGCTGGGTGCTCTGGCTTCCCCATGTCTGCCCTCCCCGTGTTGGATGGGTGACACCCTTGTATGGGCTCTGGCTCAGGCACTGCTCAGGACCTCTTTCTCTGTGTGGATTTCAGGTCCACATCAGGCTGTTGAGTTCCCAGTACTATTTTCAGGAAAATCTCTTCTCTCTGGTGGAGCCATCCCTGAGTCAGGGAGACCAAAACCCTACCAACAGGCCAGCTCTTTGAAGGGCTGCCTAGACGCCTGTTTCAAGGCACCACTTCTTAGGATCTGTGTGTCTTTGTGCAAGTTATTTAACCCCCTAAGCTTCAGTATCTTCAGCTGGAAGACAGACATCATAATCATACCATCCTCACTGGGTTATTTTAAGCTGTAAATAAATTAACCCATGTAAAGCTCTTAGCTCATGACAAATACTCCATTGGACATTAGCTACTATTATTAACATCTATTTTTATAATAAAAGTATTTCCGTTTTTTTTTTTTTTTTTTTTTTTGCTTTGTTTTTTAGGGCCGCACCCTCGCCATATGAAAGTTCCCAGGCTAGGAGCCAAATTAGAGCTACAGTTGCCAGCCTATACCATAGCCACAGCAACATGGGATCTGAGCCACACCTGTGACCTACACCACAGCTCATGGCAAGGCCGGATCCCTGACACACTGAGGGAGACCAGGGATTGAACCCACATCCTCATCGATACTAGTCAGATTCGTTTCTGCTGCACCACAACAGAAACTCCAATAAAATCAGTTATTTCTGATCGTAAAAGAATTAATGATTACTGCAGAAAATTTTTGAACGGGGAGTTCTCGTCGTGGCTCAGTGGTTAACGAATCCGACTAGGAACCATGAGGTTGCAGGTTCAATCCCTGGCCTTGCTCAGTGGGTTAAGGATCTGGCGTTGCCGTGAGCTGTCATGTAGGTTGCAGACGTGGCTCGGATCCCGCGTTGCTGTGGCTGTGGCGAAGGCCGGTGGCTACAGCTCTGATTAGACCCTTAGCCTGGGAACCTCCATATGCCGTGGGTGTGGCCCTAGATAAGGCAAAAAGACAAAAAAAGAAAAAAGAAAGAAAATTTGTGAATGACTGAAGAGTTTAAGGAAAAAAAATCATAACAGGGAAGAGGATATAATCATTTTGATGTATAGTCTTCCCAGTTTTATGTGTGAATGTATATACACGTACATATATATATACATGTATATATATATATATCAGGAAATAAAAAACTAGGTTCATTTTGTGTATGTTCTGTAACCCTTTTTAGTCAGGTGATATATATATATTTTTAAGATATTTTAGAATATTTTTAAAAGACTACCTTGTTTTCAAGCACATTGATATAACCCAATTTATGCAACTAATCACTCAGTTTGATAGATTGTTCCCTATTTTTATACTTATAGATACCATGAATAAATGTCCTTGTTCAAACTTTTTGTGTTCATCTCTGTTTATTTTTTAAGATAAATGTTTAGAAATAGAATAACTGTGTCAAGTATCCATAACTTCAGTAAAATTTCTGGGACTGTTTTGTTTTAATGTCAGGTACACGGAATTGGGTTAACCATATTCCTTGGTTTATGACATTATCATAATTGTTAACAGGTGGCCTAATTTTGCTAATTTAGGTGGTAAATTCATTTTAATAATGTAATCAGTACCTGTGAATCACAACCCCAAACAAAAGCTAGGACTTTAACAATAACCAACATTTAACCCATAAGACCTTCCCCACCTCATTTCCCAACCAAGGGAACTATCCTGCATTGTAGGTTCACTTCCATGATTTTCTTTTATATGGTGTGACTGTATCTGTATATATTCCTAAAGAGTAATTTTTAAAAGCTGTTCTTGGAGTTCCCTTCATGGCTCAGCGGTTAACGAATCCGACTAAGAACCATGAGGTTGCGGGTTAGATCCCTGGCCTTGCTCAGTGGGTTAACGATCCGGCGTTGCCATGAGCTGTGGTGTGGGTTGCAGACAGGGCTCGGATCCCGCGTTGCTGTGGCTCTGGCAAAGGCTGGCAGCTACAGCTCCTGTTAGACCCCTAGCCTGGGAACCTCCATATGCCACGGGTGCGGCTCCACATAAAGGCAAAAAGACAAAAAAAAAGAAATAAAAATAAAAAAATAAAAGCTGTTCTTAGTTTTATAAAAAAGATACCATGTTGGATATAATCTTTGAAGATATTTTCAACTTAATATTACTTTGTTACAAATTCATCCACATCATTACACTTCACTGTAGTTCATTTTGACTGGTGTAAAATACCCCAACACACAAATACACCAAAGTCTGACATCCACTCTGCCACTCGTGGGCAAGAGTATTGTTTCTCGGGTTTAGCTCTTGTTCACACTGCTGCTATGAGAATGACTCTAAATGTCCCCTGCTGTACATGTACACGGCTTTGTCCTCAGAACGAACACCAGTTGAAACTTCCACCAGCTGTAGATGATCCTCTGCAGTTCCATCCTCTGCTCCCCCGGGGACCCAGAGGGCTGGATCCGTCTGCCTCCCTCCAGCAACGCAGGAGGATGCCGATTTCCCTAACCTCTTTCTCACCCTCAGGATAACTTAAATTTTTCGATCATTTGACAGGAAAAAAATATCTCCCTGCTGTTTAACTTTGTGGCAAGGTTGTGACTCCTCTAAAAGTTGAGAGAGAAGAGGGGTTTGGCTCAAAGAACTGTTTTCAGTCTGATAACTGAAGTGACGTTTCTGGGACTGAATCCCCAGTGGCTCAGCTGCTTTCCCGTGACTTAAAGAGGTGACACAGTTGGAAAGAGGGAGCGAGGGGGGCCAGGATGGGAAACAAGCCCAGCGCACCACAGTGTATGCTTGTCCCCTGGTCCCAGCCCCTGCCAGTGTCAGATCACTCCTTCTCCTTGATCAACCAAGCATTATCTCACCCCACCCCCACCCGGGAAAAGCCAGTATAATGCTCCCCTTTGTTACTTGAATTGATAAATTTAAACATCTTTCCCTGCTCTGCAGTAAAAGAACTTTCTATTTTCGGCTTAGTGACATAGCCAAAACTAAGCAGAGAGCAGCAGGCTGCAGCATGAGTTAATAGTCTTCCTTCAAGGCGAGAACCCACATGCAAACAGAAGGACCTTTCAAAATACCTCATCTGCTTAGCAACATGCAGCCTTTTCACCTATTTTTCTGCTGACAGATATATATCAAGGTTCAAAATCAAATACTACCTAATCTTCAGAGTAAGCTGATGAATTAATCCTGAACAATCGAGTTAATTCAAATCAATTTGGCAGGAGTTTATGGAGCCCCCTCTGTGTACCTTGTGCTGGGCTGGATATTGTCAGAGAAGAGAATGTTGTCTTTCAGGGGAATGCTAGCCACCAAAAATTATACTGATTTGAGGTTAGTCTAAACATTTTACAAAGAATATGCTTTCCTTTGCTAGTTTGCCTGAAATCTCCACATTAGTGTGCAGTCCTGGGTCTCAAGAAGTCTCCAGAAGTACAGAGATCATGTTTATAAGAGGAGAAATCTATTTAAACCATTTGCATCTGTTAGCACAAAAATCACGGCCTGGAAGAATTGGACAGGACTTACCATTCTCTCTTTTGACAAACCTTTTCTTATGAGAATTTTCAGATATGTACAAAAGTAGAGATAATAATATAATAAACCCTCATGTACTGCCCGCCTGGCTTCAACAATTATCAACGTAAGGCAACTTTGTTTCTTCTGTGCCTCACCCGCCTCTCATCACTATTTTAAAACCAGTTTAAAGCAAATCACAGATATTTTCATATTTAAATACTTCTTTATGTATCTGTAAGAAAAAAAGACTCCTTTTTTCCAATAATCACTGCATCACATTTTAAAAATCCTTCTTGGAGTTCCCTTACTACAGGAGGTTAAGGATCACCGGATTGTTACTACAGAAGCTTGGGTCACTGCTGTCCCACAAGTTTGATCCCTGTCCTAGACACTTCCACATGCTGCAGGCATGACCACAAAAAATTCCATCTTTTTAAAAAAAATCAGTAATTCCTTAACATCATTTAATATCCACTCAGACCTAGAAGCATCGAAGGCATGTTTACTCACATGTCTGGTGTTGGAATCCAGAGCACTCAGAATCTAGGACTGAGGACCAGAGCAACCACACGGCCTCTGTGTAAGGCCTGGCTTCCCACAGCGTGGCTTTCCTCAGCGTGGCCAGACTTCTTACATGGCGGCCAAGGGCTCCAAATGCAAGTAAGTGTTCCAGCCAACGAGGTGACTGCTGTATCACTCTTTATGAACTAACCTCAGAAATCACAGTGTCACTTTTGCTGTGTCCTGCTGGTTGGGAGTAAGTCACAAGGTCTCTCAAACTCAAGGAGAATGTAATCAGTCTCCATCTTTATAAAGGCAGGGGCAAAATTCCAGAAGAGGAGTTCCCATTGTAGCTCAGCAGGTTACGAATCCGACTAACATCCATGAGGATGTGGGTTCACCCTGGCCTTGCTCAGAGGGTTAACAGGATCCAGTGTTGCCGTGAGCTGTGGTGTAGGTTGCAAATGTGGCTCAGATCCCACATGGCTGTGGCTGTGGTATAGGCCAGCAGCTACAGCTCCTGTTCAACCCCCTAGCCTGGGAACTTCCATATGCCAGAGGTGAGGCCCTAAAAAGACAAAAAAAAAATTCCAGAAGAGCATCGGGATGGGAGATACTGTTGCTCCACTTGGCAACTAGGGTGGTCCATCAGGCCTGCCTTTCCTCTACCAACTAACAAAGCCGCTGCAAACAATGAAACCTAGTGCAAGAAATAGCGGAGCTGATTTGTTCACAGGGCCAAGTCCTACAGTTGTGTAGATTGTGCCCTGAGCAACCAAGAGGGTGAGTGGGGCTGTAACCCAGATTCACTTGCCACACCTGTGCCTGAAGGTGGAGCGGTTCCTTCAGGAAGAAGAGGCACATTTCTAACACACAGAAGACACCATACGGGGAAAAGGTGTTCCTGAATGGATGGTAAAAACCATTCAATCCATCTTATGCTCACTGGGTACCTACAGAGAACACATGCTAATTCAGAGAATATTAGGTTTTTTTTGGTTTAAGTTGCACACACCATTGGCCAAGAAATACCTCAAAAATGAAAATTACTTTTTTTAATGGTGAAAGTTTTTCACACTGGGTACTTCTGACTGCATTGCTTCAGAATTCTCTAGACCTCTCTTTGAAGAAGCCAGGACTGTATCCCAATGACAAGGGCCAATCTGCTGCCAGTTTTTTTTTTTTTTTGGCTACTCCTATGGTATACCGAAGTTTCTGGTCAGGGATCAGACCTTAGTCACAGCAGTAACTCAAGCCAAAGCAGTGACAACACCAAATCCTCAACCGCTAGGCCACCAGGGTACTCTGATGCCAGCCTTGGCTAGATCCAAAAAAGTTGATGCAGGATATATAAGAAACCAGGCCAAAGAGAACTGAGGATTTTCTTTTCTTCTTTGCAGATCCTTTTCTTCATTAACATAGTTTTTATAATTTGACTATATCCCCAGGGAAGAAAATGCTTTCATTTCTGTTTACAGCTATCAGGAAAATTAGGCCTCAGGTGCAGAGTGTTAATCACACTTTCAGTTCATGGGACCTTATACTCTAATTGGTCCATACAAGGCTGCACTTTTTTATGTATGTACACATGTATTTTCTCCTATTCCCACTTCTCACTCCTGTCCTTCCCCCCACAAGCAACTATTCTAGTATCTTTAATTCTATTTTTTGGCTTGCATGTGTTCGTGTGGAGTGTGTGTTGTGTGGTTTACATGTATTTTAATTTACATCAGTAGCCTTTTTTTAAAATTTATTTTATTTTTGTCTTTTTGCCTTTTCTAGGGCTGCAATCACGGCATATGGAGGTTCCCAGGCTAGGGGTCCAATTGGAGCTGTAGCCACCGGCCTATGACACAGCCACAGCAACGCAGGATCTGAGCTGCGTCTGCAACCTACACTACAGCTCTTGGCAACGCTGGATCCTTAGCCCACTGAGCGAGGCCAGGGATCGAACCCACAACCTCATGGTTCCTAGTCAGATTCGTTAACCACTGAGCCACGATGGGAACTCCAGTAGCCTTTTGATATAGATCTCACTGGGTGTCTTACTTTTTCCACGGTGCACTTTGTTTTTAAGACCTATCCACACTGCTCTGTAGCCCTAGTCCACTGCTCCAGACTGCTGTAGAGTTCTCCACCACGAGAACATACCACATGTGGCCTCTCTGCTCCCCAGTAATGGGGACTCCCCGTGCCTCCAACGTCCCACCACATAAAACAATACTGCCATGAGCAGCCTCACGGGTGTAACATTTTGGACTCATATGTCAAGCTCTTTAGACACTTTTCATCATGGTGTCTTTTCTTTTGGACTGCACCCACATAGTGTGGAAGGTCCCAGGCCAGGGGTCAACCCTGCACCATAGCAGCCACCCAAGCTACTGCAGTGACAATACCAAATCTCTGACCCACTGATATATAGTGTCTTTTTATGCATTAGAAAAGGCATCTCTTCCTCCTGGAGGACACAGCCCCACAGTAAAGCAGAAGGCTTGGCAAGGTGGAGCTCAGGCTGGGTTTCAGCCCCTACTCATCCCTTCAGTAGGAGTCTTGCTCAGGAAACAATCTGTACAATTGTCAGAGGTGGCCCTGCCAACAGACATTTCCCCCATTCTCACTTCCATCAGGTTTCCTACATGTAACATCACTCCTGGTTGGCACCAGAAGGGGAAGGGTGACAACAGACCACACAAATCTCATCACAGGATACATGTATGCTAACGTGACTAAGAAGTGCCATGCTGCTTGAGCACTTTATACCTGGGCTGACACAGTTGCCCCACTCAAGTGGCTCCAGCATAGCTTCACCCCTTCCATCTCTCGAGCCTCCTCAGGGTCCTAGAGCCTGCCTGTTGCCACAGCATCTCTGGTTAGATCTCTAGCCCTTTATCCTAGGAGTTACTAACTCCCATCATTGGCTTGTGGATATTCCCTTTATAGAAGTCTGGGTCTACCTGGTGTGAATCCAGAGTCAGCATCTCTGCCTGCTGTGTTAGCTCAGGCCCTTGATCAGTGAGAATACTGGAAACTGAGAGTAGATTTTAAATGTTCTCACCACAAAAGAGAAACAGTAACAACATGAGGTGATGCAGGTGTTAGCTAAGGCTACCATTTTGCGATATACAAACATAGTCTATCAAATAAACACACTGGAGGCCTTAAACTTACATACTGTTATGTGTCAACTGTAACTCAATAAAGCTGGAGAAAAAAAATAAAAAGAATGACAAAGACCAGAATCAGCTCCTGCAGCTCACTGCAAGGTCTCCAACTGGAATTGGGTTTTCAGGCAATCCCTCCTATTCTCTCTCCTATTTGATTCCAACTCTAATGCACACCATGTCTGTTTATTTATGTACTTGTTTATTGGATTCAAAAAGTATTTTTCTTCTGAGAAGTTCAAAGTTCATAAAAAATTTCAAGGAGCAGTTAATTAATAATGATCAAGAAGTTACTGTGTCATCTCAGATGACTAATCAAGAAGAAATGGGACCAAGTTAAGGCAAAGGAGATGTGAGCTGGCTCCTGAAAAAGTATTTCACAAAAGAGGAAACACTGGCTAGACTAGGCCATGGGCAGGAGGATGGGAACTTCATCTCATTCCAAAGTCCTTCAAGGAATAGATAGCACAGGAGACCTTGCATTGTCTGTACTCAAGGCACGCCTGACTGCAAGCTGGGGAAGGCCAAGGTGCCTTTCGATATGGTAACATTTCTGCAGAGTGGCTAGATGCTCTAGCAAGCTGGATTTTTCATTCTCAACAATTTTTTTTTCTTTTGCCTTTTTAGGGCTGCACTTGCGACATACAGAAGTTCCCAGGCTAGGGGTGAATTCAGAGCTACAGCTGCCAGCCTGCGCCACAGCCACAGCAATGCCAGATCCGAGCTGCGTCTGCGACCTACACCACAGCTCATGGCAATGCCGGATCCTTAACCCACTGAGCGAGGCCAGGGATAGAACCCACAACCTCATGGTTCCTGGTCAGATTCGTTTCCGCTGCGCCACGACAAGAACTCCTCATTCTTTAACAACTGAACAAGAACCAATCCTAGAAGAAAAAGGAGGACTGAGAGCCTGGCTAGGATTCCAAGAGCTCAGATTACCTGCTATATCTGCCCCCCTGAAGCCCTGGGATGTGGGCCTATTCACTACTCATTTTCTTAATCACTTTTAGGCGGCCAAGGGATGGGAAATCTTAAGTAGTAATGCCTATTAGGTGGAAGAAACTTTCAAATAATCAAATCTTACCTGTTGTATCAAAGCCATATTTCCAATTATCCATGCAGAACTGCTATAAAAGGTTTCTACTAAAGAAAACTTCCTGGACTCCTGGGCATTATCCAGAGTAAACCACGACTCGAAAAGACACATGGTTTCCAATGTTCACTGCAGCACTATATACAACAGCCAAGACATGGAAACAACCTAAATGTCCATCGACAGAGGAGTGGATAAAGAAGATGTGGTACATATACACAATGGACTATTACTCAGCCATTAAAAGGAAAGAAATAATGGCATTTGCAGCAACATGGATGTACCTAGAAATTATCATGCTAAGTGAAGTCAATCAGACAATGAGACACCAACATCAAATGCTATTGCTTACATGTGGAATCTAAAAAAAGGGCACAGTGAACTTCTTTGCAGAACAAATACTGACTCAGAGACTTTGAAAAATGTGTGGTTTCCAAATGAGATGGGTTGGGGGGTGGGGAGATGAACTGAGGGTTTGGGATGGAAATGCTAAAAAATTTGGTTGTGATGATTGTTGTAAAACTGTAAATGTAATAAAATTCATTGAGTAATTTAAAAAAGAATGAAAAATAAATAACATTACAAAAACAAAGAAAAAAGAAAACTTCCTAGAGCTACTGAATAATGTCAGAAACAGAAGAAAAAGAGTTACAACAGTTCCTAGTGAGGTCCTCAGAGAGCACAGATGAGAAGGTCCATCCTAGCGAACAGCAACTCCCAGCCCTTCTCAGCTGGGGCACAGCACACTTGCAGTGAGTCTCTCCCTGTCCCTCAGCCAGCAGCCAGGGAACCCTAGCTTCACATACCAGGCCCCTTAGGCAATGATGAAATCGGCCTCACTTCCTCCTTTATTTCCTAACCAGGAGTTCTAGTTTCAGTGTGGAGGCCATAAAGGGCTGATGACATCATTACTTCCCCATAGCACTTCACTCCATCATCACAGCAGGTTGCTTAAGAGGTAAGCCACCTTTCCTAAACTTCCTTCTGAAAGCCAAAATCAGAGGTTATAGTTCTTAAACAGGGCACTCCATTTACTCCTGATTCTTATCAGACTAAAAATTTCAAAACAAACCTCCAAGGTGCATCTCTAGGACCTGGGTGGAGGTGGGGAGTTGGCCAGGAGGACCGAGACCTGGCTTCTCATCTGAGCCCTGCTTTATAACTATATACCTGGAGCAAATCCCTGCACATTAAGGACCTTTGGATAGCCTTTAAATGATGCTCTGATGTTTAAAAGCAATAACATTGTCTAGAACACTATGCTATAAGAGGAAAGGGGGCTGCGGGTGGTACAGAAGATTTTGGAAACAATTTTACCGACTCAAAAAGAATAAGAGCTGTGTTGGATTCAGTGCTGTGAAGACAGCCACCTGATCTCTGGTCCCAACCACTTAAGAATGAATTTTGGAACAACTGCTGGGTAACTGAAGAACCTGGCTGCCATCATTGTCCCTGTTTTCCACTCCTCTCCCTTCTCCATTCTGAGACTAGATTATTTATTTTGGTTTTGCAAGACGAAAAAGTATGATGAATTCTCCTTAGCTTCAGAGAGAATCACTGTTGGTGACTGAAGTGAACTCAGATGTTTCTGACACATAAACCAATATTTAGATGATTGCAAGTCTTGTGGAAAATATTGGCTTACACTGTTTGATTTCCTATCATTTTATCTTTGTCTTTTTAGGGCCACAACTGTAGCATATGGACGTTCCCAGGCTAGGTGTAGAATAGAATCAGAGCTGTAGCTGCTGGCCAACACTACACCCACAGCAACACCAGGTCTGAACTGCATCTGCGACCTACACCGCAGCTCACGACTGTGCTGGATCCCTAACCCACTGAGCAAGCCCAGGGATGGAACCCGGATCCTCATGGATACTAGTCAGGTTCTTAACCCACTGAACCACAGTGGGAACTTCCTATCTTAACTTTTTAAATTGTATCATTCTTAAGAAATCATAGTATTTGGGGCTTTGGAGCAAGGGGCTGGTTACACAGAAAGTCCTGCCATGATGAGATTACTAATCTAACGAAAGAGAAAAGCCAGAAGTGAAAAAGCTCTAGGAATACAGATAAAAGGCTCAGGTAAATGCATAGGAGAGTAATCACAGCTCTACAGAGTTAGTGTAGCCTTGGAGGCTGGTGATGCACAGAATAGTACATAATGCATTAATAACAAAAATGACCGGGCATGCATATTTCTCTAGAAACAGTTCATCAGCATTTCTCCCTTTCCACTACAATATTCAACCTCAAATCCAAGCATTGCTAATTCTGCCCTCTACCTAAAGAGTGCTCATTTAAAAATTTTTGTATAATTTGAAACATATACAAAAGTAGACCTTTGGTAAAGCTAATAATTATTCGCTAATTTATATACTGAATAGTGTAGTGATCCCCCCCACACACTATTATTCAGCTTCGACAATCATCAGCTCACGGCCATTATTATTTTATCTACACCCTCGACCTTCCCCATCTTGTGCCATTTTGAAGCGAATTCTGGACATTGTATAATGTCATCTATGAATATTCACTACGTATCTCTAAAAGACAAAGCTCATTTTAACGTAATCCCTCCTGCATGTGAAATTAATAGCTCCATAATATCCAGATGTTCATATTTTAGGGAGCAAATAAAAAATGTTGACCAGTGGAGAGTTGTGAACTACCACATAGCCACAGAGATGTGAAATAGCCATTCTCACAGGATCTGTGGTTAAACAGGGTAAGTTTCAGGCTTTGCTGATAAGACTTCAGAAAGTGAGTGATGAGCTCTCACAGTCAAACTAATTGTTATTCGTCTGTTCTGTACTTCTGGGTGGGGATCGTGGGATGAAATCCCCCTGAATAGAAAGTGAACGAGCCTGCCTTCCTAGGATTCATTCCCTCTGGACGAGTGGAGACTGTGTGATTAGCCCACGTCATGGTGTCACACACTGCCTCAGAGGTACACAGAGCTCAGAATGTAAGCGAGCACTGTAAACCGAGGAAGTACTTACCAATCCGCAACACCGTCCGGAAGCAATAGCCTGAGAGTTTTCCAATGCCTAATTCAATCGGTTTCTGTTTCTTTGGAAATATTTTAGGAATTCGTTGGAGATGTAGTAACATTTAGTGGCATCCATAAGGGTTAGAAGAGAAAGTAGAGTCATGTAAAAAAGGGGGTCTTAAGAGATATTTACATATTTCCTATATTCCTTTGTAATGACTGACAAATGTTCCTTGAAGAATGTTACATAGGTTAGTTTATATAGTTCTCTAAACCAAATCCTATTTTAAAAGCTCTCAAAGAGAACACATTTTTGTAAAGCTAATAATTATTCCCTAAATCATGTTCTTTTCGAGACTTTTTTTTTGTCTTTTTAGGGCCACACCCATGGCATATGGAGGTTCCCAGGCTACGGGTCAAATCGGACCTACACAGAGCCAGTGGATTCGTTTCCACTAAGCCATGAGGGGAACTCCAAGTCTAGATTTTTTTAACGTGCTTTTTCTATCTTAAAATGAAACAATTCCAGTCAGGCCTGCAGAAGGAAGTCATATATTCTTGGGGCTATGCATGCCTTTTCACTCATGCACCACTATTGCAATAACCACCTAACTGGTTTTTCTACTTCTTATCCTGCCCGTTCACACTGGATTGCCTTCCTAAAGCACTTATCTAATCCTGCCTCTTCAAGAATAGGAATTTAAGGAGTTCCCATCGTGGCTCATGGGTTAACGAATCTGACAAGCTTCGGTGAGGATGCAGGTTCAATCCTTGGCCTTGCTCAATGGGTTAAAGATCTGGTCTTGCCATGAGCTGTGGTGTAAGTCACAGAAGTGGCTCGGATCTGGCATTGCTGTGGCTGTGGTGTAGGCCAGCTGCTACAGGTCTGATTTGACCTAATTAGATTTGTGAGCCATTGTATGGCAAAGAACCAAGTTTTCTTCATTTTTTTTTCTTTTCCTTTTTTTTGTCTTTTTAGGGCCACACCCATGGCATACGGAGGTTCCCAGGATAGGGGTCAAGTTGGAGCTACAGCTTCTGGCCTACGCCACAGCCACAGCAACGCCAGATCCAAGCCACATCTGTGACCTACACCACAGCTCACAGCAATGCCGGATCCTTAACCCACTAAGCGAGGCCTGGGATCCAACCCTCATCCTCATGGATGCTAGTCTTGGGCTTGCTAACCGCTGAGCCACAAAGGGAACTCTGATACTCTGTTTTTTTGAGATTCTGTTTAACAGAATAATCTCTAAGGATGAGCTAGATTTTAACCCAAGGACCGTGATCATTTACCCTACTAGTACACAGAATTTACCTTGAGAGGAAACAGTGAAATATAATTTCATGTAGCTGAGTTTACAGGACTATCAGGGGAAAAGTTATATCAGTGATGTTGCAGGATTTAAATGATATGATCAAATGATGACTTCCTCTGCTCCCAAAGCTTTTTCCAAAATAACTGCACAAAGTGTTGGACCTAAAATATGGCACAGGGCTAGAGCCACTTTAGCCTCCTTTTCCTGATGATGCAACTGTGATTTGTATTCTTGGTGTAATTGTAAGTTGAGGGCAGAGCAGATGCTAAAGGCCGTATGTCCACGCTGCATCCTCTAGCCCTGCCCATAGATTGTCAGGACTGAGGTCAGTGACTACCACTGAGTCTTAGCCGCAGAAAGCTGGCAGTTCTAACTGCTGAGAGTCCTCTGCCTTGTACTAAATGATGATTTAAATCAGTGCCAGATTCTCAGGATCAACAAGATTTCAAGTGAGACTGCTCAGGCTCCTGCCTCACCCAAATACCAGAAGATCATACCTACAACGCCTACTACAGCAGGAAACAACGCAGCTGGACAGCATATTTTGGGCATGTAAACTGGGCACGTCATCAAGACCGCTCCTCATGAAATAATTGCTCTGGGAGAGCAAAGAAAGGGTAGAGGCCTGTTGTCTGGGCAGAGCTCAACACCCCTTTCTCCTACTGCCCTTCCCCCAGGCGGGCTGAGCACTGCCCCGACGAGCAGAGCTAGGCTGGTGTCCTCCATCTCCCAAGTTCTAGTGCCATGGGTAACTGTAGGAGAAGAAGCTTTCTTCAACTGTGGGCAGTTTCCTGTTTCTGACAGGTTCAAAAGTCAAATGTATGTACAACCACTATGGAAAACAGTGTGGAAGTATCTCAGAAAACAAAATATAGAACTACCATATGATCCAGCAATCCCACTCCAGACAAAACTTTCCTTGAAAAAGATACACGCACCCCTGTGTTCATTGCAGCACTATTCACAACACCAAAGACATGGAAACAACCTAAATGTCCACTGACAGATGACTGGATTAAGAAGATGTGGTATAGATACACAATGAAATACTACTCAGCCATAAAAAGGAACAAAACCGTGCCATTGGCAGCAACATGGATGGAACTAAAGACTCTCATACTAAGTGAAGTTAAGTCAGAAAGAGAAAGACAAATACCATATGATATCACTTGTATCTATAATCTAATATATAGCACAAATGAACCTATCTACAGAAATGAAATAAACTCATGGACGTAGAGAACAGACTTATGGTTGCCAAGAGCGAGGGGGAGTGAATGGGATGGAGAGAGGGTTTGGGGTTCGTAGATGCAAACTACTGGATTTGGGGTGGATAAGCAATGAGATCCTGCTGTACAGCACAGGGAACTATATCTAATCACTCGTGATAGAACATGATGGAGGATAATGTGAGAAAAAGAACGTGTATATATATATATGTGTGTGTGTATGTATGTATATGTATAACTGGGTCACCGCTGTACAGCAGAAATTGACAGAACATTGTATATCAACCATAATAAAAACATTAAAAAATAAAAATTAAAAAAAAAGTCAGGAGCTCCCTTCGTGGCTCAGTGGTTAACGAATCTGACTAAGAACCGTGAGGTTGCGGGTTCGATCCCTGGGCTTGCTCAGTGGGTTAAGGATCCGGCGTTGCCGTGAGCTGTGGTGTAGGTTGCAGACGCGGCTCGGATCCCGCATTGCTGAGGCTGTGGTGAAGGCCGGCAGCTGCAGCTCCTGTTAGACCCCTAGCCTGGGAACCTCCATATGCCGCGGGTGCGGCTCTAGATAAAGGCAAAAAGACAAAGAAAAAATAAAAAATAAAAAAAATAAATAAAAAAAAGTCAAATGTATGGTCAAATATACATTTTGTTTAAATGTTTTAAGGGACAGTTCATTTCCAAAAAGCCAAAAAAAATTATAGGGAGCTCCGTCATGGCTCAGTGGTTAATGAATCCGACTAGGAACCATGAGGTTGTGGGTTCGATCCCTGGCCTTGCTCAGTGGGTTAACGATCTGGCGTTGCCGTGAGCTGTGGTACAGGTCGCAGATGCAGCTCGGATCCTGCATTGCTGTGGCTGTGGCGCAGGCCAGTGGCTACAGCTCCGATTAGACCCCTAGCCTGGGAACCTCCACATGCTGCAGGTGTGGCCCTAAAATGACCAAAAAGAAAGGCAAAAAAGAAAGAAAAATGGGACTTCATTATAAATTCTATAGATTTTTATAAGAGGATATCAAGAACAGCTTTATGCTGACAAATTTAAAATTTTAAATGAAATGGACAAATTCCTAGAAAAACATAACTTACAAAATGGACACAAGCAGCAGCAACAGCAAAAAAAAAAAATCTTATTAGGCTCTAACTTTCAAATAAAATGAATGCATCATTTAAAACTTCACACACTGCTGCTGCCAACATCATACCAGCCCCTTGGATTCCAATGAAATTAGGTGATGCTCCAGAATGAGAGAAGCTAGTTTTGGTGAAGTTTGGATCCAGCCTCAATTAGCATTACTACCAGGTATCTGGTTACAACAGACACATGTATTTTTTTTTTTGTCTTTTTGCCTTATCTAGGACCGCACCCGCAGCATATGGAGGTTCCCAGGCTAGGGGTCGAATCAGAGCTACAGCTGCCAACCTACACCACAGCCACAGCAATGCCAGATCAGAACTACAGCTGCCAGCTGTAGTTCTGATGGTTAACCCACTGAGCAAGGCCAGGAATCGAACCCGCAACATCATGGTTCCTAGTTGGATTTGTTAACCGCTGCGCCACAATGGGAATTCCTGAAGGAGATAAATTTCATCAGCACAAACTCACTGTGCCCTATGTGTATTAATCCTCATCTCAGTCCTCACAATATCTCTAAGAGATAGCTATTCTTATTTCCATTTTCCAAGTGGGAAAACTGAGGCAAGAAAGTATGACACACATACTCCCCAGCAAAAAAGTGATTAACGCCATGATTCTAGTTTCAGCAATCTGATAATAACCTGACTCTGTTACATTATATAGCTTTAAATAATAACTGAATGTTCATTCAACAAATTTTTTTTTTGTCTTTTTAGGGCCATACCCGTGGCATATGGAAGTTCCCAGGCTAGAGATCTAATCAGAGCTGTAGCTGCCATTCTGCACCACAGCCACAGCAAAGCCAGATCTGAACCAAGTCTGTGACCTACACCACAGCTCACGGCAACACCGGATCCTTAATCCATCAGTGGATTAAGGTCAGGGATCGAACCTGCGTCCTCACGGATACTAGTCAGATCTGTTTCCACTGAGCCATGATGGAAACTCCATCAAGAAATATTTTAAAAAAGAAAAAAGCCCCAGGAGTTTATAAGCATAGTTTCAACAAATATTCTGATATATTCAAATATTCTGTTTGAAGGATAGTAATTAAAGAAACCAATTTCCCAAACTCAAATCTATCAAACAGCAATCCAGAGAAGACTATTGATAGCAAATTATTCCATAATAAATTTTGTTTTTAAGGGTTTTCATGAGGCATCAGATGCTTTAAACATTGTAATAATACTGTTCAATGTAATAATTAGTCATTACAAAGAAATTACTCAGAAATTTCCAATAGATGCTGCTGAAATGTATATAAACCATCTAGGGCTCGGTCTGAAATGTCCTAAGACCGTGGGGTCATTCAACTGAGGAAACCCATGTCGTAGCATGTATTTTTATTATACTTCTCGTTTCAGGAAGGAAATAACACTGATTTAGAGCAAAAAGCATTACCATAATAGGACCCCATCTTCATATACTAGTTCAGTCCAACAGGGAACTGAAAGGCTTGTCCTGTTAGACCAGGGCAGACGACTGGCTCCAGGTCCAAAAAATGCTGGACCCTGAGCTCCCTCTGGAGGATGTTAGGACTACCTGACTTCAAAGAGAACTTTAGAATTATCTTTGGTGAGGGGGTACATAGACTAAATAATAGCCACTAGATACCTGCAATCTTTTTTCAATACCATCCAATTAGGCAAAAAAATCATTTCACTTATTCTAAGCCAAGAGAGTTAACTGAGAAACCTACATATCACTGCAATAATACTTACACAGTTTCTCACTTTCTGATAAGTCTTAAGTGTACTAATTTAGGAATTGTCTGATCTCCTGACAACAGTGGCAAAACAAAAAACAAACACAAAAAACAAAACAGAACGGTGGTAACTTTAGGTGGATAGTCTAAAATTCTGACCCATATCCTGTAACTCAGCAGAGCATTATTTCTTTTTACGCTTTCACTTGCCTTATCTGAATTTACCTGTCTCTTTCTAAATTATGAGAAACAATTTGTCTAAGTTATCTGAGATTCCTCTGAATTCTGTTCCTAAAAAGCATCCTTCACTTTTACCTCTAAGTGTAACTAAATTTCAATTCCTCCATTAAAATACTAACAAACTGTAAGCTCACTTGATCTCCTTCACCTTTAAATTTCATGCTGAATGCCTGAACTCATTCCTTGCGCAGCTACTTAAACAGTAAATATTAGCATCCTGTAGAGACCACATTTTACCACACCAATAAAATTATCCTAAGTTTTATTCTTTGCTTTTTTTCAAGTGATTACTATATAGGGGACTTAAAAAATTCACTCTTTCCTTCACAAGGCAAATGTTATTGACTGTCAATAGACGCTAGGCACTGTTCTTTGGTTGGGAAATATAGCAGCCAACAAAGCACTAAATTCCCTGCCCTCATGTAGTTCATATTTTACTGAAGGGAGACCATTAATACGAGTCAGTAAACTATACAGCTTTTCAGACAGAGAAATGCCATATGAAGAAGTAAAACAGGGAAGAGGAATGGAAGCAGGGAAGGTTGTCATTTTAAGTAATGTGGTAGAGAAAGCATCATATATGAGTAAAAACCAGTAAGGAGGCTGTCCTGAACAACAGGAAGCAAGTAAAGGAGGGAATCATGCAGTCACCTAAAGAAAGATATTTCTCAGCAGAGAAAAACAGCAAAAACAAAGATTCTGAGGCAGGAGCAGGAAGAAGGCCAGTGGGGCCTGGAAAAAAAATGAGCAATAGGGAGAGAAGTAGCAAACAGGGTCAGAGAGAGGACAGAGGCACACTGTGTAGGGCAATGCAGGTTACTGTAATGTCTGTGACCTTTACTCTGAGTGAAGTGAGAAGCACTCGAGGTTGTGAGTAGAGCAATGACATCATCTGTTTTATGTTTTATTAAGAATATCCAGGCAGTGAGTTAATATGAAACTGAAGGTTGGGAGTTCCCTGGTGGCTTAGCAGTTAAAGGATCCAGCACTGTCACTAGTATGGCTCAGTGGCTCAGGTCACTGCTGTGCCATGGGCTTGATCCCTGTCCCAAGAACTTCTGCATGCCATGGACACAGCCAAAAAAAAAAGAGAGAGAGAGAGAGAGACCGAAGGTTAAACACGGGTGAAAGCAGGAAGATCAGCTACTAGAGGACTACTACAAAGTTCAGGCAAGAACTGTTAGAAACTGCAGTAGAGGGGTAAAAAGTAGTCAAATCCTGGAAATACTCTGAAGGTAGCGCTGAAAGGACGTAGGTTAGAGATGTAGACAGAAAGAAGACTCCAGTGTTTCTCTCCTGAGAAACTGGAAGAAATGGAGTTGCCCTTAACTATGATGGGGAAACAAGGAGGATTAGGAGAGATGGGGAAGAGATCAGGATCTTAATTTTGGATATCGTATCAAGTTTGAAATAGCTATTATATGTTTTAGTGGAACTGTTGAGTAGACAACTGGAAATCTGAGTCTGGAATTAAGCAATCATGTCCAGGCTAGAGAGAGAGAACTGAGATTCATCAGTCTATAAATGATATTTAAAGCCATGTATCTGGACGAGCTCACCAAGGAAGTATAGAAAGAAAAGTGGTCTAAGAACAGACCTAAATGCTTCATCACTTGAACCACAAAACCATTTTAGTTCTTGCTTTCCCTTTGTTTACAGGGCTCACTGAGCTACCACTAAGAGAAACTAACCAGATAAAATAAATTCACAGTGGTTATTACCTACTCTTTGTCCAGATGGCTATACATCAGCTGGTAATTCTTACACACTTGTAGCCTATGAAGTTCACAGGGTAGGGGCTGAATTGGAGCTGCAGCTGCTGGCCTACACTAGAGCCACAGCAACACAGGATCCAAGCCATGTCTGTGACCTACACCACAGCTCACGGCAATGCTGGATCCTTAACCCACTGAGAGAGGCCAGGGATTGAAGCTGTATCCTTATGGATACTGGCTGGGTTCATAATCCACTGAGCCACAATGGGAACTCTGTCTGGTGATTCTTTCTAGGTCTTCAAGTTTCAAAATTAAAGTGTATAAATCTGTTCTTTGGCCAATGACATGTTAAAGAAGGGGGCTAAGTTTGTCTGCCCTCTGAGAGGTTTCCTAAATAACAACTTAAAACTAATCAATTATAATTCTTTTTAGCAATCCTAAGATAAATGACAATATCCTAAATAAGTGTGAATAGACAACATCTTTAAGATGTTGTTTTGTACTCTTTAGTTTGGCTTCCATCCCACCCATCACAAGTGCATCATTCTAGTTATTTGACCTCAGGATTACTTTTTAAGAAAAAGAAAAAAAATGATTATAATTTTCTGCCTTTACAGAGTCATCATAATCAGCTTTCTCTATCACTGTCGGGGGGAGAAGGTAGGAGGTTAATAAGATAGAAGGATATTTTACTTGTTTACATCCTTTTGTCTGTTATTAAAATGAAAAGAATATTTTCTTGTATCTTATAACTTAAGGCTCCCACATCACCTAAGATTTCTTGACTGTTTCCCTATGCAGTTCTGCTGCTTTTTGTAACCTGACCTAACTTTCATTTAGTGCTCTCTAATTTATACTTTGGGCAGCTGTATGATTCTGTATTTAGCTAACTTGTCCTCTTCTTGGCATTCCTATATCCTAGGATAGTTTGTTCCTGTTGAGAGAACTATGTGTTTAAAAGGCATGACTTTCTTAACCTTGAATTTGATGAAAATTCTGCCTCTGCAGCAGTAGTTCTACCACATTTGTGCCCTTAGCAGGCACTGAAACTACACTGTATACTATTACTACTCAGGCCCTAGAAATCCAGCTCTGTGGGCACAGTTGATAAAAGGGGTGCAGGAATGGAACAGAAATAATTTATGCACCAAAATCAGGACTGTATCTTCTTTAAAAGATTTTTTGAGCTCAATCCTAATCATCATGTTCTAGCCACCATGGAAAAATTTCCAGTTTTGACGGAAGCAACTCATTACCTCACTATTTGCTTTGTAACATATATTTACAAATTAGAACCATACACAGAAAATGAAAATAGACCGGAAATACAATGCAAACACACTTGCCTGACCAGAAATATAACCCAAGCACACTTGTGTTTTGACAATCATTATCAGCCAATAAACTATCCATTCTATCCAACTATGTCCACTGCTGAAGTTCCACCAGCAAATTTCATACTTCAAACTTTGATACTAATGGCAAATAATTCACAGAATAAATGATCGTTACAATAACCAGAATAAGAGCAACAACAAAAGGTACAAGCAAGCCCCTCCAAATTCCTGTCCACATATCCATATCTTTAGGGATAGTCTTAAAAATAGCAGACAATCAATGAGGGACATTTCATATAACAGAGCTAGAGGAAAGTTCCCGCTGTGGTTCAGTGAGTTAAGAACCCAAAATAATGTCTGTGAGGATGCAAGTTTGATCCCTGGCCTCACTCAGTGGGTTAAGGATTCGGCATTGACACAAGCTATGGTATATGTCACAGATGTGGCTAGGATCCAGTGTTGCCATAGCTGTGGCACAGGTCTCATCTGCTGCTCGGACTCGACCCCTCGCCCAGGAAGCTTTCCATATGCCACAGGTGTGACCATAAGAGGAAAACAAATACATAGAGCTAGAACTTTTGGTAATGACTCTAAAGGTTCTTCTTTATTCACAATAGTGACTATTTCAAGAACTCTTTACCTGAACTTTTAGTACCAGCCATAATGGAGTAACAAGTATTGGTCTTACCTTAAACAATAAAAACACATAAGACAACTGTTTTCAGACATTGGACAGCAGATAAAGGTCAATTTCATCAGAAATATAATAGTCCTAAATATAAATAAGTAATAATAAAGCTAATAATAAAGCTTCAAAATGCAGAAAGCAACTACTACTAAAACTGAAAGAAGAAACAGACAAATCTATAATTAGAGTTGAAGATTTAAATATTCCTCCTTCAGCAACTGATCAGACCGGTAGACTAAAAATTAGTAAAGATATCAGATCTAAAAAACTCATTAGCATAAACTCAGGTATGGTTGAAAGGGGCTTATTATGAATAACGGAAGATGCTCCTCTCACTTCTACCATTTAGGAAATTACAAAGGTTTGGGAACTCTGTGTCAAGAACAAGGGATGAAGACTAAATGTTTACATTTATTATATCACAGTATCACAAAGTGCAAATTAAACCCAAAATAGAGGAAAGAAATACTAAAGAAAAGAGCATAAATCAATAAAAATAGGATATAAACAACAGATAATAAAACCAAAAGACAGTTCTTCAAAAAAAATTAGGAAAACTGATAAACCTATAGACTTACCAAAACACACACATACATACACATGCGTGCAGAAATTACCAATGCAAGAAATAAGAGGGAATCACCTTTTTAAACGATGACAAGGGAAAATGATAAATAACGCTTTGCCAATAAAAATCAAGAACTGTAATGGAATAAATTCCTTGAAAGAGGCAAATTACCAAAACTGACACAGGAGAAATAGAAAATCTGGATATCTGGGAGTTCCTGTCGTGGCACAGTGGAAATGAATCCAACTAGGAACGATGAGGTTGCCGGTTCGATCCCTGGCCTCGCTCAGTGGGTTAAGGATCTGGCATTGTCGTGAGCTGTTGTATAGATTGCAGACGCGGCTTGGATCCTGCGTTGTTGTGACTGTGGCATAGGCCAGTAGCTGTAGCTCCAATTAGACCCCCAGCCTGGGAACCTCCACATGCCGCCAGTGCAGCCCTAAAATGACAAAAAAAAAAAAAAGACAAAAAAAAGAAAAGAAAAGAAAATCTGGATATCTCCATATTTATTAAACAAATTTAAGGAAACTGAATTTACATCTTAAAATTTTTCCACAAAGAAAATAACAGGCCCTGTTGGCCTCATCGGTGATTTCTAGCACATATTTAAGGAGGAAATAAAATCAATCATATACACATTCTTTCAGAAAAGAGATGAGGAAGAAAACTTCTGAGTTCATCTTATGAAGCAATGTAACAATGATACCAAAAGGAGACAAAGACAACACAAGAAAAAAAAGGGGGGGAGACTAAAATCCCTTATTAATATAGATATCAAAATCCTTAATAAAATATTAAGCAACCAAATTCAATACAATACATAAAAAGGACCAAGTAGAATTGAATCCTACAAATGCAGGGTCAGTTTAACATTAAAATATTAATTAATTCACATTGACAGAATAAAGGAGGAAAATCAAAAAACATCTCAGAAGATATAGGAAAAGCATTTAACAAATTTAACACCTGTTCATGGTAAGGACACCTAACAATCAGAAGTAGAAGGAACCTTCCTAAATCTAGTCAAAATCATCTATATAAAACCTATAATTAACATCATACATAAAGGGAAAAGGCTTAATGTTTTCTCTCTGGTATGAAAAAAGGCAAAAATGTCCACTCTCACTACTTCTGTTCAGCATTGTCATACATCAGTCAGTATCATGAGTCAAGAAAAAGTAATAAAAGGCCTAAACACTGGAAAGAAGTAAAACAGCCCTTACTTGTAGATGTTACATTTGTTTACACAGGAAATCCTAAGGAATAGACAAAAAAAAGGAAGGAACAAAAGAAAAAGGAAATCTACAAAAATAAGTGAATTTAATTTAACAAGGTCTCAGAATATAAAACCAATACAGAAAAACAAATTGTACTTTTGTTATACTAACAACAGTTGACTAGAAGATGATATTAAAAATAATACCATCTATAACAGCATTAAAAAACAAAACAGGAATAATTTTAACAATAAATACTCAATAAAATATTACCAAAAAATTTAATGATTTAAAGAAATGGAGAGTTTATACTATGCCTGTGGATTAGAAGACTCAATATGTCTAAGATATGGAGTTCCTGTCATGGCTCAGCAGAAATGAATCTGACAAGCATCTATGAGGACTCACGTTTGATCCCTGGCCTCGCTCAGTAGGTTAAGGATCCAGCACTGCCACGAGCTGTGTCACAGACACAGCTCAGATCTGGCATTGCTGTGTCTGTGGTACAGACCAGCGGCTACAGCTCTGATTCAGCCCCTGGACTGGGAACCTCCATATGCCACAGACACAACCCCAAAAAGACAAAAAAACTCTAAAATTCTCCTCAAATTGTTGTATGGATGATGTATAGAAATTATGGGAAAAAAAGGACAATCCTTAATATAAGGATCAATAAATACATAAATGCAATAGGCAATGTGCAGACATATTATTGAACCTAAAAAGAGGTTCAATAAATTCAGACATATTTATTGAACCTAAATTAAGAGTACAGGAACAACTCAGTTTTCCTGCAGGAGCTTAGTTACTAAAGCTAAGGGAGTCTGCTAGAAAGATACATCATATATAATCATCTCAGTTGTTAATTTTTTTTTTGTCTTTTTGTCTCTTTTAGGGCCGCACCCACAGCATATGGAGGTTCCCAGGCTAGGGGTCCAATCTGAGCTGTAGCCGCGGCCTACACCATAGCCAGAGCAATGCGGGATCTGAGCCACATCTGCGACCTATACCACAGCTCACGGCAACACCAGATCCTTAACCCACTGGGCGCAGCCAGGGGCCGAACCTGCATCCTCACAGATGCTAATCAGGATCATTAACTGCCAAGCCATGATGGGAACTCCTCAGTTGTTAATTTTAATCAACTTCCTAAAGAGTTGAAAAGAGATCACAATACTGTTATAAAGAAAATTTGGGAGTTCCCATTGTGGCACAGTGCAAACGGATCCCACTAGCAACCATGAAGTTGCGGGTTCAATCACCGGCCTTTCTCAGTGAGTTAAGGATCCGGCATTGACGTGAGCTGTGGTGTAGGTCACAGACGCGGCTTGGATCCCTCATTGCTGTGGCTGTGGCTGTGGCCAGCTGTAGCTCTGATTCGACCCCTAGCCTGGGAACCTCCATATGCCATGAGTGTGGCCCTAAAAAGCAAAAAAAAAAAAAAATATATATATATATATATACGCATATATATATATGTTTTCCTTTGTTTTTCATAACTACTTAATAAATCTAAATCAGGCTGAGTCCTGGTAAAATACCAGGATAATCACACTTTATTTTTTTAAAATATGATCATCAGTAATTCTAGATTATACATATATAGAAAAAGTTTGTACCACATAAAAGGCACTATTAGATTGAACTAGGAAACTGGAACAGTGCTGGCAGTTGTTTGAAAAGATTAAAAATTTTAACATGTAAATACCATATAATTTTCAGGTGCTTTATAAACATTATAAATGCTTTTATAGCTAACAGGACATGTTTCTAATCATGTAATGATAATGAACAGGTTTTTTTGAGGGGGGGGCTATGTCTATAGCATGTGGAAGTTTCTGGGCAGGGACTGAATCTGCAACTCAAGCAGCTATAGTGATAACATAGGACCCTTAATGCACTGCTCCCTAGGGGAACTCCATGAACAGCTTTTAAAAAATGTCGGATACAGAGTTCCCATCATGGCTCAGCAGTAACAAACATGACTAGTATCCGTGAGGATGTGGGTTCAGTCCGTAGCCTTGCTCAGTGGGTTAAGGATCTGGTGTGGTGTAGCTCGCAGATGCGGATTGGATCCTGCATTGCTGTGGCTGTGGTGCAGGCCGGCAGCTGCAGTTCTGATTTGACCCCTAGCCTGGGAACTTACATATGCCGCACCTGCAGCTCTAAAAAGAAAAAAATGTCAGATATTTCATTGAGAATTCACTTGGAAGCCTCAGCAGCCGAGGAAACAACTAACACTTAGGTTGTATGACTATCAGAGGGCAGAGCTCAATATAAATACAGTGTGTGTCATACGAGCGGCTGTGTTACCCACTCAGTGATTATGGCAAGTAAAGAAACAGGCAGAGAGGAGATGACTTTATAATTCCAAATCAAAGCAACACATCAACAGAATTCTTAGAAGAAAGGAAAAGAAAACTGAATAGTTTGCCAAAAAAGTTGAATGATGCTAATGAAGACAAACTTCTGTCTTAACAGTTCATGTTACATCTCTGTTGTATATCAAATTAAAAGGGAAGACGTGCCAAGCTGTCTTTTCAGGATTTAAGAGAAAGGACACTACCAGAAAAAAAACTGCTCCTCTTCAAATTCTTCCCCTTACAATGGTCCTCTCCACCCTAAAATTAGAAACCAAGCCAATAAGAATCAGGGCAGGGGTAAGAATGTAAATACATGTTGCCAAAACCTTGACTGTATTAATATTAAATTATATGTAACAATATAGTCTATATTCTACATAAACTACTAAATAAAAAACTTGTTGGTCAAGTCAAAAGATTTGCTTCAACGTTTGCTCAATTTTCATCTTTTTCTTTTTTTTAGAGCAGTACCTGCAGCATATAGAAGCTCCCAGGTTAGGGACTGAATCAGAGCTACAACTGCTGGGCACAGCCACAGCCACAGCAATGCTGGAACCAAGCTGCATTTGCAGCCTACACCACAGCTCACGGCAATGCTGGATCCTTAAACCACTGAGCAAGGCCAGGGATCGAACCTGCAACCTCATGGTTACTAGCGGATTCATCTCCACTGCACCACACTGGGAATTCTCAATTGCCATCCTTTTAAACAACCTTCATGATATGTTTAAATGCTACTTCAGAATGTCCAGTGTAGAACCGAACCTATGTTTCATGCTTATCAAGGGTATTTGTTTGCTCAGAAATGTCTGATGCTCCCAGACATTGGGACCTTACTTTATTACACATTTAGAAAGTTTTCCATCTATAATTGTAAAGTTCTGAGCCAAAGCTAAGAATGACCAATAATCAAATGTGACTTAAGATAACAGGTCATTAAATAAAATTATATGACTTAACATAAGCTATAGTTTTATTAGGATGTACTAGTCAGGCAGTTTTTATAATGTTCAAATTAAGAAAACATGAATAATTTAAACATTAAGAAATTTAAAAACAAGTTTAGGTGAGCATATATATAAAACTACACAAGATTTACGATATATCTGGAATTCTCTAGTCAGCATTTTTGTGTATGTAATATTAATAAAAAGGAGTTTTTAAAACCATACAGTGATTCTGGGATTCCCAGAATTTTCAGCTGCTGCATTTTCTACTCTATATCTGGCAGGTTCTTCTTCCTTTCAGTTTGTGCATTTCCTGTATTCTAAAAAGTAAATAGAAACAGGACCTTAATTGAAGAACTGTGAGTCTTTGGCCAAGGAAATTCAGCCACAGATAAGTACTTGGACTTTGCACTTGGGTACGGGGAGACTATTTAGCAAAATATTCCTCATTATCATTATGAGACAAAAGTGAAGGTGGCTTTCGTACAGACTCTTTTCTCTTGTATAACTCATTAGCAGTAATTAGGATTTCTCTCTAGGTCAGAGTCTATTCAATACATGTACACGCTATTTCAGCATATGTTTAAGATGTCTGAAAACACTGGAAGTGCCTGGATCTGAATCAGTAATTCAAAAATAAATCAGTGGCAGAGTCAAGAATAGAATATGGAGTTCCCATGTGGCTGAGAAGGTTAAGAACCCAAAATAGTCTCTGTGAGGATGCAGGACCGATCCTTGGCCTCACTCAGTGGGTTAAGGATCCAGTGTTATGGCAAGCTGCTCGTAGGTTGCAGAGGCAGCTCACATCTGGTGCTGCTGTGTCTGTGGCATAGGCTAGCAGCTGCAGCTCTGATTTGACCCCCAGCCTGGCAACTTCCATATACTGTAGGTGCAGCCATAAAAAGGAAAAAAAAGGAATAGAACAAATAAGTTGTTATTCCTTTTCTGATGTTTTTAAAAAACATGTTATATTCTCTTATACTCTAAATTAACAAACTAAAAACTCAAAATTCAGGAAAATTTCTTAATTCTGACATTAATTTATTAAAAGCATTTGGACAAGCTTTATTCGCAATTTCAATTACGTGTCAGAACTGTATTTGAATGATTAATACAAATAAACTACAACAATCACTGATGATTTCTGAATATTTCTATTAATACAACTGGAACTCTTTCAATATTACTCTTTTGTGTGTGTGTGTGTGTGTGTGTGTGTGTGTTTTGTCCTTTTAGGGCCGCACCTGCTCCATATGGAGGTTCCCAGGCTAGGGGTCTAATCAGAGCTACTGCTGCCAGCCTACGCCACAGCCACAGCAACGCCAGATCATTAACCCACTGACCAAGGCCAGGGATCGAACCCGTAACCTCATGGTTCCTAGTCGGATTCGTTTCCGCTGTGCCACAACAGGAACTCAATACTACTCTTAAAATGATCATCTTTTCAGGAGTTCTACATCATATGAACAAAAAGAGATTTTCCCTTCCTATTTACCTATGTATTTTTTTTTTAATTTTTATTTTTATTTATTTTTTTTGCCTTTTGTCATTTTAGGGCCGCACCTGCGGCATGTGGAGGTTCCCAGGCTAGGGGTCTAATCGGAGCTGTAGCCACTGGCCTACACCACAGCCACAGCAACGCAGGATCCAAGCCGCGTCTGTGACCTACACCACAGCTCACGGCAACGCCGGATCTTTAACCCACTGAGCAAGGCCAGGGATCGAACCCGCAACCTCATGGTTCCTAGTCGGATTCGTTAACCACTGCGCCACAACGGGAACTCCTACCTATGTATTTTTTAAATGACAGAACTATCTTAAGAGTTCCTTTCTTCCTGCAGTAACATGTAATCTTAGTTCTGGGGGTTCTTGTAGGACAGTAGGATAAATTCATGTAGCACATTACTAGTCTGGCCAAACTCAAGAGCCCCAATTCATGTAACATTCAAAAACTATACAAACGGTGCTCTGTTCTACATGCTGTGATATCAGTACATCACTCAGGTATAAAAGTTTAAAGCTACCTTGCGATTTTTATAATGAATTAAAAGATGACCGATAATGCCTTTCTCATTCTACCTGGAAAATAGTTCTTTTCTGTAAAGTTTATCGTAGAGTTTTTAAAAAGTTTTAGGCTAAGAATAAGGCTTAAGTTTCACTGTGAAAATATATCTAATGGTGTCTGATAACTCTTATCTGAATGTTGTAGAGACTCAATAGACAGTTAAAATGCCTTTTTACATAGTTTCAGGTCAAAGTTTCTATTTTTCTAATTTATTCAAATTCCCTTCCTAAGTACGTGCTAATTTTATTATGAATAAAAATGTAGTCAATTTTATTTAAAAAATAAGAAACTGAGATAACAAAGCTGATGACCTCACAGCTGTGCAGGATAGAAGGCCATGCATATAATTTAATTCAGTGGGTGCTCAGTACAATCCCTTTCCCTTAAAAGAGTACCTTTAGGAGTTCCCATCGTGGCGCAGTGGAAACGAATAAAATTAGGAACCATGTGGTTGCGGGTTTGATCCCTGGCCTTGCTCAGTGGTGTTAAGAATCCGGGGCAGCCATGAGCTGTGGTTGCAGACTCAGATCTGGTGTGGCTCTGGGGTAGGCTGGTAGCTGTAGCTCAGATTAGACCTCTTGCCTGGGAACCTCCATATGCCGTGGGTGCGTCTCTAAAAAACAAAAATACAAAATAAAAGAGTACACTTTAGAGAGTATTTATTTAGATGTTGATGACTTCAAGATTCCCAAACAAAATTCAAGATTATCTGATAGTTGGCTGAGATCAAATCTTTGTGAAAATATGACAGCATTTAGAGACCAGAGACAGGGAATAACTCAGAGAAAAAAAAAAAAAAACAGGAAGAAAAAGACTAAAGACAAATACTTATGTTCTTGTGGCCAATATAACCCTACATTTATACCATTATTCCTTTCCTCTAGAATGATTTACCACCAGGCAGTACACATAACACACACACAATTTTCCCTGGACACCGTATAATCAATAAGTCAACATTCAAGTGAGAGTTCATATTTATTACCTTAAAAAAAAGTCTTTTAAAAACCTTTAGGAGTTCCCATTATGGCTGAGTAGCAATGAACCTGACTAGTACCCATGAGAATTCGATCCCTAGCCTCGCTCAGTGGGTTGAGGATCCAGCATTGCCGTGAGCTGCAGTGCAGATTGCAGACATGCCTTGGATCCCGTATTGTTGTGGCTGTGGTTTAAGTCAGGGACTATAGCTCCAATTCAACCCCTTTCCTGGGAACCTCCATATGCCAAGGGTGTGCCCCTAAAAAGACAATAAGTCAATAAATAAAAAATAAATAAATAAACCAAAAAACCCCACAAACCTTTAGTAATTGGTTATTCTAGGAAAATATAGTTCTGGTTCTCAAGATCAAAGACTACAGAGTTTTGATTTTTTATCTGACTTTTCAATACTAATAACTAAAATTATATGCTAAGTGAAGGGTTCTAAACAGTATTACTTAGTAAAAGCTATAAATAGAAAGTTTTACCTCTTCTTTTTCTTGATATTGATCTGCAGTAAGTAAAGTTGGTATTTTAGATGAATTAATTTTCTTTGATTCCCTCTTCAAAACTTTTATCTGTTTAACTTTTACAAAAACATATACAAATGAGAATTTGTTATTCCTACCTTGAAATTTTCCTTTTCAAGAATTTCAAATTCTGATATCCACTAAAGTCAGTTTCTCAGTTTATAATAAAGGATCTAAACAAATCATGATTTATAATAGTAAAATGTGCCCATCGTAAATGATTTGTTATATAATTTCACAGTTGACCAGGTATAAAAAGAAGACATTTATTTTTACAATTCTGAATATAATTGTTAAGTGGATGAGTTGTACAAGTACTATTTTCTTGCTATTGTATTATCTTTTCACAAGGTGTCACTGTTCTTCAAAGAAACATAGTAACACTGTGCAAAAAAAACGGGTTTCATTTATGGAGTTCAATACGTGTTATAAATCCTAATCTTTTAAATCCTTGGATGCCTGAAGCACATATATCATTCCTGCTATTATATGAGCAAATTATCACAGAGAAACAGAGGAAACTGATTTCACTCTAGGTCATTTACTAGACAGAAGACATCTTCCTCAAATACTGCTCTTAACATTTCAACAAAATTGCTCTAATAAAATTTTTACTTTTTAAAGTTTTCTTAACCTTTCTTTAAAATTATCTCCTTTAAGTCTTACCCCTTACTGGACTATGGGGAAAAAAAAAACTGTCATCAGCTGAAAATATTTTGCATAGCAATATACTCCTTTCTGCAACCCCCAATCACATTACAACATGCAAGTTATATTACCAAAAAAAGTCTTATAAAAGATTATGTCTGGAGATTTGTAAGGCTAGCAATAAATGTGTACCTTCCACTCCTTTCAACTCCTTGGACTGTATTATGAAAGGCAGTTCTGGAAAATGGAATTCTTTCCTGTCAAATCTGGAAAAATTCAGCTTCCTTTTGTTTCCATTTGCCATTTGGTCACTTGGACCCATTCCATCATTAAACACTCCCTTCTCCATTTGGCTCTAAAAAAACAAATAAACAACAGTTAATTTGAAGAAAGGTGTGTAACTACTTACTGAATGACAAGCCTAGAATTGCTAGCCATTTGGATGGTACAAAATAGGCATAAAAATTACAATCTTTGCAAGGTTATTTTAATAATTACAAAGTATAGGGAGTTCCCGTCGTGGCTCAGTGGTTAACAAATCTGACTAGGAACCATGAGGTTGCGGGTTCGATCCCTGGCCTTGCTCGGTGGGTTAAGGATCTGGCATTGCCGTGAGTTGTGGTGTAGGTTACAGACAGGGCTCGGATCCCATGTTGCTGTGGCTGTGGCATAGGCCTACAGCTCTGATTAGACCCCTAGCCTGGGAACCTCCATATGCCGCGAATGAGGCCCTAGAAAAGGCAAAAAGACAATAATAATAATAATAACTATGAAGTACAAGAGAATACCATCAAATATATAAATAGATCAAACTGCAGTAAAAATTTCGTAAACTTTTTTTTAGCATATTGGATATTCTGAGAATAGCCCTTTTTTTTCTTTTTACCACCGCATCTGCAACATGTGGAAGTTCCTGAGATAGGGCTGGGGTCAAATGAGAGCTGCAGCTGTGGCCTATGCCACTATGGCATGGCAACACGAGATCTAAGCCGCATCTGCAACCTACCCCTGAGCCTGTGGCAATGCTGGATACTTAACTCACTGAATGAGGCTAGGGATTGAACCTGCATCCTCACAGAGACGTCAGGTTCTTAACCCAATGAGCCATAACAGGAACCACCCCCAGGAATAGTCTTGATCATGAGAAGCACAATCTTAACTTTTATTTATTTATTTATTTATTTATTTATTTTGCCATGGCGTGTAGTTGCTTCATGTGGGATCTTGGTTAACAGAACAAGGACTGAACCCGGGCTGCAGTGGTGAAAGTGTAAAATTCTCATCACTTAACCACCAGGGAATGCCCTTTGACTTTTAATTTTAATTTTATTTTTACTTTATTTATTTATTTATTTATTTTGCTTTTTAGGGCCACACCCAGGCTAGGGGTCCAATCGGAGCCACAGCTGCCAGCCTATGCCACAGAAACACGGGACCCGAGCCACGTCTCTGACCTACACCATAGTTCACGGAAACACCAGATACTTAACCCACTGAGTGAGGCCAGGGATTGAATTGGCAACTTCATGGTTCCTAGTCGGATTTGTTTCTGCAGAGCCATGACAGGAAATCCCAACTTTTATTATTTATTTTTATTTTTATTTTTTTGTCTTTTCGCCTTTGTGTAGAGCCGCACCCACGGCATATGGCGGTTCCCAGGCTAGGGGTCTAACAGGAGCTGTAGCCTCCAGTCTTCGCCACAGCCACAGCAACGAAGGATCTGAGCCGCGTCTGCAGCCTACACCACAGCTCACAGCAACGCCGGATCCTTAACCCACTGAGCAAGGCCAGGGATCAAACCCGCAACCTCATGGTTCTTAGTCGGATTCGTTAACCACTGAGCCACGAAGGGAACTCCGCAACTTTTAATTTTTGATCCTATTCACTCTGACTTTGGACAAATGGCTTCAGTTCATTTGACTAATAACTTATTTTTCTATCTACAAAATGACATGCTCTGGGGAGTTCCGATGTGGCTCAGCAGGTTTAGAACCTGACACAGTCTCCAGGAGGATTTTGAACTCTGGCCTCGCTCAGTGGGTTAAGGATCTGGCATTGGCACAAGCTGCAGTGTAGGTCACAGATGCGGCTCAGATGTAGTGCTGCTGCTGTGGCTATGGTGTAGGCCTGGAGGTGAAGCTCCAATTCGACCCCTGGCCCAGGAACTTCCATAGGCAGCAGGTGAGGTCAAAAATAGAAAAAAAAAAAAAAAAAGACATGCTCTGGACACTGGGAAAACCCAAAGGAAAAAATTACTTGTGATCACAGCATTCTGGAAAAACTTTGTGTTACCTGCTTTTGCTCATTTGACCACAGGTGACAGAAACTTTCCTAGGTTAATGAACAACTTTCACAACGTCATGTGTAGTATCCCATTATGTAGATATACTCTTAATGGAGATAACCTGTCACTTGCTCTTGGATGGATTTGTGTTGCTTTCAGTACTTTATTATTATAAATAACACTGTTTCAATTTTTAATTAAACTACTTTCCTGTGTGAAAAATAAGGAAATGGACTACATTGATTATTTTTTCCTTTTTTTTTTCTGGACACACCTGCAGCATATGGAAGTGCCTGGGCCAGGGATCACACCCACACCACGGCTGCAGCCCAAGCCACAACAATGACAATGCTGGATCCTTAACCCACGGTACCACCAGAGAAGTCCCGACATTGATTATTTTATCTAGTGAAAAGTAAGATATATCTATTTGACAACCGCTTTTTTGGCGGGGGTGGGGAGGTGGGAGGGAGGTAAGATTTATTGAAAGTATAGATTTACAATGTAATAATTTCTGCTGTTCAACAAAGTGATTCAGTAGCAATTTCTTTTAATGTATAAAGATATTAAAATCATTTTTGGGACGTAAGAAACTAGAAATTCTTGTGACTTTTTTTTTGGCCACACCCACAGCATGTGGACGTTTCCGTAGCCAGGGATCAAACCTGTGCCACAGCAGTGACCCAAGCCATTGCAGTGACGATGCTGGATCCTTAACTTGCTGCACCACAAGAGAACTCCAAAAATCTTGTGACTTTTAAAGGTAAAATCTTAACTTTTTCCCCCAAAATCACACATCAAATACTCAAATCAAGTTATAAGAAGCTAATTAAAATTATGAAATCACTAAAGAACAGATAGCTAAAAAAAATCACTAAGGAAATGATCTACTTTTATCTCAGCAGGAAGATGAAGAAACTAATAGCATATTTTTTAAAAATGTTAGAGCCCCATAGACAGAGAGAAGGACAAGAGGTGGGGGTGGGGTCGGGAATAATGCTGAAAGAGTATATTTCAATGATGAGCTTCTTGCCTTACTTGAGAGGGAACTGTATCCTCATGCTTGCTATTAGACATAACTTGTCCAATAAATTGTGAAGAGGTACGCCTCTTTTTTGCTCTTTCAGTTAACCTATTATTTAAAAACAAATGAGAAGTTATTAGAATTCCCCAGAAGTGCTTCTGTTTTAACTTCAATAACGGTAAGTTATACCACAGTAGTCTACTGTTGGAACAATGAGCGCCAAAATGCAATTGTCAGTCTTTAAGCACTAATTGCTTTAAGTTAAAGGGGTGAAAACAGAGCAGAGAACACTCATTCATGGCTAACATCTGTGGTGACAGCCATGTTGGTGGGGTAACTCCAGCTGGCCTACTTGGTCCTTTTGTCTGTTCTGAACCTGGACTTCTTAACTATGGTTCATGAATTTCTGAGCTCTCTGACCAAGGCTAGTTTATAACTGTGGTTATTGCGATCATGGTTTGGTCCAGTCAAGAATGACTGTACACTTGTTGTCTACAGCCTGTTGTACCTTTGGACTAACAGAGACATGTCCACTTGTCACCTCCACACACCACTAAGCTTCACAACTTAAAACCCACACCAATCGGCTAGGATTGGCTTAGGATATCAAACCTCATCTCCTCCCCAACTGAGAGTCATAGTTTCCTTAAATTTAGAACTAACCCTGATGCCTTGCTAGACAGACCTGTGCCATCCATCACCATGCCTTTGATTAATCAATCAGATAAATGGTACCAGTCACTCAATCTGTATTAGTAGCTAAACTAAAATGTGTCCAATATGTTTGTTTTCTCCCCAAATATTTGATCTTGAAAAGCTCTTTGACTATACAAGATTATTTTCAATTATCCTTTCTCGATTTAGACTATTTGCTACTGATATAAAAATAAAGCTGACTTTGTTATATGACGGCACATCAGTACCAAAACTGAGGTAATATTACATTTTTCTCTTCAAGTGGTAAGTGATTTTTCTGAGGGTCTTTTTTTGTTTGTAAATCACGTTTTTCCAAACAGCATTAGAGAAAAACTAAACACGTAGAGAGCCAAAGTTAATTTTTTCTATAGCATTCATAACTCGCACATAGTAATGGCCCATTAAATGATTACAATATCAGTATACCTTCAAATTCAGTTTATATGCAGACACCACAAACTCGATTCTTTGAAACGCCATTACGTAAGAACACTGTATTGGGTCCATTTCCTTCTGTTTCTTTTCTGTTAGAACTTACCTTGAATTGGAGTGGGAGGAGTCTGAATTGGGATTTGAAGCCATCAAATTACTGCTAGTTAGATTTATGGGTGGCATCACCATACCACCTCCAGCACGTGGCTCGTCTTTCATGCCCATAGAGTTAGTGCCGGGACTGAGGGGATTTAGCGGTGCACTGATTTTTGTATCTTGAGACACAGTATGAGCAATTTCAACTGCATCCTGCTGACAATGTGCACCTTCACGCTCTAACTTTTTTGGTTCTAAGCTATCTCCTTTTCCACCTTTGACTTTAATAATTCTGACTTTGATCTCCTTGGGCTTTTTCTCTTTTTCCACTTCCTGGAATAGATACATCCAAAAATCTCAGTCAGGAGACTAGTTATTTTTATCATTATATATAAATATAATACAGTTATACTGGCTAAAAAAAGATCAGTTTTTACCTTTCCCAAAACTGAACTACTTAGCAGGGTATTGGTATAAATTGTTTTTCTTTCATCTTTCATAAGTTCATTTTCTTTAGAATTCTCTTTTGGCTTTATGAATGAATTGACTTTTGCTTCTTGTAGCAGTTTAGCTCTCAGTTCCGGTATGAATCTGATAAAACAAGCAATATCCAAAATTTTTATTTATGTAGATAAAACTTTATCTTCAAGTATATTTTAATAGACCTTTTAATCAAGTAATTTACATTTGAGCTACAGCACAAACAAGTTATCAGTAATGTATATCAAGAGATGGCACAATAGGAATTCCCATTGTGGCTCAGCGCTAACGAACCTGACTAGTATCCATGAGGATGCAGGTTTGACCCCTGGCCTTGCTCAGTGGGTTAAGGATTCAGCTTTGCTGTGAGCTGTGGTGTAGGATGAAGACATAGCTCAGATCCCACGCTGCTGTGGCTGTGGTGTAGGCTTACAGCTGTAGCTCTGATTCGACCCCTAGCCTGGGAACCTTCATATGAGAAGGGTGTGGCCCTAGAGGGCAAAAAAAAAAAAGGGGGGGAGCTGGTACAATATTTACCTAATACTAAACTGTTTAGGTATTACCTAAACTGCTAATACCGTTTTCAAAAAATTTTCCACGGTAATTTACTATTAATAAAACTTTCGCAAAATAGACATAGGAATTAATTCCTTTTAATTAATTCCTTTTGTGATGCAAAGACTACTTAATAAAAGTATTGCTTTTACTTTTGATAAATATACTTTTTTTTTTTTTTTTGTCTATTTAGGGCCACACTCGCAGCATATGGAGGTTCCCAGGCTAGGGGTTGAATTGGAGCTATAGCTGTTGGTCTTACCACAGCCACAGCAACATCAGATCCAAGCCGCATCTGCGAACTACACCAGAGCTCACGGCAATGCCGGATCCTTAAGCTACTGAGAGAGGCCACAGATCGAACCTGGGTCCTCATGGATACTAGTCAGATTCGTTTCTCCTGAGCCACAAAGGGAACTCCTATGCTATTCTTTTTAAGGAAGACTTGGGCCACTTCTTTGTGGCTCTTTAAAGTAACAATATTTCCGTGGGTTCAATCCCTGACCTGGGGACTGCCACATCACATGCCTCGAGTGTGTCCAAAAAAAAGAAGAGGAAAAAATAAAGTAACAGTACTCAAAAGATGAACTAGTTTCCAAAATCTTACTCTGGAGAAACACTTTCAGTAAAAAATGTAACAGAAAAAGAAAAGAAAAGAAAAGAGAAAAAATGTAACAGAATACACTGATATAGAAGACTTTTTTCTTCTTTTTTTCATTTTTTTGCTTTCTAGGGTTGAACCCACCACATATGGAGGTTCCCAGGCTAGGGGTCTAGGGGCCGAATAGGAGCTACAGCCGCTGGCCTACACCACAGCCACAGCAACATTAGATACTTACCCACTGAGTGAGGCCAGGGATTGAACCTGCATCCTCATGGATACTAGTTGGATTAGTTACCACTGGGCTATGACGGGAACTCCAAAGTTTTTGTTTTAATAGAAAATTCATTCACATGGCTCAAAATTCAAAAGGTTATACTGAAAAGTATCCTTCCCCACCCTCGACCTGAGTTGCAGTTTTTCCCTCCTTGAAGCAGCTCTTGCTATCAGTTTGTAACTGAATGAGTTTTTCCCTAGAATTCTAGTAAAAGGTAGTATGAAGAGATGAAGAAAATAACCAGTGTGATTAGTTTGACTGAATAACAAAATGGCATACTTCTGTCAAAACTCCCTTGCACTGCAGAAGGTCCAAGAAGGGAAGAGGCCTCTTATTTAAGTAAAAGGTTTGCCCCCAAACATTTCCTGACGGTTCTATAACTGGAACTCAAGAACTTTCACCCCACAGTAGTAAAATCCTAATATCTCAATACCCAACAGAAATCATTCTATGTAGAATTGATAGGAAACCACTTGTTTATTCAACAACTGACACTTTTCATCAATGGCACTTTCAATACATCTTCTCATTCTTTGTTTTAGATTAAAAGTCCTGAAATGCCTGAAGTTCTAGTTACTCAAAGATTCTCTTTTCTTTGCCTTTTTCTATTTTAGTCTATCTGCAGTGGAAGTCTTGGACTTTTTATGCCTAAACTTCACTCCATCACATTTTTTTGGCCCCACCCACAGCCTGGGAAGTTCCCTGGCCATGGATCAAATGGGCGCCACAGCAGTGACAACACTGGATACTTAACATGCTGAGCTACCTGGTGACTTCAACTTCATCACATTTTTAATCGATATTCACGTTTCAAACCTCAAATCCAAAGCCAAACTGAATGATTTTACAATTAATGAGAAACTTTTCCTGTTTCTTTCAAAGCCCAAATAGAAAATGGTATGTTTTTTTTTTTTTAAAGAAGCATGGCTGTTTATGAGTTTTACATTGTCATTATATATTTTAGATACAATGTAGGACACTGAAAAGATGTAAGAGTCATGTCCCTGTCTTCAAGGAATTTTCAATTTGGGGCAGAATAAGACAACAGACACTGAAACTGAAAGTTAATAAAGCAGAGGAAAAAATCATCTGGGAAATGAATGCTAATTATATAAATCACACATACTATCAGAGAGGAAAAACTGGACTATTCCGAGTCAGAGGTCTAAACAGAAACAAAGCTAAAAAATATTGTTTGTTTAAGGTTATCTCTGGCCTCTAATGACAATTGCCTAGAACACAGTAACTGTGTAATGAACGTTAGCTGCATACATTTTTTATTATTAGAATTTTCACCATGACACCTATAAGTCTAGTCAATACATATATACCTAGTCAATACAGAAACTCAGTAAGTTTATGTTAAACTGAATTTTTTCTGTTGTATAACATTAAACCATGTAGCAATTCTCACGCTAGTAAAATTTCTTAGTGTAAAACACTAAAAAGCCCACACTCACTCAAAAGTCTTACTTTTCAATAAATCCATCTCTGGTAAAATACTCATGATGCAAAAGATCAGTAGATGATATCCTCTCATCAGGATCAATTTGTAAACAAGCCTGGAAAATGAAAAATTATACTGATGTTAAACAAGCTCTTAAACAGGACTTTGTAAGGTAAATGTTAAATTTATTTCACAAACATAGGTGTAATTAATTACCCAGAGCTAAAAGAGTCCTTGAAAATATGGAATTAGACCTCAGGAATTTCTGATAGTGAGTTCTGATCATTTATTTCCCTAAGAAATTTGTACTTGTAAGGAAGTATTACAGGGTAAACGTCCTACGAATTTAGCCAAAACACAAGTCAATCTATTTCTGCTAGAATTAGTAGGAATTAATCAACCCATTTTGACCATCTTATCAGCCCTATAAGGTAGTTTGTGGATTATCATTTTCATTTTATACAAGTAGAAGCATAATTAGTGATTTGCAAAACTAGATTTTTCTTTTCCTTTTAGGGCCACACCCATGACATATGGAAGCTTCCAGGCTAGGGGTCTAATCAGAGCTACAGCTGCAGACTTACACCACAACCACAGCAACGCTGGATCTGAACCACATCTGTGACCTTCACCACAGCTTGCGGCAGTGATACTTTAACTCACGAAGTGAGGCCAAGGATCAAACCCACATCCTCATGGATACTAGGCAAGTTCGTTTCTGCTGAGCTACAACGAGAACTCCCCCAAACTAGAATTTTAACTCATATTATCTGATTCCTAATCCAGTGTTCTTTCTGTGGCATAAAACAATCTCACAAATATTTAAGCCCCCAAATTTTTCAATAATCTATTATCAGAACAGGTCTTTTCTGTTTCCCTAACTTAAGAACATTTCAACTAAGTAGAGAACAACAACAACAACAACAAGCCCCATAAAACAAAAAGAGACAAGGGCAGGAAGAGTTTGAGATAATTAGTTGCACATAATGAATCTACATAAAATTAAATAATAATCATAAATAGAACACATCTTTTTTTAATGCGTTTTTTTTTTGGGGGGGGGGGTACACTTGTGGCATTCACAAGTTCCAAGAACAAGGATCAAACCCATACCACAGCAGTAACCAGAACCACAGCAGTGACAATGCCGGATTCTTAACCCATTGTGCCACCAGGGAACTCCAGAACACAGTTCTTTAATCAAAATATTAAAGATAGAATTTAAAAGCCATTTGCTGGAGTTCCCTTCGTCACTCAGTGGAAACAAATCTGACTAGCATCCATGAGGACACAAGTTCAATACCTGGCTTCACTCAGTGAGTTAAGGATCCAGCATTGCTGTGAGCTGTGGGTAAGGTTGCAGATGTGGCTCAGATCTGGCGTTGCTGTGGCTGTGGTGTAAGCCAGCGGCAACAGTGCTGATTCGACCCCTAGTCTGGGAACCTCCATATGCAGCGGGTGTAGCCCTAAAAAGACCAAAAAAAAGGCCATTTGCTTTATAATTTTAATTCTTTCTCTAAAAGAAGGCAAAACATACTAATAATGTGTAACTTTTATTTATGCTTACTGTATGCCATACAACACCCTCTCGAGTCTTTTCCTATTACTTGATCCCAACAACAACCCTACAAGGTAGGTAGTATTATATCCTCATTGTATAGATGAGGTGACTAAGGGCCAGAGAGGAAAAGCAATCTGTCTAAGACCTCATAAATAGAAAAGGTAGAGTTAAAATCCAGAATATCCAAAGTAATCATACATCATGTTATATTTTTGTTTATTTCAAAAGCTGTATGTTTATACAGACTCACAGGAAAAGCTGTAAAGGTCTGCTACATAACAATGTGAGCTCGGTTAACAACACTATAACTGCACATTTTAAAATCTGGTAAATAAGAGAACAGATTTTATGTTGTAATTTTGATTTCTTTTTTAGGGCTGCAGCCACAGCAAATGGAGATTCCCAGGCTAGAGGTCGAATTGGAGCTACAGCTGCCAGCCTATGCCACAGCCACAGCAATGAGGGATCCGAGCTGTGTCTGTGACCTACACCACAGCTCACGGCAACACAGGATCCTTAACCCACTGAACGAGGCCAGGGATTGAACATGCAACCTCATGGTTCCTAGTCAGATTCGTTTCTGCGGTACAGGGACGTGAACTCTTATGCTATGATTTTTAAAAAATTACTCACAAAATAAAACTGAGTCCATTTTGCCTTTATGATTTGAGAACAATCAGATCCTTTAAAACTGCAACTAGCTATAAATATGTGCTTATTTTAGAACATAATAGTAATTCATCAACAAAATTTAGGAAGAAAAATGCTAAAAGGTCATAGCCTATTAGAAGCAGATAAATATTCCTTCTGTGAATAATGTAATTCAGGAAATTTAAATATGTGCCCTAGTTGGGAAAATGTAAAATATAATCTTTGAGAAACAGACTGGCAGTTCCCCAAAAGATATAAAAATATACATCTACCCAAAGATATACAAGTGAATGTTAACAGCAATTTTATTTGTAATAGCCAAAAAAGAGGAAACAACCCAAACCAGAGGAACAGATTAAAAATCGTGATACAGCCACACAATGGAACACTACTCAGCATTAAAAAGGAATGAACTACTGATGCACACAAAAACATGAGCTGAGTCTCTATAATGCTGAGTTGAAGAAGCCACACATAAAGAGCATATACTCTGTGATTCCGTTTACATACTATTCCAGAAAACATAAGCTATAGCAACAGAAAGTAAATCAGTGGCTGTCCAAGGACAGGAATGAAGGGAGAGATGGATTACAAAAGTACACGAGGACATTTTGGGGAATGATGGAAATATTAGCTATCGTGACCACAGTGGTGGTTTCACAGGTGTATACATCTATCAAAATTCATCAAATTGTACATTTAAAGTACACATAGTTTACTGTACAAAAATTGTAACACAATACAGTTGTTTAAAAATTTTAAATCTAGGAAGGAGTTCTCACTGTGGTACAGCGGGATCCACAGCATCTTGGGAGAGCTGGGAACGCAGGTTCAATGCCTGGTCCAGCACAGTGCATGAAGGATCCAACATTGCAGCAGCTGTACCTGGATCAAGACTGAGGCTCAGATCTGATCCCTGGCCTGGGAAATTCATGACGGGAAGACAAAAATGAAAAAAAAAATTTTAAATCAAGGAAAAAAATACATGCTCTTCCCTAGATGTATTTCTTCTTTCTTTCTTTTTAGGGCCACACCCACTGCATAAGGAAGTTCCAGGGCTATGGGTTGAATCAGAGCTGCAGCTACCAGCTTATACCACAGCCACAGCAACACAAGATCCAAGCCACATATGCGACCTACACCACAGCTTGTGGCAATGCCAGGTCCTTAACACACTGAATGAGGTCAGGGATTGAACCTGCATCTTTATGGACACTATGTCAGGTTCTTAACCTGCTGAGCCACAACGGGAACTTTTAAGATAAATTTTTATAGTTACAATAACCATCAAAATTGTACCTGTACTAGAATAAAGAGAGAAATCAATGAAATAGAACCAGACCCAAGCATGTATAAGCATTTTGTACATGATAAATGTGGCTTTCTAAATCACTAGATTGTTCAAGTTGACAAAAAATATTTACAACATATACAATAAAAGACTAATATACTTATTATTTGCAAATCAATATAAAAAAGATACTTAAAATGACAAATACGTTAAGGATTCTTAATATGAGAACTACAAAAAAACCAATTAATATTAGTAAAATGTCCAACTTTTCCGTAATGATGTAGGTGCAACTGAAAAAAAGATACTCATTTCTAGCTTATTAAATTGGCAAATATTTTTAAAATTATAATATTCAATGTCAGATTGAGAATTGAGATTTATATCCAATGTTACTTGAGTATAAATCAGTGAAACATCCTTCTGGAGAAAAAAATAGCAGTTTACTCAAAGCAAATAATACAAGTTCTTAAAGACATGGTAGTATGCTTAAAATATACTGCTAAGTGAAAATAAACAGGTTACATAGGAGTGTGTAAAGTATGACACCTTTTTTTTTTGTCTTTTCTAGGGCCACACCCGAGGCATATGGAGGTTCCCAGGCTAGGGGTCTAATTGGAGCTGTAGTGCTGGCCAACGCCACAGCCACAGCAAGGCGGGATCCGAGCCACATTTGCAACCTACACCACAGCTCACGGCAAGAAGGGATCCCCAACCCACTGAGCGATGCCAGGGATTGAACCCACAACCTCATGGTTCCTAGTCGGATTCGTTAACCACTGAGCCATGAAGGGAACTCCTGACACCTTTTAAAAAGCATAAATCAGAGTTCCCATCGTGGCTCAGCGGAAATGAATCCGACTAGGAACCATGAGGTTTCGGGTTTGATCCCTGGCCTTGCCCAGTAGGTTAAGGATCCAGCGTTGCCGTGAGCTGTGGTGTAGGTCGCAGACGTGGCTCGGATCCCGCGTGGCTGTGGCGAAGGCCGGCGGCTACAGCTCCTTTTAGACCCCTAGCCTGGGAACCTGCACATGCCGTGAGTGCAGCCCTAAAATGACAAAAAAAAAAAAAAGCATGTGTTTGGTTAGGAAAAGCCTAGCAGTACACGAACCAAAATGTTAAGAGTTATTTTTCCTAAATTGTGGGGGTTGGGAAAATCTTCTCTTTGTTATCAAGTATTTCTATTTTTTCTATTAATTATGTATTATTTGTATAATTAAAACAATGAAATTAAAAAAAAGTGAAAATGTAGTAAACAAATTGGATCCTTTAATAAACTCTAGTTCTTTCCAAGTAACCAAAGAAATAACCTTCTTTCTTTGACAACAGTCTTTAGACATTACATATCATATGTTTAGGTTTATCTAAATAACAGCCACAAAATTTAATATTAACGTTTGTTGATAGCTTATTCAAGGCCCTGTGCTAAGAACATTTCTACCATTATTTCATTTAATTCTCTAGGTCCAGAAAATAAACATTGTTAATGTTTTATAGCCCAGTAAACTGAAGCACAGAGATTAAATGATTTACTAAACTTTACAGAGCTAATTAGTGACAGAGCTGGGCTTTAAACATAGTTCATGTGAATCCAGAGCCCCTTCTTATAAACACTTACAAACACTGCACTATATATTTGCTATGAAATTTAGGAAACCACTTTTCTAAGGCTGTACATTAGAAATAAGATACCTTAGCTGACCCTGGGAAAGGAAACTGGCTGGAAAGAGAAAATAAATAGAAGCAAGTAACTCTCTCACCTTCTGAATTATGTACTAAGTGTGCTGGTATATTTATTATGTAGTTCAAAATAAAATTTAAATTTTAAGGTAATTTAAAAGCATTATATAATGTTTTTGTTTCCTCTAATTCAAGGTGAATGCTGGCACTGGCGTGTCCTCAAATGAATTTTAAAAATGCAGCTGCCGATGTCCTGTACATACCTTAGGATACCACTGTACAAGGAACAAATCCTTTGGGTAGACTGCGAGGAAGACTGGCTGTTAAAGGTGTTGATAAATATGGTAAGTCCCTAAAATTTTCCAGTTCATCCTTAATTATCAATAAAATTGAGATAAACTAAAAATAATGGACAAGATTATCCCAAGGGGCTTTCAGTTCTAACAGTCTATGATTTTTAATTTCCCTAAACTAAAAGACCTAGAAAAAACAAACAGGAGTTCTCCTTGTGGCACAGCAGAAACGAATGCAACTGGTATCCATGAAGATGTGGGTTCAATCCCTGGGCTTGCTCGGTGGGTCAGCAACCCAGCATTGCTGTGCCTGTGGTGTAGACCGACAGCTGTAGCCCTGATTCAACCTGGGTACTTCCATATGCCATGGGTGCAGCCCAAAAAAACAGGAAAAAAAAAACGAGGAACACAGTAACTTTTAACAGATAACATTACTTCATGAATCCTTTTAGAATTTCATTAAAGTAATATCCTAAAACTGTATTATAACTTATGCAAATTTCCCAGAAAAAAAAAAACCTTAATCTCTTAACATACATGAACTATATCTGCCAACAATCCATTTAGCTTTGGGTATTTTTTTCTTGCGTTTTTGTGGTGTTGAACTTGAGGAAGGACCACTCCAGCAAAAATAGGACTCTTGGAAAAGATATTCTGCAAGTGAGGTGTTAAATTGCCTGAAAAGAAAAAAGAAAAAAAATATACACACACACAAGTAAACAAGGAAATTATTCTTCAATCAAAATATCAAAAATTGTTATGTGGTCTGCATTAACTTATTAAAAAGGTGGAAAAACAGTTAAGTTCTAATTTTTTAAACTTGAACAAAAACTACCTGAATATAAAATAAAAAATATGAGTTTCCCCAGTAATCTGTTGATAGTACATGAGCAGTAGAGAATATAAAACTACCAGTGCATTTTCCTGTCTCAAAATATAAGATTTAATATATAACACTATTTAAAAAAGCATATTCCAATTTTTCCATATTTCCATGTGGGTATCTAAATGGTTTAGCATGTATTCATCAGAAAAGCCTTATTCAGAACAGCTAACATACTAAAATTATATAGAATAGAAATATTGCAAAGAAGGAAGGTTATAGAGTGTAGCAGAATGGAAAGAACTATAAATAGGGGTGAAGAGAGCTAAGTTCTAGCATCAGTTTGCTATAACTAGTTCCTCGACCTTGGGAAAATCTTCCTTTTCTGTGCCTCAGTTTCCCCAACTGTAAAATGACAAAACTGACCCTATTATCTCTAGAGTTCCTTCTAACATTAATCTCATAACCAGAACTTTAAAGATAACACAAAAAGTCTAATGTTTTAAAACTCTAAACTGTATCTTTCACCAACATTTATCCACATTCAGTTTTTAAAGTTGTTCACAGTACCTTCCTCATGATCCTGTAATTACACGTTTACATACAACTTCCTCCCACAAAAAAGGCTCTTCAAGCTCCTTATTCAGAAATACATACAAACACACACACCCCCCATCACACCGTACACAAAAATATGTTCAAAATGGCTTAAAAACTTAAATATAAGACATGACACCCTAAAACTTCTAAAAGAGAACATTAGCAAAACATTCTCTGACATAAATTATACAAATGTTATCTTAGGTCACTCTCCTGAGGCAATAAAAATAAAAGCAAAAATAAATAAATGGGACCTAACTAAACTTAAAAGCTTTTGCACAACAAAGGAAACCATCAGCAAAGTGAAAAGACAACCCATGGACGGGGAGAAAATATTTGCAAAGGATGCAAACTATAAGGGCTTAATTTCAAAATATACAAATAGCTAATCAACTCAGTAGCAACAACACAACAAAAAACAAGCAACGCAATTGAAAAATGGGCAGAAGACCTAAATAGACATTTTTCTAAAGAAGACAAACATATGACCAACAGGTATATGAAAAGATACTCACCATTGCAAATTATTAAAGAAATGCAAATCAGAACTACAATGAGGTACCACCTTACACAGGTCAGAATGGCCATCATTATAAAGTCTACAAGGGGTCTTCCCAGTGGGGAAAGGATCCGGTGTTATATGGTATTTCGTTATATGGTATGTTGTGGCTCGGGTCGCTACTGTAATGTGGATTTGATCCCTGGCCTGGGAATTTCTGCATGTCACAGGGACAGCCAAAAAAGTCTTCAAATAATAAATGCTGGAGCGGGTATGGAGAAAAGGGAACCCTCTACACTGTTGGTGGGAATGTAAATTGGTGTAGTCACTCTGGAAAACAGTATGGAGGTTCCTAAAAAACTAAAATAGAGTTTTCATAAGACCCAGCAATTCCATTCCTGGGCATTTATCCAGACAAAACTATAATTCAGGAATTCCCGTTGTGGCTCAGTGGTTAACGAATCCGACTAGGAACCATGAGGTTGCGGGTTTGATCCCTGGCCTTGCTCAGTGGGTTAAGGATCCGGCATTGCCGTGAGCTGTGGTGTAGGTCACAGACGCGGCTCGGATCTGGCATTGCTGTGGCATAGGCCAGCGGCCATAGCTTTAATTAGACCCCTAGCCTGGGAACCTCCATATGCCACAGGTACGGCCTCAGAAAAGGCAAAAAAAGGCCAAAAAAAAAAAACACTATAATTCAAAAAGATACATGCACCCCAGTGTTCACAGCAGCACTATTTAAAACAGCCAAGATATGGAAACAACCTAAGTGTCCATCAACAGATGAACGGATAAAGATGTGGTATATATACACAATGGAATATCAGCCATAAAAAAGAATGAAATAATACCTTTTGTACAACATGGATGGACCTAGAGATTATCATACTGAGCAAAGTAAGTCAGAAAGAGAAAGACAAATACCATATCATTTACATGTGGAATCTAAAATACAACACAAATGAACATATCTACAAAACAAAAACAGATTCGCAGACATAGAGAATAGACTTGTGGTTGCCGGTGGTGGGGGAAGGATTGGGAGTTTGGGATTAACAAATGCAAACTATTGTACATAGGATGGATAAACAATAAGGTCCCACCGTATAGCACAGGGACCTATATTCAATATCCTGGAATAAACCATAATGGAAAAGAATATGAAAAAAAAAATATATATATATACGTGTAACTGAATTATTTTGCTGTACAGCAGAAATTAACACAACATTGCTTTTGTTTTGTTTTGTTTTCCTTTCTGTTTTTGTCTTTTTAGGGCCACACCTGCAGCATATGGAGGTTCCTAGGCTAGGGGTTTAATCAGAGCTGTTGCTGCCAGCCTACACCACAGCCATAGCAATGCCAGATCCAAGCCGCATCTGCAAACTACATCACAGCTCGTGGCAATGCCTGATGGTTAACCCACTGAATGATGCCAGGGATCAAACCTGCAACCTCATGGTTCCTAGTCAGATTCGTTTCCTCTGCACCACAACGGGAACTCCAACATTGTTTTTGTTTGTTTGTTTGTTTCGGTTTTTAGTGCTGCAACTGTGGCATATGGAGGTTCCCAGGCTAGGGGTCTAATCTGAGCTACAGCTGCCAGCTCACACCACAGCCACAGCAACATCAGATCCGAGCCGTGTCTGCAAACTACACTACAGCTCACAGCAATGCTGGATGCTTAACCCACTGAGAGAGGCCAGGGATTGAACCTGCAGCCTTATGGTTCCCAGTCGGATTCGTTTCTGCTGCGCCACGATGGGAACTCTGAAATTAACAGAACACTGTAAATCAACTATACTTCAATATTTGCAAGAAGAAAATTTTCTATCTTTTTTTATCAGCCCAAGGTACCCATCTATTCCCATCTATCAAAACAACATGCCTCCCTGTTCTTATAAATAAAAAACTATTGAAAAATTGAAAGAAAAAAGAAAAAAACTAGGAGTTCCCACTGTGGCTCAATGTGTTAAGAACCCAGCAGTGTCTGCAAGGATGAGGGTGTGATCCCTGGCCTTGCTCAGTGAGTTAAGGATCTCATTGCCACAAGCTGAAGCGGACGTCACAGATATAGCTCAGATCCTATGTTGCAGTGTCTGTGGCGCAGGCCAGCAGCTGCAGCTCCAATTCAACCTCTAACCCAGGAACTTCCGAATGCCACAGGTGCAGCCCTAAAAAAGCAAAACTAATCAAAACAAAACACTGAATTTGAAAAATAAGCAGAATTGATCTAGAAATATTTATTTGAGGCATTTAACAGTATATTGCAGTAATACCTACCTACTTTAAAAACGATTTTATGGAGTAAATCCAAATCAGAGCTGCTGGGAAGATGGGGATTTCCAGTGGCCATCTCAATGATCATACAGCCCAAAGCCCACATGTCCACAGGTCTGAAACAGATAAGAATAAAGCACTTTTTCATGGAGATATAGCTAATATATCTTTACTAAAAAAGCTTTTAAAATAAAGTTAGAACTAAAGAAAACAGAATGGTTAAGTGGCATCATTTAAAAATTTTCTCTAGAATATCATATGGTAACTTCAGGATATAAACTAAATATTATCATGTTTTATTAAACACTAAATAGTTTCTACTTGCAGTACATTAGAAGCCATGTAGCAGTCCAAAACATTAATTGTAACTCTTTTTTTTTTTTTTTTTGAGTTCTCTTTGTGGCTCAGTGGTTAACAAACCTGACTAGCATCCATGAGGATGCAGGTTCAATCCCTGGCCTTGCTCAGTGGGTTAAGGATCCAGCATTGCTATGAGCTGTGGTGTAGGTCGCAGAGGCAGCTCAGATCCCATGTTGCTGTGGCTGTGATGTTGGTTATCAGCTGCAGCTCCGATCGGACCCTAGCCTGGGAACCTCCATATGCCATGGGTACAGCCCTAAAATAGCAAAAAACTAAAACTAAAAATAAATAATAATTACATTAAAATTTTTTTTAATATTTTTTTTTTCTTTTTTTGGCCATGGCATGCAGTGGCTTGATGTGGGATTCTGGTTCCCTGACCAGGGATTGAACTAAAGCCAAAGCAACAAAAGCAACAAATCCTAACCACTAGGCTACCAGGGAACTCTCCTAAAATTAACTGTAATTCTAAAATTGCTTCAAATACTTACACAAGGACATTACGATAAATGGCTTATAAAGCAGAATAGCCGAATGCTAAAATCATCTTGTACTGAAATAGTAAAAATTAAAATTCTTACTATTGCAACACTTACATTTTTTTTTCTTTTTAGGGCCATACCCCAGCATATGGAAGTTCCCAGGCTAGGGGTCCCATTGGAGCTGCAGCTGCCAGCCTACACCACAGCCACAGCAATGCCAGATCCAGGCCACATCTGTGACCCACACCACAGCTCACGGCAACACCAGATCCTTAACCCACGAGGCCAGGGATCGAGACCACATCCTCACGGATACTAGTCAGATTCATTACCACTGAGCCAGGCCAGAAACTCCTATATTTATTATCTGAATACACTGTGAGTCATCCATAATAAGCTTTTTTCCCACATAACCAGTTTTTTAAGAGTGCATACTGGAGTTCTCACTGTGGTGCAACAGAGTCTATGGTGTCTCTGCAGTGACAGGGAGATGGGTTTGATCCCCAGACTGGTGCAGTGCCTAAAGGATCTGGTGTTGCCACAACTGTGGTGTAGGTCGCAACTCTGGCTTAGATTCAGTCCCTGGCCTGGGAACTTCATATGTCATGGGTTGGTTAAAAAAAAAAAAAAAGGGGAAAGACAGTCTATAATCACTGGGGCTTTTAAATAGATATAAAAAAATGCCCAACCTTATATTCAGAAGAAATTACAAATAAACACTACAAGAAGAGTTCCCTGATGGCCTAGTGGTTAAGGATTTAGTATTGTCACTGTTATGACATGGCCCTAGCCTGTGAACTTCCACAAGCCACAGGCACAGCCCCCAAAATAAATAAATAAATACAATGAGACATTTTTCACTGATAAAAATTATAAAGCATGGGAGTTCCCATCATGGCTCAGCAGAAACAAATCTGACTATTATCCGTGAGGACGCAAGTTTGTTACCTGTGCTCGTTCAGTGGGTTAAGGATCTTGCGTTGCCGTAAACTGTGGTGTAGGCCAGGGGCTACAGCTGAGTTGACCCCTAGCCTGGGAACCTCCACATGCTGCAAATGCAGCCCTAAAAAGACAGAAAAATTCTTAAAATTTGGTAACTGTTATGTTGGTGAGGCTATGGAAAGTGAATACTCAAATGCACTGTTCTGAGAGTGTAAACTTAAACAACTTATTTGGAAGAAAAGTGGTAAAAGCTACTAAAATTTTAAATGGACATACATAATAACGGACAATTAATTTAAGCCCTGGGATAACTGTGAAAGCAATAGATCAATCAGTCATCAGTTAATGGAGTTTAATAGCTATGCCTGGTCAGGAAAAGATAGAAAAATCAGCTAATATCAATGTCAGGCCAGGGTAATTACAGGCCTACACAAAGCTGTAACTTTCAGGAGCCAACTACAAAGGCTTAACACGGTGGCAGGAGTGGAGAGCGAGAGATTCCACTAAAATAATACAGCTGGCCACTATAACATAAATAAGCAAATAACAATAGTGTAAGCCCCAGGGGAAGTCATGTATCCAGAGGTGATATAGTATTTTACCTGAAATGTTCAAATTCTAACAAAAAATTATGAGGCACACAAAAAAACCTATGAGGTATGACCCCATACATCAGAAAAAAAATTCAAAATAACCATTATAAATATGTTCACAGGGAGTTCCTATCGTGGCGCAGCGGAACAAATCCAACTAGGAACCATGAGGTCTCAGGTTCGATCCCTGGCCTTGCTCAGTGGGTTAAAGATCCGGCGTTGCCATGAGCTGTGGTAGGTCGCAGATGTGGCTCCAATCCTACATTGCTGTGGCTGTGGTGTAGGACAGCAACTGTAGCTTCAACTGGACCCCTAGCCTGGGAACCTCCATATGCCCCGAGTGTAGCCCCTAAAAAGCAAAAAAAAAGAAAAAAAAACAAAAAATGTTCACAGAACCAAAGGGAAGTATGATTAAAGCAATAAAAGAAGATACAATGACATTAAACAGATAGTGTCAATTAAAAATATAAATTGTTTTTAAAAAGAAGTAAGTGAAAATTCTGGAGTTGAAATATAGAATAACGGAAACCTTTAAATTCACTACAGGGTTCAACAGATTTGAAGATGTAGAAGAAAGAATTTGTGAACTTGAAAATAGAACATTGAAAATAATTTAAGCCAAACAACAGACAAAAGAATAAAAAAAAAAAAAGAACACAACCCCAGAAAAACATAGGACATCATTAATCACATCAACATACATAAATGGGAGTACCAGAGTAGAAGAGAGAAAAAAGAAAAAATGTATTAGAAGAAATAATAGATGAAAGTGGCCTAAACTTACTGAATAACAGTAACCCAGAAGCTCAACAAACTCCAAGATAAATGCAAAGAAATCCACCTACAGACACTCACAGTAAAAATGCCAAAAATCAGAGATAAGGAGAAAGACTTCAAAACAGCAAGAGGAAAGTGACTTATCACTTACAGAGGCATACCCATAAGATTATCAGTTAATGTCTCAGTAAAAACAATCTAGGCCAGACAGAAAGCAGTGGTATAACATATTCAAAACGCTCAAAAAAAGTTATTAATCAAAAATCCTATATCCAGCAGTTATTTTTAAAAAATGAAGATGAAATAAAGGCTTTCCCAGATAAAGAAAAACTAAGAGAATTTATCAGTATTCCTGCCGAACAAGAAATACTAAAGGAAGTTCTTCAGCTTAAAAACAAGTGACCCCAACAGTAATTCAACACAAAAAATAATGAAAACTGGTAAAGTCACTTACGATAAAGATACACAAAATACAGTATATTACTCAACCATAAAAAAAGAATAAAATCTTGCCATTTGTGACAACATGGATGGACCTAGACGGTTTTATGCTAAGTGAAATAATTCAGACAGAGAAAAAAATACTGTATGATTTTGCTTACATGTGGAATCTAAAAAAACAAAGAAACGAACAAACATAACAACACAGAACAAAATTATAGATACAGAGAACAAACATGTGATGGACAGAGGAAAGGGGGGTGGGAGAGGAGAGAAATAGGTAAGGAAGTTTAAAAGATACAAAGTTCCAGCAGCAAAATAAATCAAAGGGATAAAATGTACAATATGGTGAACACAGTCAATAACCATGTAATATTTTCGTATGATGACATACTGTAACCAAACTTATCATGGTGATCATTTTGAAATGTATAGAAATATCAAATCACTAAATCACTGTGTTGTATACCAGGAACTAAGGTAGCCTTGTAGGTCAATTATAATTTAAAAACAAACCCATAGAAAAAGAGATCAAATATGTGGTTACGAAAGAGGCAAGGGGTGTGGGGGGAGGAGGAAATGGATAAAAGTAGTCAGAAGGTACAGACTTCCACGAGTTCTCTGTAAGTTAGGGCTCAGTAAGTTAGGATCTGGCATGGTCACCTCTGTGGCATGGGTCTGATCCCTGGCCCGAGACTTTTATAAGCCGTGGACGTGGCCAAAAAAAAGGGTACAAACTTCCAGAAATAAATAAATACTAGGGATAACATGATAAATATAAATGATACTGCTGTACATTACATAGGAAAGTCATTAAGAGATTAAATCCTAAGCATTCTGATCCCACGAGACTTTTTTTTCCTATTTCTTTACTTTTGTATCTAGGTAACATGATGGATGTTTACTAAACTTATTATGATAATTTCATATTGTTTGTAAGTCAAATCATTTTGCTATTTTTTTGGCTTTTTTTAGGGCTGCAGCCATGTACATGGAAATTCCCAGGCTAGGGGTCGAATTTGGGCTGTAGCTGCCATCCCACGCCACAGCCATAACAACACAGGATCCGAACCATGTCTGCAACCTACCCCACAGCTCACACCAATGCCAGATCCTTAACCCACTGAACAAGGCCAGGCAGGGATCAAACCCACATCTTCATGGATCCTAGTCGGGTTCATTACTGCTGAGCCACAATGGAAACTCCAAATCACTATGCTTATATGTGCTGTATGTCTGCTATATCTCAATAAAACTGAAAGAAAAAAAGACAGTATAAACCTATTTTTCTCTTACTCAGTTGATTTATTTTAAAAGCAATTATATAAAATAGTATGCATATAGTATAAGTGTTGGGCCTATAATATACAGAAATGTAATATATGTGTAACATGTTTGTCAATAAAAGCAAAAAGGAGGTAAGAGAGCAAAGATAAAAACTGATTGAAAGTAAAAGTAATGAAAACGATATATCATACAAACAACATCCACAAAGAGTTGGACAAAACAGACTTCAAACAGAAAATGCTACTAGAGATAATGCTATAATGATAAAAGGGGGAGTTCCCGTCATGGCTCAGTGGTTAACGAATCCAACTAGGGACCATGGGGTTGCGGGTTCGATCCCTTGGCATCTTTCAGTGGATTAAGGATCCGATGTTGCCGTGAGCTGTGGTGTAGGTTGCAGATGCGGTTTGGATCCCACGTTGCTGTGACTGTGGCGTTGGCCAGTGGCTACAGCTCCGATTAGACCCCTAGCCTGGGAACCTCCATATGCCGTGGTGCAATCCTAGAAAAGACAAAAATATATATATAATAATGATAAAAGGGTTGGAGTTATCTTGTGGCCCAGTGGATTAAGGATCCGACATGGTCACTGAAGCAGCCTGGGCTGCTACTGTGGCATGAGTTCTATCCCTGGCCTGGGAACTCCCTCATGCCACAGGTGTGGCCAAAAAGTAAATACATACATACATACATACATACATGTTGCAATTTAAAATTTTTTTTAATTTTAAAGGGTCAACTTATCAGAAAGCTATAACAATTACAAACATGTTGAGAACAACTAGACAGAAGACCAGCATGGAAACAGAAGACTTGAATGACAATATAAACTAATCAGACTTAAGAGACATCTATAGAATACTTCATCCAACAACAGAATATACATACATTCCTTTAAGTCACATAGAACATACTCCAAGGTAGACCATACAGTAGGCCATAAACAAACCTCAGTAAATTTAAGAGGACAGAAATGATACAAAGTATATTCTCCTATCACAATAAAAAATAGATATAAGTATTAGAAAAATTTGGAGAAATAATACACTACCTAAATAGTAAATGTATCAAAGAAGAAATCAAAAGGGAAAACAGAAAAAACTTTGAAATAATTAAAAATGAAGACCCACAACAAAATTTATGGTATGGGAGTTCCCATCGTGGCTCAGTGGTTAACGAATCTGACTAGGAACCATGAGGTTACGGGTTCGATTCCTGGCCTCACTCAGTGGGTTAAGGATTCGGCCTTGCCGTGAGCTGTGGTGTAGGTTGCAGATGTGGCTCAGATCTCATGTTGCTGTGGCTGTGGAGTAGGCCAACGGCTACAGCTCCGATTAGACCCCTAGCCTGGGAACCTCCATATGCAGTGGGTGCGGCCCTGAAAAGACAAAAAAAAAAAAAAATTTACAGTATGTAGGTAAAGCAGTGCTTAAAGAGAAATTTATAAATGCCTATATCAAGAATTAAGGCAAATATAAAATCTATAACCTAATCTTTTACCACAAGACACTAGGAAAAGAAGAGCAAACTAAAACTATAGCAAGCAGAAGGAAGGAACTTATTATTAGATTAGAATAAAAATTAATGTAACAGAATTCTTTACATTAGAGAAAAATCAATGAAACTAAAGCCTGTTTCTTTGTAAAACTCACATTTAGCATGAATGACTAAGAAAAAAGCAAAGACTGAGATTACTAGAATCAAAAATTAAAGTAACACAACTACCAACCTAAGAAAAGCAAAAAGTACTATAAAAAATACAACAAATAATTGTACATCAACAAATTAGTGAACTTAAAGAATAGTTTCTAAGAAAAACACAAACTAATGAAATTGGTTCAAGTAGAAACAGACAATCTACATAAACCTATAGCAAGTGAAAAATTTGTATTAAAAATCAAAAACTATACACAGGAGTTATTTTCCTGGTGACTCATCAGGTTAAGTATCCAGTGTTGTCACTGCTGGGCTCGGGTGTCTGCTGTTCGATCACTGGCCCAGGAATTTATGCATGCCACAGGCATGGCCAAAAGAAGAAGAAAAAAACTACACATAAATGAAACCTGAGGCCCAGAGGGCTTTACTACTGAATTCCACCAAACATTTAAAGAAGAATACCAACTCTTGACAAACTCTTTCAAAACACAAAAGAGATAAGAATACTTCCTAGCTCCTTCTTAGAGACCAGTATTATCCTGATACTAATATTAGACCCAAAAAAATCACTTGATGGGAGTTCCCACTGTGGCTCAGTAGAAACAAATATGTGCCAGCCTATGCCACAGCCACAGCAATGCCAAATCTGAGCCATATCTGCAAGCTACACCACAGCTCACGGCAATGCTGGATCCTTAACCCACTGAGCGAGGCCAGGGATCAAACCTGTGTCCTCATGGATAACAGATTTGTTTCTGCTGAGCCACAATGGGAACTCCTAAATTAAAAAAAAAAAAGAAAGAAAATGAGGAGATAACCTACAGAGAGAAAATATTTGCAAATACATGTCTGATAAGGAATTTGTATCTATTTGTATATAAAGAATACTTACAATAATAAGAAATAAATCCAATTTAAAAACAGACAAGGATCTGAAGAGTTATTTCTCCAAGGAAGATATATAAATGGCCAATAAGTGCATGAAAAAATGCTCAACAATCATTAGTTACCAAGGAAACGCAAATTAAACCCAAACTCATAGTGAGACACCAACGTACACCCATTAGGATAACTAGAATCCACAAGTAAGATAATAACAACTGTTGGCGAGGATGTGGAGATATTTCTAACCCTCATACTCTGCTCATGGGAAAGTAAACTGATGCAGACACTTTGAAAAACAGTCCAGCATTTCCTCAAAAGATTAAACATAGAGTTATATGACCCACAATTTCAACTCCTAGGTTTATACCCAAAAGAAATCAAGACACAGGTCCGGGAGTTCCCGTCGTGGCTCAGTGGAAACGAATGTGACTACTATCCATGAGGACGCAGATTCAATCCCTGGCCTCGCTCTGTTGGATAGGGAACCAGCACTGCTGTGAGCTGTGGTGTAGGTCACAGATGCAGCTCGGATCTGACATTGCTATGGCTATGGCGTAGTCCAGCAGCTACAGCTCCAATTCAGCTCCTAGCCTGGGAGCATCCATATGCCACAGGTGCAGCCCTAAAAAGACAAAAAAAGACACATGTCCATAGTAAAATATGTATACAAATTTCACAGAAGTATTATTCGTAACAGCCAAGAAATGGAAACAATCAACATGCCCATCAACTAATGAATGGGTAAATAAAATGTGGTATATCCATAAAATGGGTATTAGCCAAAGGAAAAAAAAATGATTTACCCATGTTGTAGCACTACATGCTACAACATGGGTAAATCTTGAAAACAATATGCTAAATGAGAGAAATCAGTCCGAATGGATCAGATATTGCATAATTCCATTTATATGAAATGTTTAGAATAGGCAAACCCAGAGAAAATGAAAATAGATTTGTGGTTGCCTAGGCCTGGAAAAACTGGAGGAAATGGGGAGTGCTAATGGGTACAGGGTTTCTATTTTGAGTGACGAAAATGTTCTAAAATTGAATGTGGTAAAGGTTGCACAACCTATAAATATATTAAAACCCACTGAATTGCACACATTTTTTTTTTTTTTTTGTCTTTTTAGAGCCGCACCCATGGCATCTGGAGGTTCCCAGGCTAGGGGTCAAATCAGAGCTCCCAGCCACCCACCTGACTGCGCCACAGCCACAGCAATGCCAGATCCGAGTCACACCTGCGACCTACACCACAGCTCATGACAACATAGTATTCTTAACCCACTGAGTGAGGCCAGGGATTGAACCTGCGTCCTCATGGATGCTAGTCAGATTTGTTTCCACTGTGCCACAACAGGAACTCCAAATTGTACACTTTAAAAGGGGGAATTGTATAGTATGTGAACCATATCTTTAAAAAAGCTGTCATACAACAGCTAGATTCAACTAAGGAGATATACTTTTGAGTGATAAAACTATTAACAATGCAAGGACCTGATTATAATAAAAGTCACTATCATGGTTACTTTTGAGAGGAGAAAGGATGTTGTAACTGGAATAGGGCCCATGAAGGGTCATTTAGGGAAGTAAGCAAATTCTATTTTTCCATCTTGTGGTGGAGCTATACACTTATTGTGTGCGCTTTTCTTGTATCTGTGTTTCGTTTTACAAGTTTTAAAATGTAAAAACGTTAAAACTTAAGACATTTTAAAAACTCACTAGCAAATTTATTTCAAACATAATGTTAACTTAAGCCTCATAGAATCCAAGCTGACAATATACAAGGCATCCATTTTGGCTCTGTGGAGTATAAGAGGTTACATCCATCCTCAAGGTACTTATCTTTCAGCATGAAGTATATATTAAAAACAGCTAGATAGAACGAGACCATATTAAATATTAACTGGAACAAAATTTATAGATAATGTACAAGAGGATTTAGAAGAGGATATGATTTGGGAGCAAGGGATAGGAATTAGGGGAGTACATCAGAAAAAGAATTTAAGTATATCATGAACAGAGGGTAAAACTGGGTGAGATCTTATGGAGGTGACACTGATTGAGCTTTTACTTTATTTTCTTTTTTCTTCATTCATTAAATCATTTAATCTTCACAACAAACCTATGATGCTAGTCTCGTTATTATTTCCATTACACAGATAAAGAAACTGAGGCACAGGAGTTCCCATTGTGGCACAGAAGAAATGAATCTGAGTAAGAACCATGAGGTTGCAGGTTCAATCCCTGGCCTCACTCAGTGGGTTAAGGATCTGGTGTTGCCGTGAGCCGTGGTGTAGGTCACTGACGCGGCTTGGATCTGGCATCGTGGTGGCTGTGATGTAGGGTGGCAGCTGTAGTTCTGATTAGGCCCCTAGCCTGAGAACCTCCATATCCCACAAGTATGGCCCTAAAAAAAAAAAGAAAGAAACTGAGGCACAGAGGTGGTCTGCATAGGGTATCAGTGGGTAAATATAGTTGAAAAGGTACTCTGGATTGACTCTGGGCAAATGAGCTTACCTTTCTTAAGTGTCTTAGCCACAACCTGCCTTAATGTCCTCTTACTTAAAATGGGGATAAAACAATAATACCTTCATCATAGGGTTGTTGTGAAAATTAGGTAGTTTAATGATGTAAAGTATTTATAACAGTTTCAAGCAGAAAGTACTTATTGATACTAGATACAATAAAAAAATAATGGAAAGGCATTTGAGAATTATCCACCACCCCTGCTATTTCTTGTATCAAGTTGTGCGACTTGGTCCCTTTATATTCTTCAAGATTCCTTACTTGTTTATTAAGATTATTGTTTCATATACTGTTTCCACTGTTTCACAATAGTTAGACTGAGACTCTTCTACTTTTTGAGGCATGCAGAGGAGTACAATTTAAAAAATATTAAATGGAGTTCCCATCGTGGCTCAGTGGTTAACGAATCCGACCAGGAACCATGAGGTTGTGGGTTCGATCCCTGGCTTCGCTCAGTGGATTAAGGATCTGGTGTTGCCATGAACTTGGTATAGGTCACAGACACAGCTTGGATCCCGTGTTGCTGTGGCACAGGCTGGTGGCTATGCTTCCGATGAGACCCCTAGCCTGGGACCCTCCACAGAAAAGACAAAAAAAAAAAAAATTATATGCCAGTCTCTGCAAAGATTGTGCTGTAATCAGGAAAACAGGGAATTTGGCAGTTCCTGTGGTAACACTGGCAGAGAACAGTAAATGATTTTTAAACCTGTGCAGAATGTCGAGGTTACAGATAAACAGAGGAGGCAACTCTGTAAGGTTGGGGCACAGCCTATAGCGTGCATGGATTCAGCCTGAGGGATGTCTTTATAGGTTGTCTGGGGTTGGGGCCCCTCAGCCCCAGAAGGCAGGGTGGCAACATCAATAGCATCAGGATAGGTGCCTTGGCTATCTCTGCTCTATTCTGAGGTGCTGCTTTCCCAGCCCCACCCCAAATAAAGAAGACTGATGGTGTCAGTAGTATAGGAGACAGATCCTCCAAGGGAAAAAAGAAATGGCTAGTAAAGGCCAGGCAGGATCCCCAAATATACGTACTTTCCATAAGAGGTATCTTTTAATACTAATTCTGGAGCTCTGTACCAGCGTGTGGCCACATAGTCTGTATAAATGTCTCCAGGAGCTGCCAGCGTTCGTGCAAAACCAAAATCACAGAGTTTAGTAACTCCTGACTGAGACACTAAAATGTTCTCAGGTTTTATATCTCGATGCATGATCTAAAAAACAAATGGAAGATGCAAAACTTTAAAAAGATGTTTCATTATCTAGAGAATCAACAATTACACAGAGAAAATCTAGCTAATTAAGACAGAAAGCTATTTTCTTAGCACACATAAAGGGTTAACTACACAATGCAAAAGCTAAATAGTTATATATTTTCAATTCTTGCCCCATCCATCATCCCCAAATGAAGTAAAAAAAACAGACATAATACTGAAAAGGTAAATAACTTTCGAACAAGGAAAAGTAATTAAAAGAACTTAAAGGAAAAAGTTTAACATTCCTTTAACTCCATATCACACTCCAGGTACTGCCCTTTCTCTCATTTCCTTCACAGCTAAACTTCTTGAAGGCATTATCTTTACTTAGTTTTCACTTTCTGACCACTCATTCACTCCTCAAAGTAATGCAGTCTGTCTTGGGCTCCCACAAACTGCCTTAGCCAGACATCAATGACCTCATTGTTGCTACATCCAGTAGACACTTCTCAATACATATCTTTCTTGTGTTGGCTACAACTCTTCCATTCCTGATTTCTGGAACTTATATCCCCCAGTCTCCTTCTATGGTAGTTCCTTATTTTCCATCTGTCCGTTAAATGTAGAGTTCTGGTCTTAGGCTTTCTCTTCTCATAATCATGTTTCCTGTACAATCTCACCTATTTTTTTTTTTAAATGGCTATACCGGTGGCATATGGAAGTTCCAGGCTAAGGGTCGAATCTGAGCTGCAGCTACCAGCCTTTGCCACAGCTACAGCAACACAGATCCCAGCCACATCTGTGACCTATGCTGAAGCTTGCAGCAATGCCAGATCCTTAAACCACTGAGCAAGGCCAGGAGGTCAAACCTGCATCCTGTGGACACAATATTTTTTAGCACTTTCTTCACTTGGTTATGGGGACACCATGTTGTTTTAGGCTTCTTCCCACCTATTGGCTGTTCCATCTCAACAGGAGTGCAAGTCCACAAGAAGTCCCACAAGGCTGACCCACACACTCCCACAAACTCAGCAAACTCAGCAAATCTAAAACTAAATGTGTCATCTTCTCCCCTAAACCTCTTTGTTCTTAACAGCCCTTTAGGGAGTTCCCACTGTGGCACAGTGGGTTAAGAATCCGACTGCAGCAGCTGAGGTTACTGCAGAGGCACAGGTTTGATCCCCAGACCAGTGCAGTGGTTTAAAAGCTCTGGTGGTGCCACAACTGCGGCCTAGGTCGCAGCTGTGGCTCAGATTCGATCCCTGGCCTGGGAAATTCCATATGCCTTGAAGAGAAACAAAAACAAAAATAGTCCATTAACTCAGGAAATGAGGGGTGGGGGTGGGGGAAGGCGGTTGGTTCCATTTATGGAAGTTTCCAGGCCAGGGACTGAATCTGAGCCGCAGCTGTTGTGTAAGCTTAAAAACCTTATAACATCTTTTTCAGATTTTTCCCCCGCAACTTGACCCCATGGCTCAAGTCAGAAATCATGGCATTTTTCTCCTTCAGATCCCATACTCTCTTAGCCTATCTACTTCTCTCCCTAGTTCAAGTGTCTTCAGCTCTCATTAAAATTACTGTATTATGGGGAGTTCCTGTTATGGCACAGCGGTTAACAAATCCGACTAGGAACCATGAGGTTGCGGGTTCGATCCCTGGCCTTGCTCAGTGGGTTAAGGATCTGGCGTTGCCGTGAGCTGTAGTATAGGTCACAGACGCAGCTTGGATCCTGAGTTGCTGTGGCTGCAGTATAGGCTGGTGGCTACAACTCTGATTAGACCCCTAGCCTGGGAACCTCCACATGCCGCAGGTGTGGCCCTAAAATGACACAAGGCAAAAAAAAATAAAAAAAAAATTACTGTATTATGAAATGGTCTTCCTGAATTCACTCTGATTCCCTCCAATCCACTGTTGACAGTGAAATCACAGTACTATTTTAAAATCACATGTATAATTATGTCACTCCTCTGCTTAATATCCTTTAAGGATGCCCCATCCCACAGGACAAACGTGAAACTCCTTAAAATAGCTGGTAAGGCTTTATCGAATTTAATCTGTGGTCACGTTCTCAACCTTCCTTCCCTAGATCACAGAATATTAGTTTCCGAATTTTCCAGGTTTGTGTGTCATCATCTTTTTTGCATTTGCTGATGCTGTTCCAACTGGCTAGAATGCTTTGCCCAGACAACTATTTCCTCAGGTCTCAGATGAGATGTTTATATTAGATGTTCCTTCTCTACATTCTCACATTATTCTGTGCTTCCTCAGTGTTTGTCATGTTTTATTTTTAATTGCCTGTTTGTCTTTCACTCCCATCAGACTGTAAGTTCCATGAGGGTAAGATGTATGTCTGTCTCATTCAAGTCATATCCTCAGCATACAATACAGTGCTTAAGACAAAGAAGGCACTTTATCAAATGTATTAAGTATCTTCTCAGAATGAGCAAAGTATCATAGCATGAGTGAAAATATCACAGTGACAGAAATCTGGGACCTTTCCTTTTTTATACAACTTTTTGCTATAAGCCTCTAGCACTGGCTGTAGTTTGGCCTTAGTCTTCCTCCCTAAATGGCCAAATTATAAACTTAAGGAAATGAATCACCTTAAAGCTGCCATCCATAAAACTACATTAGTCCTTTTTTATTTCCATAACTTTTCTTGATCAACTACAAAATGCCAGGCACTACATCAAGATATGAGAGTAAAACCTGAGCAACAATGGACAAGGAAAAGCACATTAAGAAACGACTTCACACATTTGGCCTACCACACATCCATCACCTTCCTCCCTCCTCAGGGCCCTAAACACAGGGGAGGAAAGATCCACTCAGCTGATACCGTGATATCCTCACTCTTTTCAACAACTACACCATGACTACATGCAGAATTTTATTTATCCTTGAGAGTCAAGCATTCTCTGATTCCCACCTTTTAAAACCCTATGTTCTGACATCATCCTTGGTCTTCCACAATCACACTAAGACCTCTATAATCACAGTATTTCTATTTGCTTGGATCTTGTTTAATATCTCTCATCAATGTTTCACAGGTCTTACACATTTTTTGTCAGTTTTCTTTAAGTATTTCATATTTTCGATGCTGTTACAATGGTATTTATTTTATTTTATTTGCCTTTTTCTAGGACTGCACCCGTGGCATATGGAGGTTCCCAGGCTAGGAGGGGTCTAATCGGAGCTGTAGCCGCCGGCCAACACCACAGCCACAGCAACACGGGATCCAAGCTGCATCTGCAACCTACACCACAGCTCACAGCAACACCAGATCCTTAACCCACTGAGCAAGGCCAGGGATCGAACCCGCAACCTCATGGTTCCTAGTCAGAGTGGCTAACCACTGAGCCACGACAGAAACTCCACAATGGTATTTTCAATTTCAATTTCTTCTTTCCCCCTTTTTTTTTTTTGGTCTTTTTAGGGCCACACCCACAGCATATTAAGTTCCCAGGCTAGGGGTCAAATCGGAGCTACAGCTGCCGGCCTACATCACAGCCACAGCAACGCCAGATCCAAGTTGAGTCTGTGACCTACACTGCAGCTCATGGCAATGCTGGATCCTTAACCCACTGAGCAAGGACAGGGATTGAACTCACATCCTCATGGATCCTAGCTGGGTTCGTTAACTGCTGAGCCACAACAGGAACTCCCAAAATTTCAATTTCTGATTGCTGCTAACTATAGAAATACAATTAATTTTAATACATTAATCTTGTATCCTACAACCCTGGTAAATTCACAAATTAGCTCTCTTAACTTTTAGATTCCATAAAATTTTCTACATAGATGATCATGTCATCTGTGAATAAAGACAGTTTTACTACTCAAAAAAAAAGCTAACTTTACATCCACTAGAACAGCTACAATCAAAAGACAATAACAAATATTGGGAGGATGGAAAAACTGGAACACTCTTGGTGGCGCTGTAAAATGGTACAGCCACTCTGGAAAAACAGTTTGATAGTTTTTTTAAAAGTTAAAATATAGGAGTTCCCTTCGTGGCTCAGTGGTTAACGAATCTGACTAAGTACCATGAGGTTGCAGATTCCATCCCTGGCCTTGCTCAGTGAGTTAAGGATCCGGCGTTGCCGTGAGCTGTGGAGAAGGTTGCAGACGCGGCTCGGATCCCGCGTTGCTGTGGCTGTGGCGAAGGCCGGTGGCTACAGCTCCTGTTAGATCCCTAGCCTGGGAACCTCCATATGCTGCGGGTGCGGCTCTAGATTAAAAAAAAAAAAGGCAAAAAGACAAAAAAAAGTTAAAATATAAACTAACCATATAATCCAGTGGTATATTTAACTTGCCCTATTTCTATTCCCCTCTGCCTCGCTCCTGGTACCTTTATAAACCAACAGCCCCCCAAATAATGGTGAAAACTAGCAGCCTAGCAGCCACCAGAAGGAGCAGAATAGGGCTGTATCTCCTCTAAGGCCCCATTCCCAGGTAACAGTCATTATCTGATATGTCTGGCAGGTCACCAGAATATCCCACTAGAAGTCTTGTTTTTATTGACCTAATTCAGAGCTTGCCCAGGGCAAATAGCCTTTGTCAGAAATAATTAGCAGCTATAACAGGATACAACAAGATGACTAAAATACACAATCAAAAAGAAAGGCCGGGGAGTTCCCTTCATGGCTCAGTGGTTAACGAATCTGACTAAGAACAATGAGGTTGCAGGTTTGATCCCTGGCCTTACTCAGTGGGTTAAGGATCCGGCATTGCCGTGAGCTGTGGTGTAGGCTGCAGACGCGGCTCAGATCCTTCGTTGCTGTGGCTGTGGCGAAGACTGGAGGCTACAGCTCCTGTTAGACCCCTAGCCTGGGAACCCCATATGCCGCGGGTGCAGCTCTACATAAAGGTAAAAAGACAAAAAAAAAAAAAAAAAAAAAGAAAGAAAGAAAGGCCGGGAATGAAATGTCCACATTGGGTCTGAAAAGTTGCAACATATTTCTCAGAATCATGAAGGCCACATGCACAGCTGTGCACATACCTGGGAAAGACCTGAGAGTGACCCTGAACTCTCAAGACTGGTTGACTTTAAGATTCTGCACAAGCAAGAAGGTAAGACTGAAGCAGAGTTGTAAACATCGAAGACATGCACCAACACACAGAGAGATTTACTGGCCTCAGGAATTAAGGAAACCTTTGCCCAAATATCAGTAGATCAGTAAGCTACTGTGCAGAGATTTTAGTGGTCACATAAGACAAAGAATACAGACTACAGAATTAGTTTAGGAAAGTAACTAAACAAAGAACAACCACAAACCCTGAGAGATGGGAAATTCTGATATCTAGAGTTGTCCAGTTTTCAAAAAAATTAAGTTTCCAAAAAATTTCCCCCCAAAAGGTATGCAAAGAAACAAATACGGCCATGCACAGGAAAAAAAAAAAAGGGGGGGTCAACAAGAAGCTTTCCCTGAAGCAGCTCAGGCATTGAACTTGCTAAACAGACTATAATCAGCTATTTTAAATACATTCAAGGTTAAAGGAAGCCATGTCTAAAGAACTAGAGAAAAGTATGAACACAATGTCTCGTTAAATAAAGGATATCAATAAAGGGAAATGATTAAAAAAAAAGAACTAAAAAAAAACCACTATCAAGAAGGCAAGAAGACAACACACAGATTGGGAGAAAATATCTGCAAATCACATATCTGAAAAGGGTCTAGTTACCCAAATACAGAAAATACAGCTCAATAATAGAAAGGCAAATAACCTAATGTTAAAATGGGCAAAGGACTTGAATAGACATTTTTTCAAGAAGATATACAATTATAAACTTGCCTGTTCTAGACATTTAAACGGAATTTACATGCGGTCTTTAGCATCTGACTTTTTTAACGTAATGTTTTCAAGGTTCATTCATTTTGTAGCATGTTATCAGTACTTCATTCCTTTTTGTGGCTGAGTAAATCCCATTGTATGACTATATCTCAATGTGTTTATCCATTCATCAGCTAATATACATTTGAGTTGTTCCCACTTTTTGCCTATTTTAAATAACACTGCTATGAACATTCCTGAACAGGTTTTTATGTGAACATATGTTTTAATTTTCTTGGGAACATACCTAGGAGTAAAATATTGGGTCACACGGTAAGTCTACGTTTAACTCTTTGAGGAAGAGCCAAGCGGTTTTCCATAGCAGCTGCACCATTTTCCATTACCACCAGCAGCATATGAGGGTTCCAACTTCTCTACTTCCTTGCCAACACTTGTTCTTGTCTGATTTTAAAGTTACAGCCAGCCTAGTGGGTGTGAAGTGGTATCTCACTGTGATTTTCATATGTATTACCATAATGACTCAGGATATTAGGCATCATTTCATGTGTTATCAGTTATTTGTATACCTTCTTTGGAGAAATGTGGATTAAGTTCTTTGTCCATTTTTAAACTGAGTTGTCTTTTTATTGTTGATTTGTATTTTAAATATCCTGGATACCAGTTGCTTATCAGATATATGATTTGCAAATATTTTCTCCCATTCTGTGAACTGCCTTTTTACTTTCCTGCTGGCAATTCTGATAAAAAAAAGTTTTAAATTTTGGTGGAGTCCAATTTGTTTACTTTTTCTTTGTTTTTCTCTTGATGTCATAGCTAAAGAACTATTGTCTAACACGTGGTCACTCTGATTTTAACCTGTTTTCCTCTGAGTTTTACAGTTTTTGTTCTTACATTGAGGTCTTTGATCCATTTTGAGTTCATTTTTGTATATACAGTATGAACTATCAGACTTCAGTTCATTGATTTTGATTCTCCTCTACTTTATAGTGAAATGCTCAAAAATTACATAAAACTCCATATTACAATGATTTATCATAACTATGTTCTATACAGTTCTACGTGTTTGAATTTTTTGACTACTGATTCACTTCATTAGTTTTAAGATCATTTACATTTTTATTCTATTTTGATTCCATTGTCATTTGTTGTTTTATTGAACTATAGTTGCTTTACAATACTGTGTTAGTTTCAGATGTACAGCAAATTGATTCAGTTATATTTTTTTCAGATTACTTTCCATTACCTTTGTTGCTTATCTATTTAACGTATAGTAGTTTGTAACTGCCAACTTATCCCTCCTTCCTTTCCCCTTTGGTAACCATAACTTTGTTTTCTGTGTCTTGTGAGTCAGTTTCTGTTTTGCATATAGATTCACTTTATTATTTTTTACATTCCACATTGAGTGATTTCATATGATAATTGTCTTTCTTTGTATGACTTATTTCACTTAGTATGATAATTCTCTAGGTCCACCCTTGCTGCTGCAAATGGCAATATTTCATTCTTTATGGCTTAGTAATAGTCCACTGCATATATACAAAACATCTAGTTAAACCAATTCTCTGTTGATAGGCACTTGGGTTGATTCACTGTATGCTTGACTTTAAACACGTATCTAAGCAGAGTTTAAATTTCTATATACTCCAGCAGCTTCAGAGAGCGTGGTTCTAAATTAAATAAAGCTTCAATTTAATAAACTTTCCAACTGGATGTTATACAATTAAATGCCAATGTGTATAAGGAAAAATAAGCCAATAGCTTCCAGAAAGAGGCTGAATAAAGGATGTCTGAGGTAGACTGAAAGACCTGGACTTTACTACCTATATACCCTAAAAACCAAATGGAGAATGTAATCCTTGATTGAATCTGATTTAATAAGTGAGCTGTAAAAAACATTTTAGGAAGAATTAGGTAAATTTTAATATAAACTTGGTATTACATGGTATTAAGGAATTATTAATTGTTGAGATATAATAATTATTCTAAAGTTATATAGGAAAATATGCTCTTTTAAAGAGATACATTGTGAAGTATTCAGGAATAAAATGTCAACTACTTATTAAAATACTTCAGAAAACAAAACAGATGAAACACATATAGTAAATATTAATCATATGTTAAAATATTAAATAATATTAAAATGTTACAATATTATGCAAATAATAATAATTATTTGTTTGGAAGACCACGAGTTTAAAATCCAAAAGCAGAAAAGAAAACATGCAAAGTGGCCTAAATTTAGGGAAGCAGGGCTTCGAGGAGCAGGGGGTGGGGGCTGTGGCTCAGGAAGACTGACAACCCTTAGGAATTAGTCAGATTTACTCATAATTCATAAAGTTTACTGAAAATTGGATGAATTTTAACAAGCTCAAAAACAGTAGGAACGAAGGCTTTTATTCTAGACCGTATCCTCAGCACCTAGTATGATCAATGTTTGTTGCTGGAAAATGTTAAATATTTGTTAATGAATATATAAGGGAATAATTTCTCTCCCAGAAGTGACCAAATATTTACACTGACACTGTGACTTCTTCCAAAATGGATCTGAATAAGCTTATATTAATCAGACAAAATTTAAAACTATAAAAAAACTAGAATGGAAAACATTATAAATTAGATTCCTATAATCAACTAGCTACTGCAACTGAACATTAAATTTTTATGTGAGCCACCTAGAAGTAAATACAAAAAAGAAAATGTTTTCATTTTAAATAAAAGAAGGTTAACAAATACTTCTGGAGATAAAAAGCTTTTTCTAGCAATGAACTGTGTGTGACTTCGTGAATTCTTTTTTTTTATTTGCTGTTCCCATGGCATGTGGAAATTCCCAGGCCAAGGATCAAAACCATGCCATAGCAGTAACCCAAGCCACTATAGTGACAACATCAGATCCTTAACCCACTTCAATGAAAGGGAAATCCAACATCATGAATTCCTTTTTTTCGTTTTCTTTTTATAGGCATATTAGCAGCATATGGAAGTTCCTGGGCTAGAGGTTCAACTAGAGCTGTAGCTGCAGACTTATGCCATAGCCATGGCAACACCAGATCCAAGCCCCATTTGTGACCTACATTGCAGCTTGGGTCCATAACCAACTGAGCAAGGCCTAGGTGGCCAAGGATGGAACCTGTATCCTCACAGACACCATGCTGGGTTCTTAACCCACTGAGCCACAGTGGAAACTAAATAGCTTTTTTTTCTTTTTTAGGGCCTCACCCATAGCATATGAAAGTTCCCAGGCTAGGAGGCAAATTGGAGCTGCAGCTGTCAGCCTACACCACAACCATAGTAATAACAGATTTGAGCCACATCTGTGACCTATACCACAGTTCACAGCAACACTGGATCCCCAATCCATTGAGCAAGGCCAGGGATTGAACCTGCATCCTCATGGATACTATTTGGGTTTGTTACTGCTGGGCCCCAATGTGAACTCACATGAATTCTTATTAAAAGGAACATGAGGTATCATGGTAGACAGTATCTTTGACATTTAATTATATAAAAACCTAATTATTTGAAATTTGAAGATATTATGAAAATAAAGTTTTTCTTTCTTGGTTTGTTTTTTTGGTCATGAAGATAACCTTATGTCACCTAGGCCAAATCTGACATATCTAGATAATAGGGATAATAATAATTATTCTAATGAGCCACTTTATCTATGGCTGCTTTAATTCTTAAAGGTAAGTAACTTTATAACATTCTGTGATGTGATAGACAGGTATAATTTTCCTCTATGTCCTAGATAACCAAGAAAATTAAAAAATGTGGGTATTTCTGGGGAGCTCCCATTGTGGTTCAGCAGGTTAAGAATTCCACTAGTATCCATGAGGGTGTGGCTTCAATCCCTACCTCACTCAGTGGATTAAGGATCCAGTGTTGCCGCAAGCTGCAGTGTGAGCCACAGATGGGGCTTGGATATGGGGTTGCCATGGTTGCAGCATAGGCCTGCAGCTGCAATTGCGATTCAACACCTAGCCCAGGAACTTCCATATGCTGCAGGTACAGCTCAAAAAAGAAAAAAAATGTGAGTATTTTGTCTAGGCCTCTTTTTCTGCTGTTCCCCCTTCAAACTCCCAGGGATATTCTTCTATGCTTAGTGCCGAGGGCAACCTTGTACTTTTCTCTCTGACCCTTGGACAGTAATCATCCCTACTGCTTCAACTATAGTCTCTAAGATGAAGATTCCTAAATCTGTATAGCTCAAGATACTACTTACTTTAGTTTTACCTTCTCTTTGAAAAGTTTTCTTTTCTTTTTCTTTTTGGGGCCACACCTGCAGCATATGGAGGTTCCCAGGCTAGGGGTCGAATCGGAGCTATAGCCACTGGCCTACGCCCCAGCCACAGCAACGTCAGATTTGAGCCGCATCTGCGACCTACACCACGGCTCATGGCAACGCCGGATCCTTAACCCACTGAGCAAGGCCAGAAATCAAACCTGAAACCTCATGGTTCCTAGTCAGATTCGTTTCCACTGCGCCATGACAGGAACTCCTCTTTGAAGTTTTCTACTCTCAGTCTAGCCCACACTGGGGTCTCCCATCTCTCAAGACATATTTTTAAAGTGTACTATAGGCAAGACACAACACAGAGACAATATAACTATTCCTGACTCCCTATTGGGACTACTTATTGAGCACTTAAAATGTACCTAACACAGTACTAAACACTTTATACCTACTACCTAATCTGATCTTTATAAAATACCTGTGAAGTACTATGGTATAAATTCACTATAGATGAGGCTCAGAGAGGTTAGGTTAACTTTCCTGGGGCCAGAGTAACGAGACTACCACTTTCATTGTGCAGGTTGTGAACTGCACAAGTTGTGTGGCTATCCATAGATAAGCCAGTGGGTGAAAACTCAGGATAGTCTGATTCCAAAGACTCTGTGCTCTTAACTGTTATATTATACTGCCTCCCCATGGAGCTAGTCAGCAAGGAAATCACAATCTGAACACTAGCTGCCATCACAACCCTATTTTTCAAAACGGCAAAATGAATGCACTATTACCAAGACAGAAAATTAGAAATTAAAATATGTGAAAAAGCCTAGCATATATAGATGTTATGCCTATATCACTTACTAATAAAACTATTTTTGAGGTTTTACTATTATTTCCCAAATATACATTTAACCTTATAGAAAGAAGAGTTTACGATGGGAACAAAATATACGTCCATAAAAACCTGCTGAAGAGTTCCCTTGTGGTGCAGCAGGTTAAGGATCCAGCGTTGTCACTGCAGCTGCTCAGGTCGCTGCTGTGGCACAGGTTCAATCCCTGGCCCTGGAACTTCCACATGCTGTGGGAACAGGAAAGAGAAAACGATGAGCTAAACACTAACTAAATAATGCTAAAACACATCAGAACTGTTTAGCTTCTTTCCTTTCTTGATTTTTTTCATTATGTTAAATACCCCTCAGCCACTTTATTTTTCTCCTTTCTTCCCCTAAAGTCATCCACTTTCACTTGCTTCTTCCCGGCCTAGTTTCCAGGTCCTACTTCCAAACCTTCATTTGAGCTGGCTTAACTTTCAGTATTTTACCTTTTCTAATAAAAGATGCCCCAGTTGACAGCTGATTCCTCTACACCTCCTTTAGTATTTCATTGTTGGTCTGCCTGTAGTTATAATTACTGTGTGTTCAATATGTTTTTTGGTTCTGCAACTGAATTGTTAAGTATTAACCCCCTAACCTCCTATTTTCAGGATGCCAATTAATATTGAACAAAAAATTTTTACAACCTTCATAAAAACAGAACAAGGTTTAAAGGTCAGTTACAATTCATATTCATCATACTGTATGGATTACTCTAAAGCACTTACATTATTATTGTGAAGATAATCAATTGCTCGAAGAATCTGGAAGAGGTATTTTCTAAGTCGTTTGCTCTCTAGTCCATGACAATAATGTTGTAACTCATCTAATACTGTGTGGTCAATAAATTCAAACACCAAATGAATTTTCCTTTTCTGTCTAAAAACTTCAATCAGATTGACCAGGTTTTCATGTCGAAATTGCTATTGACAAAAGAAATGGATTTTCAATATTGATGTACCATAATTTGCATATATAACATTCATATAATTTTAAAAAGCAGAAATATTCTCAGCTTCTTTTCCTCCCTACATTTCAAAATAAATTTCTCAACTGATTTGCTTACATTCCTATTTTAAGAAAATGTTAACATACTTAATATTAACATTTACTGAGTTTGTTTTGTTGTGGGTTTTTCTGGCCACACCTGTGGCACGTGCAAATTCCTGGGTCAGGAATCAAATCCTCACCACAGCAACAACCCATTTGACTGCAGGGACAACTCCAGGTCCTTAACCCACTGCACGACAGAGAAACTCCCAATTACTCTCCGAGTTTGATCCTAAACTCTCAAGAGTAAAATATAAATTCTAGGTGGAGGCTGTAAATTCATCACACTGTAACAAAAGGGTATCAAAATATCTATAAACTTTTCATATATGTAAAATTGCAATAATATCCATACGAACTTTACATAAATATACAATTATTTGTGAGAATGTTTCTGTTCATTGTCTGTACCATTCTATTAAGCAACCAAACACCTTTTTAGACTGGTAACACCCACTGTTACATTAACCACAAAATGTCCAAAACTGCATGTACCAGCGAGGAAACAAATGAGGTTTAGTATTTTATGTTGCTTAACACACTGACTTAATTACAACAATTCTCAAATATTTAATTTTTTCAAATTACCAAAAATCTTCATTCCACTGATTAAAAATTAAGGGGTACATTTTCAATGTTGGATTCATCAGAAAGCTATACTCATATGAAAAAAATATCTGCCTTTATTCCAATGGCACAATATCAACTTTGATACTTATCTCTACTAATACATTGACTAAAGTCCTCAAAACATTACTAATAGAAAAACATGCCAAAATATAATGCCAGATTCCTTTCCTATTTTTGCTCCCAATTTCCCTGGTTGGGTGGGATGCCAGAGTGCTGAAGTGACAACATGCCGGTAGCAGCGAAAAAAAAAAGAGGCTGCCTTTGGATACTGTATTAATCCTTCAACTAAGGAAAATTACTGATTTCCTGTCCAGTCTTAACTTTAAAGGCAAAAGCAGAAAAGGGTGAATGCGAATTAATAAGCATTAAGGAACATCCATCTAGGGGTAAGGAATCAGTCACTTTCTCAGATAAACCATGAGACCCACAGAGATGCTCTATTACCGTTTTTTTTTTTTTAAGAGCCGCACCCACAGCACATGGAGGTTCCCAGGCTAGGGGTCCAATTGGAGCTGTAGCCACCGGCCTATACCACAGCCACAGCAACTGAGGATCCAAGCCGTGTCAGCAACCTACACCACAGCTCACAGCAATGCCAGATCCCCGACCCACTGAGCGAGGCCAGGGATCGAACCCACAACTTCATGGTTCCTAACAGGATTCGTTTCCACTGTGCCACAATGGGAACTCCTCCATTACCTTTATATCAGGTTGTTTACTTTTGTTTTCCTCTATTACCAACTTGTCTACAGATATTCTCATTAATTACTCTAACTGTAATTTTTTGATTAAAAATTTTTTTTATTGAAATACAGTTGATTTACAATGTGTGTTAGTTTCAGGTGTACAGCAAAGTGATTCAGTTAAAAACACATATAGGAGTTCCCTTCGTGGCTCAGTGGTTAACAAATCCAACTAAGAACCATGAGGTTGTGGGTTTGATCCTTGGCCTTGTTCAGTGGGTTAAGGATCCGGCGTTGCCGTGAGCTGTGGTGTAGGTTGCAGACATGGCTCAGATCCTGCATTGCTGTGGCTGTGGCGAAAGCCGGCAGCTACAGCTCCCGTTAGACCCCTAGCCTGGGAACCTCCATATGCCGTGGGTGCAGCTCTAGATAAAAAGGCAAAAAGACAAAAAAAAAAAAACCACATATATAAAAAACACGTATATGTGTATATACATACATTTTTTGGGGGAAGTGCTATGCCCATGGCATGTGGAAGTTCTGGGGCCAGGGATCAAACCCAAAGTACAGGAGTTCCTGTCGTGGCTCAGTGGTTAACATATCCAACTAGAAACCATGAGGTTGTGGGTTCGATCCTTGGCCTCATTCAGTGGGTTGAGGATCTGGCGTTGCCATGAGCTGTGGTGCAGGTTGCAGACGCGGCTCGGATCCTGTATTGCTATGGCTGTGGTGCAGGCTGGTTGCTGTGGCTATGGTGCAGGCCGGTGGCTACAGCTCCAACTAGACCTCTAGCCTGGGAACCTCCATATGCCGTGAGTGCAGCTCTAGAAAAGGCAAAAAGACAAAAAAAACAAAAACAAAGTAGAGCAGTGATAACATCAGATACTTAACCTATGGAGCTACCAGGGAAACTATATATATAACATTATATTATATATAATATATATATAATATATAATATTATATTATATATAATATATATATAATGTATAATATATATTTTTACATTATCTTCCATTACAGGTTATTAAAAGATAAGAAGCATAGTTCCCTGTGCTATACAACAGATCCTTGTTGTCTAACTGTAATTTATTTAATGAAATTCTAGCATGTAAAAATTTAGCTCAAATTAAGTAATTATGGCAATATTTTTAGATTAAAAATGTTTAATCCAAGAACTCTTTCTTGTGTGATTACATTTGATAACATTAAATTTTTATAAGAAATAAACCAATGAGAAAAAAGTTAAGGTATCTTTGTATAATGCCTATAATAGTAAAATTTCAAATTATTCTGTGTTCTTGCCACAAACTAGTTATGTATTTTTTTTTTTCTTTTTTAGGGCCACATCTGGGACATATGGAAGTTCCCAGGCTAGGGGCCCAACTGGAGCTGCAGATGCTGACCTATACCACAGCCACAACAATGCAGGATCCTTAACCCACTGAGCAGAGCCAAGGATCGAACCCACAACCTCATGGATACTAGCTGGGTTCATTACCACTGAGCCACAACAAAAGGTCCCATGTTGGTTATTTTTACAAAATAATGAAGAAGAAAAAAAAAGCAATCAGCCTAAATGCAACAAAGGTGAAGAAATAACAAAAGATACTGCCTAGGAGAAGGTCTCCTTCTAATCGGATTTTCACTTACGGTGAAAACAGTTACCTAACAGTATTATTATGTTTTAGGTCATCAGCATAAGGAAAGGTATCTTTCACAAAAAGTCATATCTTTATTGATATTAACCTTCCTTTTCATTGTCTAGAAATAGAGTAGTTTCAACAATCCACAGATGCCAAATACAGTTCTTCTATTTAGAAACCAAATTGACCTATCATATCTAATACAGATTTACAAAGAAAATTACTTTGTATCAGATAAAAATGAACAAGACTATCTGTGTTATCACACAAAACATCTAGACTATGAACCTTAAAGCATATAGATAAATTTCAATAAACAAGATATATATTTAAATATTTGTTAAATCACTAGTTTTGTACCCGATACCCAGGAAATGTTAACACTTAACTTTACACTCCTGAGGACTTTCATCTTGGGTGATCTGTCACACCTATAAGAAATTCTGTCCTAAGCCCTGATCTCTCCTGATGCTGTTCGTCGTCTCTAAAAGCCTATTAGTCATTTTTACTCAACTGTATTTCTATCACCTTAAATTCAACATCTCTAAAACTGAACTAGTTCCCAAATCATGTCTCTCTGGGGCCTTGCGTATTGCCATCAATGGTGGGAGCAATCACTGAACCTTGAAGATACTCTTCTGTTTCCTTTTACACTTTCATGTTTTCTTTCGTAATATATTATGTTCTAATTTTACTTTCCATTCGAATTGCTGCATTCTAGCAAGGGCCCTCACGTTTAACAGGATTACTCAAAATCACAACAGATCTTTTTTTTACTTGCTCAGTCCTCCTATTCTAAAAAAAAAATACCAGGTTAATATTTATAGTTTCTTTATTCTGAATTCAAAACTTTCCACCTCACAAAATCAAGTTTTGATTCCTTAGCCTAAAAGATAAGACTTTAAAACCTACCTCCAATTTATTTCTCTTATCTCACCTCTTTCTACTTCCCTATAAAGCAAATGTCTCTGCTCCTTGTCCTTTGTCCTGCTTTAGCCTCTTTGAGCTTATGCTGTTCCCTAACCTAGAATACAAGTCTCTCCCTCTTACCTAACTTATACACATCCTTTAAGGCCAAATTCATGTTCCATTTCCTCCAAGAAAACTTCCCTACCCAACAGGACTTTGTGTCAATCACTTTTATCACGAACCACTTATATTCAGTATTACTTTTACATGCTCTTTCGTTTTTCTGATTAATAAAAGTCCTGAAGAGCAGGTACGGTCCCTTACCTCATTATAGTCTCAGCATATGGCATAAAACCTTGCACAAAAACATTTTTATCAAGTATTACATCTTGATGTTTCTGAGTAATTATTTCACAATATTTGGCATAGCTTTTGTTACTTTATACCTAAACACATATGCCTAGTATCGCTGTGAAATTACAAAATGTACACAGGAAGGTAAGTTATCACACTTGTTTTTCAATTTATATGTCCAAATATGTTAACTGAAATATTCCTTACATAATGTTTTAAACTATAACAATTTATCTTTTGACCAACAGAGAGCAATTAAGGCAAAAGAAGCAAACCTTCAGAAATTTTATTTCTCTCTTTGCAATTTTGTTGACAGATTTTTCTGGGTTCTCATAAAATATCTTAATGGCCACTATCTGCCCAGTATCCTTACGTTTACACTTCATGACTGTTCCATAACTTCCCTCTCCTACTTTTCCAAGGGTTTCATACATCTCCATTTTCAGGCCCAGCTTTTTCTTTATAGAAAGAAAGGGAGGGAGAAAAAGAAAAGTTAAACATTTAGACATTTATTATTCGAGTTGGATAACGCATTTCCACAACAAACCCATACTTTAAAATAGGGAAACAGAAAAGATAAACTTTTCCACAACCTCTGCCTTTGGGAACTCTGCCAGCTCGGCAGTAAAGTGTCTTTGTGGGGCTTCGGCCCTCACCAGAACTCGGGGAGCTTCCTGCTGTCTCGGTCATTCCCACCAAGATTTATGATTCCCTCACACGTCATCTATTCAGCATGGCTGGGGTCCCCATACGTCCTGTCATGCCCCGGGCAAACAGGAGGTTCCCGCAAAGCTGCAGGTCAGATCAGGGCCCGGGACCCAAGAAAGCCTCGGGCCCGTCCGCTCCTCAAACCAGACGTCTTAGGGTCCTGGACCAGTGCCAAGCCCGTCGTCCCGCAGTCCACCTCGTCCGAGCAGCCGCCGTCACCTCAGCCCATTCTGTAGTCCCGCAGGCGTGGGTGCACTCAGTTTCACTCAGTCCAGGCACCAGGACACCGAC
>PVHT020004020.1:50779882-50792365 GCA_004024745.2 Catagonus wagneri
AAAAAAAAAAGGCAAAAAAAAAAAAAAAAAAAAAAGGTGGGGCACTTAAACTAAAGGGTCATAATTATCTTAAACTAAAGGGTATTTATTGATTTCTGTCTTACTGATGTAAATTGAAAGTAACATTTTCTATTAAGAGTACATGTTTGCAGGAGTTCCTTTGCGGCTCAACAGGTTAAGGATCTGGTGTTGTCACAGTTTTGGCTCTGGTCACTTCTTGGCGCAGGTTCGATCCCTGGCTCCAGAACTTCCATATGCTGTGGACCTGGCCAGAAATAAAAAAAAAAAAAAAATGAGAGGATGTGTTTACAATAGGGTTGTTACTTATAACTGAATTCTTTTCGTGTTAAAATTTATGGTTTTTTTAATTCGTTTCTTGTAAAACCAATGTAAATGGAAAACTTTGAAAGTTAAACTTACCTTTTATGTCTCCATCTATAAATATTCAGGGTTAAGAGGATATTAACAATAACTTAAAAACTACACAGATCATCAGAATCAGCCCTTTTTTTCTTTCTTTGAGTTTATTCTTTACACTCTTGAATATCAGGAAAAAGCAGAATGAAAAACTTATTTTAATCAGAAATCTTCTTGTTTTCAGACCAGAAGGGACACCCTTTGAAGATGGTAAGTTATTCTCAATGTTTTCTGTAGTATTAAGAAACTGCTTTTAAGTAGGAAATTGTAACACCAACCTATCTACTTAAGACTATTTTTTATTGTTAATAGGTGAAATTAAAGCTAAGTAATACTACTGAGAATTTATAGTTTAGAAAGGACTTTCTTCCCACATCCGCTTGATCAGCGTGGTTCCTAGTTCCCTCTCAAATTTTTATTTGGCTGTAGAAGTCCAAGCCTGAGTGGTGCGGTCTATGCTGAGAGTAGTTTAAGTTTAAATGGCACTGTAGCATACTAAAGGTGTCCCTGTGGTAAACATCAGAAAGATAATCATACTTTTTAAACTTGATGTATGTTGATTGGGTGCTAATCTACATAATTGCCGGTAGCTTCGCATGCAGCTAGCATTTAACACTCATAAACAGTTGCATTCTGCAGAATCTTTTGAGTCTTAAATTGAGTATTTTCACCAAGAGCCAGGAAAATGGAAACTTGTAATAGTTGAACTTCTCAGAGTTCCATTGTGGCTCAGCAGGTTATGAACCCAACTAGTATTCATGAGGCTACCAGCTTGCTCCCTGGCCTCCTTCACTAGATTAAGGTTCTGCCCTGGCCATGAACTGAGGTGTAGGTCGCAGATTCACCTTGGGTCCCACATTGCTGTGGCTGTGGTGTAGGCCAGGAGCTGCAGCTCTAACTTACTTCTAGCCTGGGAATTTCTGTATGCTGCAGGTGTGGCCTTGTTAAAAAAAAAAAAAGTTTGAATTTCTCAAATTGATTTTAACCAGAGACTTAGTTCCCCATTTATAGCATAGATTTTTTAAAATTGTTAAACAGATTTGTTTTATCAAAATGGCTTCAGATTTAACCCGTCAAAGATACTTGTATAGATACTAATTGCAGAAGTATTTTTAAGAATGTTCAGTAGCGGAAATGGTTAGGCAAATTATAATATGTCTAGACTCTAGAATATTAAGAATGTTCAGTAGGGGAAATGGTTAGGCAAATTATAATATGTCTAAACTCTAGAATATTACGTTTTTATTAAAGAATAAGGTAGCTCTGGGTATATGAGGAGACAAAAAAGTTGTAGAATGTATGTTTTAATATCACATTTTTACTAAATACACACAAGTGTGAGTGTGGTTAAAGGGTTATATACCACACTCTTGTCAGTAGTTAGCTCCAGATAGGAGGTAGGGAATTGAAGAGAGGTACTCGAGGAGCTCAGCTTTTTACTCAATACCAGAGGATTCTCAAAGGTGGTCCGTAGTCCCCTTAAGGTCCCCGAGAACCTTTTAGGGTTTTTTTTTTTTTTGCCTTTTTGTCATTTTATGGCCACACCCGCGGCATGTGGAGGTTCCCAGGCTAGGGGTCTAATCGGAGCTGTGGCCACTGGCCTGCGCCGCAGCCACAGCAACGCAGGATCCGAGCCGCGTCTGCAACCTACACCACAGCTCACGGCAACGCCGGATCGTTAACCCACTGAGCAGGGGCAGGGATCGAACCCGCAACCTCATGGTTCCTAGTCAGATTCGTTAACCACTGTGCCACGACGGGAACTCCTCTTTTAGGGGTTTGACATGATCAAAACTGTCTGCATACCAACACGAAGTCATTTTTTGCCGTTTTCATTTTATTAACATTTGCACTGATGATGAAAAAGTGGCAAAAGCTGGACCTAAGCAGCTTAGCACCTTGGTACATATTAAGACACTGGCACCGTACTGTATTGGAAGTTACTGTATTTTTGGCATTTTAAAAGATGCCAGTTTCACTTTAAAATATCTGATGAAAAAGTGGGAGTTATTAATATTACTAAATTCTGACCCTTGAGTATGTATCATTTTACTGTTCTGTGTCATGAGGTGGAAAGTATGCATAAAGCTCTTCTCTTCCGTACCAGAGTATGATGGTTGTCTGGAGGGAAGGCAGTTCTGCAGCTGTTTGAAGTACAGCTTGAACTACTGCTCTTTTCATGGAACATTCTTACTTGAAAGAATGACAAGCTGTGGTTACTTAGATTGGAGTCTGTATTTGGCTGATACAGCCTCAAAAGTTACCAAAATGAGCTGTTATGTCAAGGAAAGTGACTGACAGTTTTTATCACTGCTGATAAAATGATGGCTTCCCAATAATAGCTAAGTCTTCTTTAATGAGATCAGTTGATGGTTTTACCTCCGGTGATTTTTGTGTGGGTGTGATTTTTTTGATGGTGTATAAAATAAAATATGGCAACATTTGGGTTTGTATAACTCGGTGAAACAATCTTTTCCGAATGGCCAGTGTCTAATATTAGGAAATTATAGAGAAAAGACAGATACAGTGTGCAACAGTTGTTAATGTAGCTGATGCAAACAGTTTATATGGTTTCAGATTCTACACTGCAGCTAACTTTTAAAAACCTACCATTTCTTTGGTGTAATATCAAAGAAGAATATCTACAATTATCTGAAAAGGCTATGCAAATACTCCTTCCTTTTTGATTTACATATTTATGTGAGGCCTGACTGTCTTCGTTATCTCAACCAAAACAGCAAGTTGCAACAGAGTGAATGCAGGAGCGAAAAGAATAGAATGTAGCTGTCTTCTGTTAAGCTAATCACGAAGGGATTTGCAAAATTGTGAAACAGTGCTACAGTTCTCACTAAAGTTAGCTGGGAGGTGGGGATATAGTTATTTTCATTAAATGTTACTTCGGTTAACATGTGATGAGTTTACAGTTGTTAATGAATAAATATTTTAAGATTTCCTGTTATAATTTCTAATATAACAAATATTGATAGTAATAGCCCATGGAGGCAGCTTGTTCCAATTGTGAGAATAGATTGTTTAACAATTTTGGGAATTCTTGCAAGCTGGTTATTAATTATAGAGCCGATATTTTGAAATTATTTTTATGGAAATACCGTAAAATGGTATGCTGTTGTATGCATCTTTTCCCAGCTTCACATGTAGTGACTTTACATTGGAAGCTTGGCATGGCTGAAAGTGAGGATGTAAAAAGGGGTTCTGAAACCCCATAATATGAAGAAAAGGAATCCTTAAAAAAAACTTGCGTATTTGTGTTTGCTTGAAACTTTTACATTGAACATTTTTGTAATTACAATAAAAATGTGAACTGTGAAAGTATGTAGACGTTCCCATTGTGGCACAGCGGAAACGAATCCGACTCGTAGCCATGAGGATGTGGGTTCAATCCCAGTCCTTGCCTTGCTCAGAGGGTGTGAGATCCTGTGGTTGATCCTGCAGTTGCCGTGAGCTGTGGTGTAGGTTGCAGACGCAGCTCGGATCCCATGTTGCTGTGGCTGTGGTTTTGGCTAGCAGCTGCATCTCCAATTCGACCCCTACCCTGGAAATTTCCTTATGCTGCAGGTGCGGCCCTAGAAAAAGCCCCACCCCCCGAATACATATATATGTGTATATATAGAAAACTAGGTGTAAGTCTATCTTTGCTAATGAACTGTACATTTCATAGTACTTTTATTAATCCATCAGAATGTGAATGAAATGTCACCTTTGGTTTTGTTTGTGCTTTTGGCCTCCCTATTCCCAAATTTCTAAACAATAAAATTACGTAAAGAGGTAGAGGTTTATATACTGAGTATATATTCAATGAAAATAAAATATTAACTATTTTACTAAATGTATGCTTCTGGAGTTCCTGTTGTGGCTCAGTGGTTAGCGAATCCGACTAGAAACCATGAGGTTGTGGGTTCAATCCCTGGCATCGCTAAGTGGGTTAAGGATCCTGCATTACTGTGAGCTGTGGTGTAGGTTGCAGAGGCGGCTCAGATCCCGCGTTGCTGTGGCTGTGGCGTAGGCCGTCAGCTACAGCTCCTGTTAGACCCCTAGCCTGGGAACCTCCTTGTGCCGCGATTGCGGCCCTAGAAAAGGCAAAAAGACAAAAAAATGAATGAATGAATGAATGAATGAATGAATGAATAAACAAAATGTATGATTCTGATTTTGGTAGACTGAAGTCATGAGTTTAGAATTTAGGTTGAGGCATTCCCTTTTGGCACATTGGGTTAAGGATCAGGCGTTTCACTGCATTAGCTTGGTTCACTGCTGTGGCGAAGATTGATCCCTGGCCTGGGACCTTCCACATGCCATGGGCACGGCCAAAAAAAAAATAGACTGAGTTGAAAAAGGGGTTTTGTTTTGTTTTTTTTTAAACTGCATTGCTGAATGTAGAGACCCTGGAATGGTTGAAACTTGTATTGACTTCATTAGGAATAAGTCTCAGTTTACTGAGTGCGTTGGTGTAGTTTGAGTACTACTCCAACCTTCAGATGGATTTCCTCAAAATAAAAGTACCACGGATAGTGAGTAAAATCAAAAGAAGTCAAGAATGCCATGGGTGCGGCCCTAAAAAAAAGAAAAAGAAAAGTCAAGGAAGACAAACACAGAACTATTCAATGGTACTTATTTCTGTGAAATAGATTTGGAATTCAACTTGAGCGCTCTTCTTCGTGTGCACTCTGAACAGATTGACTTTGTATAAGTGCATAATTTTTTTAAATGCCTATGTCTTTTTTTGACTGTGAAATAATGATTTAAACTGACCAAAATGTACCATATTGGTCTGTAATCAAGAGTATGCAGTTATATTAGTGCTTACTGATTTAGCATGTTTAAGTGAAAGGATTGGTATGGGGACAGAACAGACATTTCACCTTAGTGCCCATGCTTCCAATCTGAATTCTTTGTCATGTGGTAGTCACCCCCGCCCCCAGAGTCATTTGGCAGTCCCTTCTAAGCTCTAACAAATTATTTGTAGTTACTCAAATGAGCATTGAATATTTTGGTATCTAGGGTAAAATTGCCTTCCAAAAATATGACAGTTAACATTCCCACTAATAGCACATGTTAAGTCTTTGTGTCCCCCAAGTGCTTGCCAATGCTGTGTGTTATCAGTATGTAAATAGAAGTGTATTTGCTATGTTTTGTGTGCTATGTCAAAATTGACATTAATTTTTGGGCAACTGTGCAAAAAACTAGCATGGGGTTGGGAATTCATTGGTAAAGAGATACAAAAGTTTTGCTTGTCTTTACTGTAATTATTTTGGTTTGTTTTCCATCTAGGTACTTTTAAACTAGTAATAGAATTTTCTGAAGAATATCCAAATAAACCGCCAACTGTTAGGTTTTTATCCAAAATGTTTCATCCAAATGGTAAGTCACAATTTATTAGCCTTTGCAAATGATAGGAGGAAAAAAGTTGTTTCATCCTTTCAGGTCTTGCCCATACCTCTCATCATTAGGGCTCACGTCTAGATGTTGCTTCCGTGTCAATATTAACCATACTTTTGTAGTGTGGAGTCTTATCAAGGTTCCAAATTTGAGGTAAAGTTTTGTTTTAACTTCTGATTTTAAAGTGATACCTGTTTATTTGTCAAAATGTGAAAGATACCAATTTTAAGGTAGCTTAAAATTTAGTTTGTAAGAGTTCTCTTGAGGCACAGTGGGTTAAGGATCTGGCATTGTCACTGCTGTGGCTCAGGTCGCTGCTGTGGCATAGGTTTGATCCCTGGTCTGGGAACTTCCACATGCCATGGGCATGGCCAAAAAAAAGTTTTGTCTTATAAAAAATGCAAATAGGAGTTCCTGCTGTGGTGCAGTCAGTTAAGAATCCAACTGTAGCAGCTCTGGTTACTGCAGAGGCATGGGTTCGATCCCCAGCCCACCACAGGGGGTTAAAGAATCTGGAGTTGCCGCAGCTGTAGTGTAGGTTATAGCTTCCGCTCGGATTCATTGCCTGGCTTGGAAACCTCCATATAGTACAAAATTGATATCATGTTGTATGTAAAGTAATTTTTATATACAGTATGAACATATTCTCTTATGAAAATTTTTTTTTTTTTTTGCCTTTTGTCATTTTTTTAGGGCCGTACCCATGGCATGTGGAGGTTCCCAGGCTAGGCCGGCAGCTGTGCTCTGGCTCGACTCTCTAGCCTGGGAACTTCCATATGCATATGCCTTAAGAAAAAAAGAGAAATTGTTAACCAGCAATGCAGGATCTTAGCCGTGTCTGCAACCTCTACACCACAGCTCCTGGCAATGCCAGATCCTTAACCCACTGAGCGAGGCCAGGGATCGAACCTGCAACCTCATGGTTCCTAGTCGGATTCATTTCCACTGAGCCACAATGGGAACTCCACTAAATATTTTTTTGTATCATTCTTTTTTTTGTTTGTTTGTTTTTTTGCCTTTTCTAGGGCTGCACTCGTGGTGTATGGAGGTTCGCAGACTGCTAGTGGTCTAATCAGAGCTACAGCTGCTGGCCTATGCCACAGCCACAGCAACACGGGATCCGAGCCACGTCTGCAACCTACACCACAGCTCACGGCAACACCAGATCCTTAACCCACTGAGCAAGGCCAGGGATCGAACCCTCAACCTCATCGATCATAGTTGGCTTCATTAACCACTGAGCCACAACAGGAACTCCTCTTTTGTATCATTCTTTTTTTTTTTTTTTTGTCTGTCTGCATTTTCTAGGGCTGCGCCCGCAGCATATGGAGGTTTCCAGGCTAGGGGTCTAACAGGAGCTGTAGCTGACGGCCTACGCCACAGCCACAGCAACGCGGGATCCAAGCCATATCTGAGACCTACACCACAGCTCACGGCAACGCCTAATCCTTAACGCACTGAGCAAGGCCAGGATTTGAACCCGCAACTTCATGGTTCCTAGTCGGATTCGTTAACCACTGAGCCACGATGGGAACTCCTTTTGTATCATTCTTAATGGCTGCAAAATATTTATGAATTTACCATAATTTATTTAATCACTCTCTACTTGGTGATTTTCAACTATTTACAGTTCTAAAGAGTACTTTGTTCTTGAAAATAAACCTCAAATACCCACAAGTAAGTTTTTAGAAGTAGGATTACTAGATCAAAGGTTTATATGTTTTTAAGGCTTTTAAAAATAGTTTTCCAGGGAGTTCCCATCATGGCTCAGCAGTGACGAACCCAACTAGGATCATGAGGATTCGGGTTCGATCCCTGGCCTCACTCAGTGGTTTAAAAATCTGGCATTGCCATGAGCTGTGGTGTTAAGTCACATTCGCAGCTCGGCTCTGACTTAGCTGTGGCATAGGCCAGCAGCTGTACTCTGACTCGATCCTCTAGCCTGGGAACTTCCATATGCATATGCCTTAAGAAAAAAAAGGGAAATAGTTAACCAGTTTAAAACTTCAAAATCATGTTACAGTTTTATGGGTCTTACAGAGGTGATGATTTTTGCTTTGACTTGCTAAATTTGATGTTCCTATGAAATACACGCTTACTCCATATGACACTCTGTATTAAAGCTGAGAGTTAAACCTGGTCTAAAGCTAATAATTGGAAGTATCTAGCACATAGATAGTAATCTAGGCTATGAATAAAATTGCCTGAATAATGCGTAAAGAGTAAGAAGGAAGAGGACCTAGGATGGAGCCATTGGAATTGATAGTACTTCAGTGTAATTTGCCTCCTCTCACCAAAAGGCCTCACTTTCATTCTTGCTTTGATGTACGGTAATCTGGCTTGCTCCGTGAAACTTTCCACAATTTGGCAGTATCTATAACATTTAAATGCATTTTTCCTTTGTCAGCCCAGCAGTTCTACTTCTTGAACTATATCATACAAATACATAATCTGTCAAGTGGTTAAAAATTTACATTCATTGTTCGTATTCTCACAAAATCAGTTGAGGGTGGAGGGGGAAAGGAATGTCTCCCAAATGTTAAAGACTTAAAACTGTGATCACTTGATTTTTAATTATGAAAGGTATGCAAATCATAAAGTACAGGAAAAGGTAAAGAAAGTATGATCTTTTATAGTCCTGCTATCTACAGATGTCTACTAACATTTGGGCATTTAGTCTTACAGATGTTTTTGTGACCGCATATACTTCAAATGAAAACATATGCAGTTCTTTACAAAAAATGGAATTATCCTGTATAACTAATTGGAAACTTACTGATGTACTGTATTGGAGAATGTCATTCTACCTTAATCACCGTACATAGATGTATATGATTTCTAGTGGTGGCATTGGTATTACGGATGTACCATTATTTAGCCAGTCCCTCACTGTGAACCACAGGGTAGTTTCCAGTTTCTGAGAATGATATTGCTATGTCAGAAAATTAGCTCCCCTTACCCCCCACCACCAAGAACTTTATTTAGGAATATTTAGAAATGTGGAATTTAAACAGATTTGCTATATGGTATGTGTTGAAAAATTTTAACTCTCAGCCTCTTAATGAAAAGACTCAAAAAGGGTCTTTAGTTTAAAACAAGTTTTCCTGTGAGATAAGAAGTTTTAGTTATTGACTAATGCTCCAGACTTCTGACTGAGCCAAGCGTTATGTTTGTGGTAAAAAAAAAAAAAAAAAAATCTCTTTAATGTAACCAATTTCAGTGTTGTCTTTGCAGTGTATGCTGATGGTAGCATATGTTTAGATATCCTTCAGAATCGATGGAGTCCAACTTATGATGTATCTTCTATCTTAACATCAATTCAGGTAAGCATGTGTCAGGATACGTCATAATTTTTCAAGATTCTGTGGGATATAATTGGCTCCTTTAGGATCAATTTAAAAGGCCAAGTGAGCAAACCTTCCCAGCACCAAGTTAACCAGTGGCAGAGCTCAGACAGAAACTCCAGATTTTCAGACAAACTGGTCTTTTTTGTTAGTGACCACATTGGATCAAATTCACAGTTTTCCTGATCATATGTGAATATAAAGTGTTCTCACAGATCAAGTGTTACTGTGCCCACAAAGCATAACCAGAAGTTGTGAAGAAGAATGAAAAATCTTGGGCAGAGATAAAGATAACGAGAAAAAAGCATTAGAGACCTTAAGAAACTGCTAAATGTAGAGAAGTATTGAGTATGTTGCCCCATCCAAGAAATTCTGTTTTAAACAAAAGTAATATAACCCTTCACCAAAGTATTCTGGCAGAATATTTCAGAGTTGACCTTGAATGACAGTTGCAGGGAATGGTGCAGTACAGGATGTTACAGTTACGTGGATTTGAGAGGAGCAGTGGTAACATTTTGGTTTGACCTTTTTAAAGTTTCTTTCTGCCACAATTCTGCCTTCTTTTGGGTCATCTTATAAACATTCTTCAGCCTTTATGTTTCAGTCCTTTGCTGCTAGGTAGGTGCGTATCTTCTGTTGATTTAAGGAAACAAGGTACACTGCTACCGAACTTACTATCAGACATTTGCAAACGTATCACAATAATAGAATTTAACTTTGGAAAATGTTAATTGCTAAGCTATTTATGGATACTGTGTATTAACCAAATCAAGTTTTTTATTTCCTAGTTAGTCTTAGTGTGCCGAAGAATATTGATCTTTTCCAATTTTTTTGAAATTAGAGATCTTAAGGCAATTGGGAGCTGTTTTGAAAGCTTAAGCTTTCCAGCAGCAGGAGACTTCTCACTATATTTATTAAGCCATTTCTGAAAGTACTTAGACCTAAAAATATGTAAGATACTAATTTGTATCTTGATTGAATAATTGCTGTTGTTTTGTATAACTTCTGTGCTCTATATCTGACCCATGTTAATATATAGAAAACTCTACAAATACGTCTTTTCTTCTGTCTTTCCTTCCAGTCTCTGCTGGATGAACCAAATCCAAACAGTCCAGCCAATAGCCAGGCAGCACAGCTTTATCAGGAAAACAAACGAGAATATGAGAAGAGAGTTTCGGCCATTGTTGAACAAAGCTGGAATGATTCATAATAGACAACTGGTCTGTTAATCTTTTTCATCATTGTTGTGTATAATTTACCTCTCAGTAGAAAGGCTAACAAATTTTAAGTGCCACAGGTTTTAAGGATTCTGCGGAAAAAAAAAAGTCCTTCAGTTTAGAACCTACAAAAGCTCGTGTATCTTGATTAATGTACTTTTTATTGCATGGTGTGAACTAAGTTATTGCTTACATAAATTTGTAATATATCCTGTTTGTATTTTTTTCCAAGTGTATAATGTTGGTGTGGAGTTTTCATGACAGAATATACACATTTTGTAAATCTGTACTTTTTTCAAATATTGAATGCCTTATTTTTGAATTCTTTAGATTTTTAAATTGGAGAAAAGCACTTAAAGTTTTTTATATATGAATATTACATGTAAAGCTGTTAAAATACATAACTTCAGTGCAAGAGACTTTGTCACGTATTTCCTTATCTGAGTAGGAGGGGTTAATAAGTCTCTAGCTCTCCATCAATTGATAGTTCCTAATTTCAAAAAAAGATTTATATTTTATCAAGAAATTCTTCAAATTTGATTCTAAACACCAGTTCTAATCTCAAACTTTACTTTTTATGTAACTATATTATTTTCAGTGGAGCGATTATAGACATAACTGGTTTGATTCTGTCCGGCTCTGTACTTTAGGCCACTTGTTACTGTTTCTTCATGCACTACTTACTATTAAACTATACCTTTTACGATTCCACGTTTTGCACCTCCACCATGAGGAATTGGCATCTCCACCATGAACAGAGAGCTGATGCAATATGCTGCTTGATAGCACTTTAAAAGATTTTTGATAAAGAAAGCAAAACCATCAACATTTACCAAAAATTCATGCCCCACTATTAACAAAAAATGAGAATTTGTTTCATTGGTTTGAACAAGGCAGATGTTTGGAGGGTATCTTGGTGTGATTTAAGTATTTGAAAACTGCCTTTTAATGCAATTGCATATCTGTTTATTCTTAGAACATGTTTTAATATCAGAGCCTGCTGAGTTGCTTTCTCTTGTGGAGATTTTTTTTTTTTTATCTCCTAAGTTGTATAAAAGTTGTACTGCATCTTAGTTTACTGGATAAACTTAAAACACGGTATTGTAGAAAGCTAATACAAAGCTATCCTATGCCTTCAAATAGTATAGAAAATGGAAAATATACAAGTAAATTCTGTTGAACCACCTGTGTAAGTCTTTCTAGTTAAAACAGCTATTGCATTAACCCCAAGAGTTTCTTGCACATTCATGCTAGTTTAGTAAGCTGACAGCTTCTTCTCTCTTGGAAGACTGATTTCTTCTTTACTGGAAGACTGTAGGATGGCAATATGGCTTCTATTTAAAGAACTTTCTTTTAAGATACCTTTTGGTCATATCAAATGTACGATGCTTTTAGGGAGTTCCTGTCGTGGCTCAACGGAAACGAATCTGACTGGAATTCATGAGGATGCAGGTTCAATCCCTGGCCTCGCTCAGTGGGTTAAGGTTTCGGCGTTGCCGTGAGCTGTGGTGTAGGTCGCAGACATGGCTCGGATCTGGCATTGCTGTGGCTGTGGTGTAGGCCAGCGGCTACAGCTCCAATTCGACCCCTAGCCTAGGAACCTCCATACGCCGCGGGTGCAGCCCTAAAACAAAAAAAAACTACCAGTGTACGATGCTTTAGACATTTATTCCAGTGACTAACTCTTAAATATACAGTAGCTATGATAGTCTCCTCTCTATTTTATTAAATGCTATTTGGATATTGCTTCAAAATCTATTTTTATCCTTACCCTGTTTTCTTTTCCCTATTTAAAGCTGAAATATTTCAATATTGATAGATAATTACCAGGAAGTTACATATTACTTTGCAGGGAGTTAATGAGCCCTGACTCCTAAATTCAACACATGCATAAAACTCATACCCGATCCCCATTCCTCTTGGAAAAAATTCTTTAGGAACGTTCCATCTCTCTATTATTACTCATAGTTTTTTTCTTTAGCCTTGGAACAGATTCCTTCTTCTTTGGTTGAATACCAGATGTACTTAAATTTACAAAGTCAGGTCATTCATGGGAGTTTCCCTGTGGTGCAGCAAGTTAAGGATCCAGCATTGCTGCAGCTGTAGCA